>CAJQZJ010031998.1:5097206-5119021 GCA_907164525.1 Lophiomys imhausi | reverse complement strand
CACACACACACACACACACACACACACACACACACACACACACACACGCACATCAATACATACTCATGAACAGACACTAAATAAAGAGTTATATGGCGAGTTCCAGAATCTTGGTCTGAGTCCAGGCTAGCTTTGCACCCATCATATTCTTATTCTTTTTTTTTTTTTAATTTTTTAAGTCAAAGTCTCACTATGTAGCTTCAGCTGGACTTGAACTCACAGAGATATGCCTGCTCTTGACTCCCAAGCACTGGAATTGAACATGCATCACCTGGCCTGGCTTCACATTCTTCTTGTTAATGATGACAGCCTCTGGCTCTATTGTGGAACATAGTCAGCACTGGTTTAAACACCAACATAAATGTGTTTGCTGCCTAAGCTCACTGCTGCTGTAAAAGTTCAGTTTAGACATTTTGATCTCTATATTCAGAAACAAAACTGCATGAGTTTGATTTGTTGAAATACAGCCTAACAACATTTCCTAACCTATTCTGGTGAGAGGGCAACTGAAAGTTGCTCTGATTTCCAAAATGTAAGAGAATCCCTCTTCAACCTGTATTTCACCTCCAAATTAGAAAGAAAGGACTAGGGAGAAGACTCAGTTGATAAAATGCTTGCTTCATAAGCATATGAACCCGAGTTTGGGTACCCAGAACCCACCTAAAATCCAGATGCAGTGATGTGCACCTGTAATCCCACTGCTGGGGAGGTAGAGACTGGGGTTCACTGGCCAACCAACCTAGTCAAACTGGTGAGTGGCAGGTTAATGCTTCAAATGTGATTGAGGAAGACATCCAACATTGACCTCTGGCATCGATTCACACACACACACACACACACACACACACACACACACACACACAAACACGTGTATACACACACACACCAAATAAAGGGAAAAATATATATATAAACACACAACATTGTTTAAATGATAATTCCAACTCTAAACTGATCACACTTTAAATAGTTGAAAAAGATTTTACTTTGGCTTTGTTATTATAATTTCCATAAACCATATGGCTAAATCAGATTTAACAGAAAAATTGAAAGAGGGACTCTTTTAAAACAGCATACTTATATAATGAAAACTGTATTGAGATAATTTCCTAAACATGTTATTATTGGTGGTTGTTCCCAGGCAGGTTCAACTTGTTTTACAATGCCTGGGGCTTGTGTTACAATTTGCTCATTTTGGGAGCTAATTTATGTAGCATATTTACATGTGAGTGTGAGAAAGAACATGAGTGAAAGAAGAGAAGCAAATCATAGTCTATGAAAAACAGGACCTATAAATGCTCAGACAAAACTAGAAGTAAGTTTGTAGTTAATTTGACTGAGGCGCTTGGGGGATGGTGATGAACTGCTGGTGTTAGTGCTGGTGTGACTGTTCCCACTTCACAGATGAGGAAAATGAAGCAGAAAGAAGTGAAGCAACTCTCCCAAGGTTGTGAGGCTGAGACGTGCCAGGGGGTCTCGAAGTCCACACCAGCTCTGTTGATCACTATTCTATGATCCCTACTGCCCAAGTTCAAAAAGTCAAGAGGCTTCCATGGCTTTTACATACAGAGGAAACTTTATACTATCTCCAGAGCTTCAAGTATATCACGACTTCAATTAGACATCAGGAAGGGAAGGTAGTCTGTAAATTGAAGATGGCTTTTTCCCTGACAAATTCCTCCTAGCAGCTTAGCACATTTCTCTATGGCCAGGATTAGTGCTGCAAATGTCTGTTGCAGAAGGAGAGTACGAAGGGGTTCTTTCAAATACATCCTAACACTAAACTAAAATGGAAAAATGCCATTTTCCTTTACAGAGATACCTTTAAAACATGACTTCTCTGTAGAGCAGCTATTTCATCAATATTCTTTGTAGCTTGGCCACAGACTTGCTGCATTTTCAGACATATATCATTTGCTTGCACATCACTGTCCAGAGGAGATCTCTTCTGGACCCATTATAGTTCTAGTACAGAGATGGTCCCTAAGGATTTAAACATGTCTCTGTTGTTGAAACCTCGAGCCTTGGTTCCCTAAGGAACTTGAGAGGAGGGAGTGAGTAAAGCTGGGTATTAGTTGCATGAACACTATCATTCAATTGTGTTCCTTGGTTGAATTCTCTGTAGAACAATTGTATCCACCCATAAGATTGTTTTGTGGGTTAAAGGAAAATTGTACATATTGGTTAACATCAGATAAGTTGTATTATATTACTTTCTTTTATGCATGTGACTGAGCACTCTTAGTTACAGACATGAAAAGAGAGGGAGAAAACTGACTACATTTATTATCTTGACACTGAGTCTTATGTAGCCTAGGCTGTCATCAAATGTGGAGCCGAGGATGCCCTTCAACTTCTCAGCCTCCTGCCTTTACCTCTCAAATGTTGGGATTTCAGACATATGCCACCACACCCAGTTTTAATGGGTACTGGGGAGCTGCCTTGAGGTCTATTACACTAGGCACCCATTCTACAAAGTGAACTAGATCTCTAGCCCCTGGCTACAAATTTTAAAAATTAATTTCCATGACTGAAATATTAAGGGTCAAACACTGCTCTTTGGACATGATCTCTGCATTTCTCTGGCCCATTTCCTTGATATTTATTTGTTTCTCAAAAACGTTCTTTCCATTGGTAATCCTATCAACGCTAAATTTACTTCTTACCAGTTTCCAACCTAACATTGAACAAAAGTGCTATCCTTAGACACATCTATAAAAGTCAGTGCTTACTTTGATTAGAATAACTTTTGCATGCTGATCTCTGAAACATAGGTCTGGGATAGTACCACATTTTTATTGTGTAAGCCTAAATCATGAAATCAGGCATGATTTCATCTCTGCTCAAAGCTTCATGACAAAAGGTTCAAGGAGCATGATTTCCCAGAGGAAAATGTAAATGTTACCTGAAATAAGGAGGATTACAATTTAATTGCAAGAATCTGTTACATTCTAAGACTATGATAGATGTAGACACAAGTTTTACTCTTGTCTAATAACCATCATTTTCTCAATATATGTCAAATTCCTTGTGATGTTTACATTACAGGACAATAAGCCTCATCCAACCAAGCTTGGCCATACCTTATTAAGATTCCCCAAAGGGAGGTTAGCCATTTAGCATCTTTAGTTGCAAGAAATATGTAAGTGCTTACGAAACAGAGGCTAACACTACTCAACAGATTAAGTAGACTAGCCCAAAGAGTCAAAGGCATCATTGAGAAAACAAGCTTCAGAGAGCTTAGAGAACAGGACAGTTCTGAGGACTTGAGTTCTGGGAGTTCACGGATCCTGTGGCTAGGGCTCCTCAGGGCACTTCCATTCAAGATTCAAATTGCCAAACCACATTGATTCAAAAGTCCAATCCTGTGATTTAGAAAACAGTCTCCTTAAAAAAAAAAAAAAAAATCACAAATTCGAGTTAAGATGATGCACTGAGAGGGAAGAGGTAGACAAATAGAAACAACCCACAGTGACCTGAGGCCACATTAAGATGCCAAGATTATTGCTCAAGAATGTGAATTTAGAGTCCAAAACCAAACAGTATGAGTGGCTTCTAGCTTAGAGATCATGTAGATTGAGGCTAGAGCCATAGCAGGGAAGCAGAGGAAACAGCCAGCAGTGACAGAATGCAAAAGACAAGAGATGCTTATGGTGCAATCAGTCTCTAATAGGCTGTAATAGATTTTGTCAATGTGTAAACATCATGGAGTGGACTTACCTCCACAAACTTAGATGTATAAGTCAATGACACCTAGACACATAGGTAAATCATTTCACTTGGATTCGTAAGACAGTCAAGAGATCTGCCAAGCAAAAGATCCATGGGGTGGATAAAGTTGATGCATAAACCTCTTCATTTAAGTAGAAGCACATGGTAAAATAATGATACAGTTGAGCTGATATGAGGGCTGGGAGATGGTTCATTGGTTAAGAGCTATGACAGCTCGTGTAGAAAGCTTGGGTTCAGTTGCCAGCACTTGATATGTCAAGTGGGTCTCAAGTGCCTGTAAGTCCAGTTCCAGGGCATCTGATGTCTTCTGGTCTCTGAGGGTACCTGCACATAGGCGATGCACATAAAATCACACAGGCAAGCAGACACGTAAGCAAATGAATAAATCTTTTCTAAAAAAAAAAAAGCATAGCAGATCCATCACTCAGTAATGTGCTCATATATTATTGTTATTAAGTGCATAACTGTATGTGCTGTGATTTTACATGACTGAAAGTGTAATGAGTTTGTTTGAGGTATCAGCCCTGATGGCAGAGTTTCATTCATCACAGTATGAGGTTAGTGTGGCTATGACAGATGCCAAGTTTTCATACTCCTACAGGACCACCACTATACACACAAACTGTCCTTGAACAAAGCTTTTGGTAGATAAATGTGTGTTCTTGTTTCTACTTTGTTCTAGAATACCCTTTACTGTATAACCAAGAGGTCTAGTAATTGTCTCATGTTCTAGAACATTAGACTATACAATTGCTGGAATTAAAATCATCTTAGATACCAAATAATGCAGAAAAATAAGATGATCACAGGAAGTGGGACAAACAACCATTTTCCAGTTCTGCATTTGGTAAGTGACTATCTGAGTTTGATCCCTGGGACCCACACAGTGGAAGAAGAGAGCTGAGCTGACTTCACAGGTCAGCTTTGATCTATACGCACACACAAGGTGATAAGCACTTACTAAGTACCAAACACTGTTTTAACCATCCACATATATTTCACTTAATCCCCACAAATTCCCTATAATAAGTAGAAATATTAATCCCATCTTACATACAAGGGAAGTAAGAGAGAGTGAGCCATGGAGTCAGGATCCATATTCCCTAATTAACATGAAAGCTTTCCAAAGTTCTTGAAAGTACAATTCTCTGCACAAACTTCAGTAATGAAACCGCTTACAAGACTTCAAAGATTTAGGATGGTTCAAGGCTTTATTTAATTCTCTCTCTCTCTCCCTCTCCATGTGTATGTATATATATATGTATATATATACATATATGTATATATACATATATATGTATATATACATATATATATATTCTTCTTTTCTAGATTCTGTTCAAATTCTAGAGTTACTAAGTTATTTCCATTGACAGGAGCCTCACTGGGACATTTTCAGAGACTCAGTAATACGAATGACCTTTTGTTGAGCAATTGCAACCCAAGATTGAATGAGGAGCATTGTGTTTTTTCACTCTCACATCTACTGAAGCAGGTAGTCCACAACCAGAAGAAGCGACGACTATTATTTCTCCTATAATTGTGTACCATTATGTAACAAAACGCTTAGACTATATGCACAGTAGTTATGCAATATGCTTATGTGGCAAGCTCCGTCACTATTTGAATGATGAAAACGTGAAGGAAGCACTTTGCAGTCATCACAGTTGCAGACTTTAACCTTTGAGAAGCAGGTAGAAAAAGAAACTCTCTGTAAGAGATGGTTTCACTTGACATATGGCTTCTGTTTATTTTCCCTGCAAAACAATTCAGTCTGAGAACTGTCCTTTAATCCTTAACATCCTCACCAAGAAGTGGTTCCACCAAGTGCTTCAAAAGTACACAGTGAGGGAGCATTAAAGGTCCCCTGCTGGTAAGTGGAGTGCCAAGCACACAGGTTCCTTGTCCCCCTCTGGACCCTGCGCTCCTCTGGCAAGTCACTTCGAGAAGAAATACAGGCTGGAGTGTGAGCAGATGCCAAGAACCTGTCTCCTTCAACCCCCCTACTCCCTTTTTACTTTCTTACTGAGGGGAAAAGAGAAAAGGGTGAGGGAGCCTTGAGCCAAACTATGAATATATTAGTTTCCTTGCTAAAGAAGGGCAAAAATTAGTGAGTTTCTAATTGAAATGGTGTAAAATCCTTTTCTTTCTACATCAAGCTTCTGACCATGTTGTTGAGACGACACAGTGCGACGACAGATTACAGTTAACTCTTGTGTTAACTTTACCAGCTTTGGTATGTTCACTCTTTTACTGAGGCTGTCTTTTTTTTTCTTTTTTTATGAGTAAGTTGACAAAAGAGTAATGTCTAACCCTAGAAATGGAAATTTCAGCTTGATAATGTATTGTTGACAGTTACTCATTTCTTAATCCAGTCATAACGAGACAAGGAACTGCATAAGCCAAAGACCACACAAATTATCAATTCAAGTATCATGAGGGTGTGGAGGAAACCGGTTCCAATTTCTTTTCCTTCAACTGTGGAAATGTTTTGTTTTTTCTTTTATGTTTTTCTTTTTTAACACAATCATTGAAAAATATGTTAAGCCCTGATACAGCCGTGCTAATGACAAAAACAATCAGTTCTACTGCACAGGTGTGACTCATTCATTCTCAGAGCCCTAGTTCTCCTGCAAGTTTTGTTACTCCCTCTTCTTCTTATGCTATTATGTCATGTCCTTGTGTCTATTGGAAATTCCTACATCCTGTGTAATTTATAAACAACAGGTGATTTATTCTGTTATTTAAAAAACAAATGTAGCCGTCTTCACTGACTGGGAGGCTGTCTGGCATCTCTAATCTTCTGTAGAACCTGCAGTGCCGATCCCAGAAACCAAAGCAACCCAGCATTTTAAAAACGCTTCTTAACATTGAAAAATCTCACAACTGGTTAAAATTAAAATTTGTTTTTGTCCTGAATATCCTTGCTGGGCCCATTGTGCATTAAAGGGGGGCCACAGCCCATTTGCAAGGCCTCTGAATGAGCCCCATTCATCCTGTGCTTGGAAATGTCTTTTCAGCCACCAGGACAAACAATAGCTACAAACTAATTTCCTTGGCGTGAGTATCAGTGGAGGAAAAGCCAAGAGACCATTATGAAAACCCTAGTACTTTCTCTTGGTGGTTATGTAATTCGTATTCATTGGTCATATTTATTTAAATAAGCCCATTTTGAAAAGATAATAAAATGGTTCATAATACCATAGTATCTCATTTCATGCGTGGAACAACCTTTTGAAAACAAGAGAATTTCAAAGTAATTTACATCTTAAAGTTTAAAGATATTAACTTGTGAGGTTTTTTTTTTTTTCCATTACCCTTGTTAAATCTGATGAGAATTCAAAATGATGGTTTTGTTAGCCAAAGCTACCAATTATGTTCCACATTTATCCCCAGGGTTCAGTGAAAGGCCAAACAGGGAGAGGTGGGTGGGATGGTGCATGCAATGACATTTCTGGAGTGGTGACTGGAGCGAATGGCCTTAAGTACACAGGTGATTATTCCATTTTGACTTCCCATTGTCCTCAAAGGAAAGGTCCATGTGTGCATGTTTTGTAGAGTTCTCTTTCTGGATTCTGACATCTGTAAATACCCTCTGTTAGCCTCTTCCCTGCCATCTTGCTACACCAAACTTACTCCAACCAACCTGGTCCTTTCTTGGACTTCTCTCCCACCAAATTTTCTCCCTGGTTTAATCTGACCAGCCTTCACTTTGCCTGAAGTGTTAGCATTAAGGTCACTTTTAAAGGAATTAAAAATTGCATTATCAATTCAGTTAACAGTTTAAACTGTACTGTAATTGGTACTGAGATTGTTTGGGGATCAGTGGCTGAAATCTATTGCTAGATCATGAAGAACTTCTAAACTACCTTTACAAGGTTGTGAGCAGAAAATGATGCCCCACTTTGTATATAAGTTTGAAGGATTGATTCTTAAAAGAACATTTAGTCATCTCTGTATTAGTTACTTTTCTGTTGGTATGATAAAACACCTTGAAAAAAGTAATTTAAAGAAGGAAGGGTTTGTTTTTGTGTTCAGTTCCAGGGGGAGAGAATCTTTACCAAAGAACTACAAAAAATGCTTCCTCTTCTGGCATTTTTATAGCTAATTCGTTACTGAAAATGTCACCTGCTAGACTTTGCCTTCTATTGTCATTTATTGGTGAATGATGAGAAATATGATTTTAATTAATATTTAAGGATTATTAAAATATTGAGTGATGGGTGATGTTAAGCATTCTAAATGTTAATTAATTGGTCCTACTTGCTGTCTGTTACTTACATTGTCTCTGATTGGTTGAATAAAATGCTGAGGTCTGAGATTGGGCAAAGACAGAGAAAGGTGGGACTTCCTGAGATTAAAACAGGAACCCTGCCTTTTACACAGAGGATTAGTTCATTCCAGCCAGGAGCAGGAAGAAGGAGGACACACACCATGGGGTAGATGAAAGAAGATCATTCCACATGGGCAAGAACATCCACATAGTGTGGAGAATGGCAGTCCAAGGGGACATATGCATATATGGGGTCATATTTGGGTAATAGAATTAAGAGATAGATTAGGTGGGCCAAGATTGCTCAATTCAGGCCAAGGCTTGTTAAAATCTATGTGGTGTCTGTGTGTTCATTCATAATGGTGTGTTAAGGATTAACAGCTGCCAATCAATTAATGATAATATAAATATTGTTAAATAATTTAATTTTTTTCTACAATTGAGCCAGTGGAAAGCATGCAGGATTAAAGGGAAGGTCTAGAGAGATCTAGTTTAAAATTTCTGTTCCACTACTTATTATTGGTGTGGAAAATGACAGGCTATTTCAGACAACGTAATTAGCAAAGTAAACTTAGACTAAAGTTTGTGAGCCTAGAAGATGGATCCCCAAACCAATTTCTTCAGCATAACATTTCTCTGAATTTGGGATTCTTATCTAAAATCCATAATTTAAAATCTGTGCAAATCTTACACTCTCTTCTATAGTATACATTGGTTTATTTTAATATAAACTATTTTAAGATGGAAGCAAGGATTAAGTTGATTCATACTTATTGTTTCAGATTTTCTTTTTTTGTTTTTGTTTTTAAATATTTATTTATTACTTCAGGTTACATCTCCATCGCAGTGTCCTCTTTCCACCCCTCCCAGTTCCGCCCTCCCACCCTGTAGCCCCTAACCCTTCCATCCCATTCCTCTGGAGTGGAGTGTCCCTACATAACAGTCCCCCACTCCAGTTCAGCAGTCATATGAGGGCCAAGAGCCTCCTCATACACTGGGGGCATACAAGGCAGCATATTAGGACAGTGTCTCATGGACAGGAAAAAAAGTCTATGTTCATGTTCCCTTTGGTGCATTCGTTGTACTATAGTTATCCTGTACTATATGGCTAAAGTCTGACTATAAGTGAATAGATGTCATGTGCATCCTTCTGGGTCTGTGTTAGCTCACTCATGATGAGCTTCTCTAGTTTCATTCATTTGGCTGCAAATTGCATGATTTCGTTGTTTCTGATAGCTGAATAATATTCCATTGTGCAGATGTACCACAGTTTTTAAATCCATTCTTTGGTTGAGGGACATCTGGGTTGTTTCCAGTTTCTAGCTATTACAAACAAGGCTGCTATGAACATAGATGAGTAAATATCCTTGTGATTTGGTGAGGAATCATTTGGATGTATACCCAGAAGTGGTATGGCTGGGTCCTGAGGCAGAGCTATTCCAAGTTTTCTAAGATATCACCAGACTGACCTTCATAGTGGTTGCACAAGTCTACACTCCCACTAGCAATGGAGGAGATTTCCCCTTTCTCCACACCCTCCCCAGAATGTGCTGTCATATGAGCTTTTGATCTTAGCCATTCTGACAGGTGTGAGATGGAATCTCAGAGTCGTCTTGAGTTACATTTCTCTGATGATTAAGGATGCTGAACATGTCTTCAAGTGTCTCTCAGCCATTAGGGATTCCTCCTTTGTGAAGTGAATTCTCTGTTTAGCTCTGTTCCCCATTTTTTTGATTGTATTGTTTGGTTTCTTGGCATTTAATTTCTTGAGTTCTTTGTAAATTTTGGATATTAGCTCTCTGTCAGATGTGAGATTGGTGAAGATTTTTTCCCAATCTGTAGGCAGCTGTTTTGTTCGAATGACAGTGTCTTTTGCCTTACAGAAGCTTTTCAGTTTCATGAGGTCCCATTTTGATTGTTGGGCTTAGATCCTGAGCTGTTGGTGTTCTGTTCAGGAAGTTGTCAAATGTGCCAATGAGTTTGAGGGTTTTCCCCACTTTTTCTTCTAGTAGATTTAGTGTGACCGGCCTTATGTTAAGGTCTTTAATCCACTTAGACTTAAGTTTTGTACAAGGTGATAAGTATGGGTCTAATTTCATTCTTTTACATGTTCACATCCAGTTAGACCAGCACCATTTGTTGAAGATGCTGTCCTTTTTCCATTGTATGGTTTCGGCTTCTTTGTCAAAATTTAAGTGACCATAGGTGTCTGGGTTCATTTCTGGGTCTTCAACTCAATTCCATTGATCCACTGGTCTGTTTCTATATCACTACCATGCTGTTTTTATTACTATTGCTTTGTAGTACAGCTTGAAATCTGGGATGGTGATACCTCCAGATGATTTTTTATTGTACAGAATTGATTTAGCTATTCTGGTTTTTTGGTTATTCCATATGAAGTTGAGAATTGCTTTCTCCAGGTCTATAAAGAATTGTGGTGATATTTTGATAGGAATTGCATTGAATATGTATATTGTTTTTGGCAGTATGGCCATTTTTATTATGTTGATCCTACCTATCCATGAGCATGGGAGATCTTTCCATCTTCTGATGCCCTCCTCAATTTCTTTCTTCAAGGACTTGAAGTTCTTGTCATACAGATTGTTCACTTGCTTGGTTAGAGTTACCCCGAGGTATTTTATATTGTTTGTGGCTATTGTGAAGGGGGTTGTTTCCCTTATTTCTTTCTCAGTCCATTTATTTTTTTGTATAAAGAAGGGCTTCTGATTTTTTTGAATTAATTTTGTATCCAGCCACCTTGCTGAAGGTGTTTATAAGCTGTAAGAGTTCTCTGGTGGAATTTTTGGGGTCACTTATGTATGCTATCATATCATCTGCAAATAGGGATAATTTGACTTCTTCGTTTCCAATTTCCATCAAAATCACCCATTAATTTTTACCAGATATGGCCTGAAATATTTTTTTAAAAATAGTTTTATGAAATAAGTGCATGTTAGTAGACTAAGGGAATGGCTGGGGTGTAATACAAGATCACTATTTTGTCCTATGATATGAATCTGAGCATGACAAGTAGTAATAAAAGTTACTGTTTTACAGTCCCTTTGACTGTTTTACTTGTAAAACTCTCATCCATTTAATCACTCATTTAGCTATCTCTGTTGTGTTCTCAGTCCATGTTAATCTATATAAATTATTTTCTTTTATACTTGTGCTTCCTTTCTGTCCATAATTTGTCTTTCTGTCTTTATATATGTGTTTTTAATCTGTTTTTTAAATAAATTAGATCTAGAAGTCTCTGCACTCTCTATAGCATTAAAGGCAATCAGTTTTTCATAGTCTACTCTTGATGAAGAGAGACCCTTACTCATACAGAACAGCAACTACAGCTCTTTTCCCATGGTATTCCTCATCATAGGAACTGGCCAGGTCTAATGGAACTTGTGCCTTGCAGAAAGAACATGCTGTGAATTAGAGTCCCCTCTTCAGCTCTACAAGCTACAAAATCCAGTAAGTAGGACCAGCAAGATGATTGAATAGGTAGAGGCGCTTGCTGCCAAGCCTGACAACCTGATTTCAGTGCCTGGAATAGATATATTGGAAGGAAACCCACTCCCACAATTTGTCCTCACTGTGTATGCATACATGAATGTGTGTGCATGGACTGAGAACAGATAAAAGTTTTAACGCTTTTTTATTGAAAAAAATTTATTTTGTGAATTTCACATCATGTGCCCTGTTCCCTTCCATCTCCCACCTACCCCCAGACCCACCTTCCACCCTTGCAATCTGTCCCAGCATAAAAAATTACAGCTCATTGTGGAAGCTGCAGTGTATTTCAGTATGTCCCACAATATTCCCCTTTGTCCACACATTCTGCTTGCAAATATTCATTGTAATGACTCCTTGGTCTGGTACCAGGCCCCTGGATTCTGCTACTCCATCAGTACTGGAACCTTACTGGAACTCCTCTCAGATAGGCTGTAATTGTCCTGTGTCATGGAGATCCTGCAGTCCTGGGTTGTGGAACTGACCTCTTCTTGCTGTCCAGCAAGCAATCCATGGGATAGATGTTGGGGTGGGCCAACTCAAAGCCCTGGATCTGGACCTGCAACCCCCACTTGCATGGCCAGTTGCATGGCTACTATGGAAAGGTGCAGGGCCTGCTCTCCCAAGTGCTGCAGCATGTGAAGGGCAGGGATAGCTCTCCTGCTCTTGTGACCCCTTCTGGGCCAGATCTCCTGTTGGCCAATGGTGGTGAGGGCAAAAGGCAGGGGAAGGCATCTCTCCCTAACCAGCACCACCACATAGCAGACAGAAGGCAGGGCTGGTTCTCCCACACTCACTCCCTCAGGGCTGGCTCACCTACAACCCCCACATCCAGGACCAGGCAGAGTTCTTCTAGTCTCTGTTTTGTTTCCTGTCCTGGGAGCCCATCTAGTGCTTGCTTGGTACTGGTCTGGTAGTCATCACAGGCTATCCCATGGTGCCAAAGTGGTGTTGGTATCCAACTTGCTCATTTTTTTCCCCCAGGAATGTTAGGTTACTATTCATTCAAATGTTCATAGGTCAGAACACTGAATGTAGGTATAGTCTCTCTCCTCTCTGCCACCTACTGATGCACATGTAACATAGCAGTCACATCTGCAATGCCTCTAGGGGCAGGAACACTTTTTTTTAAATAAGAGGAAAGGTCCCATTTATAAATCTGTCAGTAATTATAACCTTACATTACACTTTAAATTACTTCATTGTTTTCTTTTAAGTCCTGTTAATATATACTCATTATCTATAATTTCAGATTAGTTTTTTTAAATCTATTCCACAACTGGATTCCTTTTAAAATTGTCTTTGTTGTTGTTTTGTTTTTTGGTAGAAACAACAGTTTCTGTATGTAACCATCAGTGTGTGTGTGTGTGTGTGTGTGTGTGTGTGTGTGTGTGTGTGTTTCTATAGCCAAAAGTGCTTCACTTCTAAACTCAGAAGTTTAAGTAAAGAGAACAACTGTCCTATGACTTGATGTCCTAATAAGCAGATAACATCACAACACCACAATTGGGAACCTGTGTCACTAATAGAGAACTGTACTAGTTTTGACAACTGAGCCAGTCTGTCCTCAGACATTCAAAACTTGCATGCCCAAATTAAATCTATGTCAGATTCTGCCTTAAACTTTAATGGTTTATTCATATCATCATGCTCAGGCACCTCATAGGAGAAAAATAGGTCTTGGTATTTTTTCATGCTAATTTTAGGATTAGACAAGACAATCTATTATTGTTTGTGTGGTTTGAAATTCTGAATTCCAGATTCCTGTGGAATGAGATTCTTTGGCTATCCAAGCCTAGAATTTCTCATGCTCCCCTTAGATCAGGCAAGTCAAGATTTTGAGTCCATGGGTACACAGGACATATCTGTGGTTCACCAATGATAAATTTTCAAAATTAATCTTCAGATATCAACTTTTTGCACTAAATACCAGAGGGAAATTGAGGCAGGATGGTAACACAGGGTAAACTAAAAGAGCACAGGGATGTATAGGAGTCCCTCATCTCAAGTCTAATTGAAGTCACTTGCCCTTTGAGAGTCAAGAATCTCAATGAAAACTAATGAACTTTGCTATGAAGATTGTGTGCATAGAGATAATATTTCTTCTTATGATTATATTCCATAGAACAATCCCAAAACAGCAATGAACAATGCTTAACTAAATCCTTTGAGTTTAATGTACTACTTTTCAGCTATAAATCTATAAGAATCTCACAGACAATATTGTGCTTTGTTTATAGTGGAACATGTCTTAACTTTCTTGTGAACCAGTTTAGAAGGAACTCTTTTGACCCTTGTGAACTATTGTTTGTTTTACTAGCCTATACTCCTATCTATCCAGTTGTCTTAGGGTTTTATTGCTATGAAGAGACACCATGATCAAATTAACTATTATAAAGAAAACATATAATTGGGGCTGGCTTACAATTTCAGAGATTTAGTTCATTATCATCATGGTGGGAAGTATGGCATCATCCAGGGAGGCATGGTACTGGAGAAGGAGCTGAGAATTCTTCATCTTGATCCACAGGCTGCAGAGGGGGGCATGAAACACACTGGGTATAGATTGAACATAGGGGACCTCAAAGCCCCAAAGTGACACACTTCCTCCAAAAAGGCCATACCTACTCCTACAAGGCCACACCTCCTAACAGTACCACTCCCTATGGGCCAAACTATAGAGGGACTTTCTGGACCTGCCAACAGTTAAATAATAGCACAGAGAGTTATTAATTTTTATTATAGCTTAGGCCTTTATCTTGAGTTCCCTCCTGGCTACTCTAAACTGACTAATTTTGGCACTATGTCCTGCCACGTGGATAGTTCTTTATCTTTCTGCACCTGTTCATATCTGTCCACCTCCATGTCCTGCTGGCAAATCTTCCTGCCTCTGATTCTTCTTACAGACCTCTTGAAGCCCAGAAATCTCACCTTCCCTTTCCTGTCTAGCTATTGGCCATCAGATATTTATTAAGCCAATTAGAGAGTGAGGAAGGTGTATATTTACAAAATACTGAGGCAGGTGATGACCCATAAGAAAAACAAATACTAAAATCCAGCTAGTATAGCTTTCTACCGGTATAGGAATCAACATTTGAATATACAGAGACAACCTTCACACAATGTACAAAAAGGTTACCATAACATCAAGTATTCAAACATATGACTCTATGGGACCATACCTATTCAAGCCACCATACCAGTGTAGGAACAGTCCTATGATTGTATTTATAAAATGAAAAGCAAGAAACAACACAAAAACAACAACAAAAAACCCAAGAAAATAAGTTCCTGTAGAAACTCTTTGAAGAGTGTGTTTTAGAGTCCACATAAATCATATACATGGCTATTGTTAAGTCCCTTAAGTGTGACTTTCTCTTTAAAGAAATCCTTACCCATTTGTTGGGTGTATGCTAACCTTTTCCTCAATATAGTTCTTTCTCTCCATTAATGCCCATGTTTAGGTCCATATTAATACTTTTTCTTAGAAAGTTCCATTTTTGTTTAAAAATATGATTTTATTCTATTTTTTAAAATAATATAAAAGCATTACAAAGAAAATCTATCATGTTAACATATCACATATAATATAGAGAATAATAGCAAGGGATGTTCAAGACCTCAGTGAATGTAGTACATAGAACAGATTAAATATAAGGACATCTGACATTCTTAGTCTTGCTGGTATTGTCAATGTTTAATTGAGGCTTTTAAATTCTTTGGGCTTCAGGAAGGACAGAAGAAGAGGCAGTATCCAATCATTTTAAGAATGGGACCTCAAACTTTGACACATCCATTCGGTTTGCACTTCCTTGACTAGAGCTTAGTCCATCTGTTAGTCTTAACTGACACTTGTAGGACTCCTGTACTAATGAAAGTGGGCCCTTGGAGGAGGGCTAGCAGTGCTGGCTGTTGTCCTCTGTCAGGGAAGCAGGGCTCTTTCAGAACCCTCTCCTCTGTCCTACCCAGCAGATTCTGCCTTTCCACAATTGATCATATGGTTATGTCGATTTACATGGAGAAGAGGGAAAGAGAACCTTTGCTCAAGCTTCATTGGGAATTCAGTATGTTTTTTATGATTTCAAAGAAAATCCACAAAAGTGTAATTTACAGCTTAAGAACCACCTGAAAACACAAGTGACTTAAAGCCCTAGTGATGTATTTCATCATTTAAAAATAACTACTATTACTAGTGTGAGATACAGATATCTGTAGCACAATAAATCAATCAACCAATAGATAAATCAAGGGTAGATATCATCTGTTGGATATTTTGTAATTCTGGAATCTGGGAATCAGACCAGACAATGTCACCCTCATTTCCGGTTGTCCTCGGTTTTTGTCACAGCAAGCAAGGTCACCCTGGCATTGCAGTGATAAGACATAGCCAAGGAATATGATGCAGCATGATCTAAGGAGGAAACCACCACCACATTGGCAGTTTGTATGCACCATTGAGTCCTTCTGTTTCCTTTGACATTTTGAAATATGTCATGACACCAATCACCCCAAGTGATTTTACTTTGACCCCTTGGGGAATGAGTGCACAGTTTGGAAACTTTGGGCTTTAGACTAATCATGATTCATTATCTGGGGCTGGATGCCTTGTTTCTCAGATAAGAACTAAACTTTGCTGAGGTTCAGAAAATATTAACATACAGTGTGGTATTTTGACAGGGTGAGGACAGGAGATTAGAAGTTCTCACAAACAAAGTCTCTCTGTGACCTTCCCCTACCCTCCTGTCTCATCCTCTATGCTCCTGTGAAGCAAGTCACAGAAACCAGAATTCTTCCCTAACGTGAGTCATGGAAGCAAGAACGCCTCATTTCAGGCTCGTGCCAGGCCCTGGAGGAAGGAATGCTACAAGCACAAAAAAGCAAGAGGGGCTGAACAGGTCCTTCCGACCCTTTGTTTCAGCCTTCTTGAACACTTCTGTGAATTCTTTCTTGAGTGCAGGTATGCAAACACACAGCATCCCCTGGGGGTTGTCTTCATTTCAGAAGCCTCCTGTTGAGCAATTCTAGCTAAACGAATTTGTTATGCTTTTGTCTCATCAACCTGTCACCCATGACTCTTACAGATGAGCAAAGATGACATCTTTCTGACCCTTCACCTTCTTTTACAGAGGAAGAAGAGAAAGCAGAAATCCTTTAGGAAACAATTTCTGCCCCAGTCTACACCAACTGCAGTACCTGTTTTCAGAGAAACACTTAGAAACTGGTTTATAGCCCAGTGCACATTTATTAAACGAATGGAGAAAAGGATGATTACTGAGTTTGCCGACAATGTTTCCTTCCATTAATCACAGGAGGCCAAACTGTAAAGGATTTCTTGTCTACAAAAGCTTACAGCTTTATGCCCAATAACTATTTGACTTAAAGTAGAAGACAGACAATGATCATTGGATGAACAAGCAGATGCTTCAGTGAGATATATTGTTTCCAAGCACCATCATGAGTGTCATTCTACTGATGATGAAAATTATTACTGAACCATCAACATAAATGCCCATGCTAAATGTCCAAAAACAAATTAGCACAATTTCTTCCTTAAATATTTGGTATAATCAGTGTTAGGGTATCTATAATAGGTGCTTTCTAGTTTGGAAAGTTACTGATAATCAAATTCATTTCCTTGAATAGATGTAGTCCTGGTTAGGTAGTTCATTTCTTCTTACATGACTTTTGACAGATTACTATTCAAGATGCTGGGTGTGGTGGCACACACCTTTAATCCTAGCACTTGAGAGGCAGAGGCAGAGGCAGGCAGATCTCTGAGTTCAAGGCCAGCCTGGGCTACAGAGTGAGTTCCGGGATAGCCAGCCCTACACAGAGAAACCCTGTCTCAATAACTAACTAACTAACTAACTAACTAACTAACTAACTAACTAACTACCTAACTAACTAAACTCTTATGTTAGCTGGAGAAATGGCTCAGTGGTTAAGAGGACTGACTGCTCCTCCAAGGTCCTGAGTCCAATTCCAGCAACCACATGGTGGCTCACAATAATCTATAATGGGGTCTGATGTCCTCTTCTGTCTTCACAAAGTACTCATATATATAAAGTAAGTAAGTAAATAAATAAATGAATGAAAAAAAAATAAATAGAATTTTTAAAAGATGTTGCTTCATTAGATAATTAGGCTATTGTAGACAATATTTTATATTATTCAAGCTGTGACAAAGTTGTTCATAATAGTCCATTTTAAACTCATTGACTTTCATAGATCTGTGGCAACACTCTCTTTTGTATTTCTGGCTATACCGATGTTTTCAGAGGACCAGATGTCTGGTTTGTTATTGTCTCTATTGATTTCCTCTTCAGGTTGGTCTTTCTGCTATGATTTTTACTATTTTTTTCTTTTGGTTCCTTGGGATTTAACTTGTTCTGTTTTTTCCGAAGGGGAAGTAGATGACTCTGCTTCTGTTTATCCTCAGTGACATCAGCTTTGCTCTAAAGCCCGGCCTTTTCTTCATCCCACAAATTTTGATAAAGTGAGTTTTCACTGTTATTCAGTATTCTGTTTTAAACACTTAAATTGTTTTCTTGAGTTTTGTCCTTTGCTTCATTTGTTATCTATAAGTGTGCTATATCTCATTGATTTGGAAGTTTTTCAGGTTTTTATTTTATTATTATTATTATTGTGGTTATTGCCTAATCCATTAATTCCATTGTGCCTGGTAGCAGGCATTTTATTGTTTCTTTTCATTTATATTGTCCAGGAGAATTTAATAGCCCAGAATGCTATCTGTCTTGATGAAAGTTCCCAATGAGCTTGAGAAGAAGGTGTAGTGTGTAGTTCTGAATAATTCATATATAAATATACCTGTAGATTTATTTTGACTGTGTCCTTCTTTCTACCCACTGCATTTGTCTGTTTCTGACAGAAAAGTGTCAAAGTGTTAACTGTAGTGATGGATTCCCTATTTCTCCTCATGCTTCCTTCAAGGTTGGTCTCATATATTTTTGTGTCTATCATCAGGCACTTATATGCTAAGTATTGTTATTTCTTCTTGGAGAACTAGTACACCTTTATTGTTGGATCCTTGATAGATTTCTTTGCTTTGATGTCTAATGTGAAAGTAATAGCTATTCCTCCTTCTTGTTATTTGTTTTTAACAAGAGTTTACATGTAGCTGAGTATAGAATTAAAACAGCTGAAAACAAAATAATAAATTTACTTAAAGCATGTTAGGGTGATCTGAAAGCTGCTTGTATTCAATTGTTAATTGAATGTCCCCTATCTTCCTTACTTTACACACTAGCACTCATGTACCTCAAAATGATGTTAGTAATTCTTGCCTCCCCAAAACTTCCCTGACTGGAGAATAAATTGCTGACTCTATGCTGATCAAAGAGAGGTGGGTAGAACAAGGGACATGGTTTGGGGGGTTAAGAGAGAGAGCATGAGGAGAGAGAGGGAGGGATAAGAAAGAACATATTCCAGAGGAGACAACAGCAACAAGTATTGGGGACCTCGGATAGGTGGAAGATATGCATAGTAGGGTAGTAGACTAGACTATATGCTCAGCTCGATGTTTGGCCTTGAATAAATCATTGTTTCCATGTGAGGTTTTTGGGGAAGTTGGTGATTAAGGAGTAACCAAGCTTTAGCAATAATATGAATGAATATTAGTTATTAATATTCATCAACAAAAGCATCTTGGGATTTTGGAGCTGGGGGCTTGGCTTAGTGGTGGAGCACTTACCCAGCTTGTAAAAAATCCTGGGTCTCATCCTCAGCACTAAAAAATTTGTAATTAAAAAAAAAAACTTGAGTTTGTAATTCTCAAGCATGAAGTTTGTGGATGACAGTTGTATTGTTAAAAGGTTAGACATGCCTGCAAGACAAAGTCAAAAGGCTCATCTAAATATTATCTAACTTAATGCCAGTCTTAGTACAATTCATCTTAAGTCAATATCTTTTTTGATACGAACCTGGAAAAATGAAGCATGCTTTGTACTTGCTAAATACAGAGAGTGGGTACTCCTATTCTGAAAGGGACAAATAGGAAAGAAAAACACAGAGTCTACTGAAACTACAAATTAATTAATTATTGTAGTTATTAGTAAGTATAAACTGTAAGATTAGGCTGGCAGAGTACCTGGTGGCTTGGCAGAGGAGGCCTGGCCCACATGCCTTAACGGTTGCCTGATTTATCCTAGGGAAAGAGCCCCGGGACCAAGGGTGGCCTACACCACCTGTAGCCTAAACTCTGTTAATGAATATAAGTTGTTATATTAGGCCAGTAGTATTACCAGCAGCTTGGCAGGAGCTTCGCCTGGGTTCAAGGGGAGTCTGGGAGTCTGGAAGTCCGACGGCCTGGGACTGCTTGGACAGAGGGCCTAGAAGCCACCACAGTCTTTTCCCCAATAATTAAATACACCAAGACCTTTTAATGTTTTAACACTTACCCTTAGCTGGACAGACTCTCAATTAGCTACTCTAAATTAACCCGGATCACCTAATCCCAAACTACCATGTGGCTGCAATTACCTTCTAGAATTCTCAAGATGTCTGTCTCCTTCTGTGTCCCAGTGGAAAGAGAGGGATTCTCTGTATGTTCTGAGGGTTCCTGTCTAATCTCAGGAAGTCCCACCCTCCTATACTCTTTCTTCCCAGCTAATTGGCCATAAGCGACTTTTATTAACCAATCAAGAGAATGCCTCAGAAGAGGCAGTAACCAGATCTCAGCATTGAATTCAACCTATCAGAAGCAATGATATTAAACCTTCCACAACAGTCTAGAACACTAGAGCTCATAGGGCAAGCAATATAAGACATTAAGGGCCAACAATAGTGTTCTTCCTGCTCTTTTTTTCAGGCCCATACTCTGCATTACAAACCCACCCTTATCATAGGTTGGTGTCACAGCCCTATGGCTCTATCTGAATTTTTGCAGTGATTTGGCCTTGCTACTTTCTCCAGGTAGGCAGGAGCCTCTGTCATGGCCCTATTCATATCGTAGTTCTCCTTCTGGGCTTCATAGCTCTCCTTGGCTGTGTTTCTATGTTTATAGCTCTGGTAATGTTCTATTTTTGAAATATTCGTGATAGTAGTCATGTTCTTAAAGCTTTATGGGCAAAATCCATCTCATAGATCTCTGACACAAATGATAAGGCACCTGACAGGGATACCTTTGTTAACCAGGACCAGAGAAGTAGCCCCAGCCTTTAAAATTCCAGGGAATTTTAAGTTGTCCTGGAGCTGCACTTTGGGCTGATAGTGGTAGCTTTAGTCATGATGGTTTTTTAATTGCCTTTGGTGTCATCCTTCCCTTGTGTTTAAAATACCTTCTAGCTTCTGTTGAGCTTCTGATCTGCACATCTTACCACCTGACAAGTTGCTTGGCCATCCCATTAGTGGTCTGTCCTGATTTATAATTTTTGTAGTCAGAAAATATTTTTAGTCTGTAAGTTTGACATTCTTTTTGCTTACTAATTTCCATCTTAAAGTCACTGCTTCTTCTCAAACTTATTTTAAGTAATCCAGGGAAGTTACTTCAGCCCTTTGCTTAGAAATTTCCTTGGGCAAGTAATCAATCTCATTTTCTTCCAGGCTCTGCCTTTCACAATACACTAGGATACAACAGCTCAGCCAAGCTTTCTGCTGCATTCCAGCAAAGATGGCCTTCCTTTCCATTTCTAGTAATGTAGTCCCATTGCTGTTGGAGACCTCACCAGAACTGTCTTTACAGTCCATAGTTCCAGTCCAGTGATGATGGTGCATACCTGCAATCTTACCACTCAAGTGGCCGAAGCAGGAAGATTGGAAGTTTGGGGCCAGACTGGAATACATACGTAAGAGCCTGTCTCAAAGCGACAAGGAAAACCAGTCCCTATTTCTGTCAACATTCTACATAAATTACATTACAGAAAATACATTACTTGGGTATTTTCCAAGAAGACTGGAGATTTCTCCTTAGCTCTTTCATTTCTTTCTGGGCCCTTACTAGAAATTATTTTCAAGAACATTGCAGGCTTTTAAAAAATATACACCACCCAAATTCTCCAACTTCTACTCCTTACCCCACTCCAAAGTTGCTTTTGTAGGCATTCATTATAGAAGGACACTTTTCCTACATACTAGTTTCTGTCTTTGCTCACTCCTATCTAATAACTATCTATCTGTCTATCTATCTATCATCTATCTATATCAATTAATCATCTATCTATCTATCTATCTATCCATCCATCCCATCCATCCATCTATCATCTATCTATCTATCTACCATCTATCTATATCAATCATCTATCTATCTATCTATCTATCTATCTATCTACCATCTATCTATATCAAT
>CAJQZJ010031998.1:5077624-5097196 GCA_907164525.1 Lophiomys imhausi | reverse complement strand
ACCATCTATATCAATCAATCAATCATCTATCTATCTATCTATCTATCTATCTATCTATCTATCTATCTATCATCTATCTAATCTGGAGTAACTTAAAAACAACATGTATTTCCCATAGGTCTGGAGGATGAGAAATTCACTAGAAAGACATGAGCCCATTTGGTGTCTGATGGGGACTCCCTTCCTGGATCATAGATAACCTTCTGTTCACAGAGTTTGAAGATAAGTGAAAGGGCAAAGTAACTCTTCAGGATCTCTTTTATAAGTACACTAATCCTATGCCCCACCTCCATGTACTATCATTGGAATCCAGGTTTCAACACATGAATTTGGAGGAGGCAAGAACATTATAGCAGATCTTTCCTGATTTCTCTGGCATTTCCATTGCTGGGAAGGTATGGCTTTGTGAGGGTTGCACAGTTCTTACGTAGTCTGCTCTACTTTATCCATCCTTTGTCTTTTTTCTCTTTGTTTTTTAGTTTTAGGGATTTCCATTGATGTTTTCTAAAGCTCAGAAATTCTTACCTCAGCTATGTCCAGAGTACTAACAAGCCCATTAAAAGCACTCACAATTTCTCTTATAATTTTCATCTCTAGAATTCCGTATTGGTACTTTCTCAGGATTTCTATCTCCACTTGTGTCAGTAATTTTTCTTACGAGTGTGATTTACTCATTGGGGCCTTTGGTGTCTACATTAGTTATTTTAAATTCTTTATCTGATAATTCTGCCCTGTCTGTTTCTGATGTTTGCTTTGGCACTTAAAACTTGGACTTTCCTTTTTAGTATATGCAATGGTCCATACTCAGGATGGGGAGGGGCCGCCAAAGCTTCAAGAGTTATAACCTATTGAGGAGATCTTACTTAGGCCATGGGGGACTTGCGCTGGGGAGGGAGTACCAACCTGATGGATGAGTTATCACAAAGGTACTTCGTAAAACTTGAGCCTGACTGGTATGTCATTTCTTAGTTTTGGAAGCTGCAGGCCCTGTAATTCCTATAAAATCAGATATATTTATCCCTATCAGGTCTCTGAGGTGGTTGAGGAACAGATAGCTAGAGCCTCATAATTAAATTTTGAGTTGTTTAGGAGTCAAGAGAGTGTTATAGATCTAAGAAGATGCTTTTAAAATTGTGTTGCAAGTTAGTATGAATGTTGAATTAGATATAGAACTTTAAACTCATGGAGATGGTTAGATAGTAGAATGTTAAAGTCAGGTGCCAAATACATATGGACTGGTCATTGGGAATGTATGCTAAGCCATATAACCCTCATAACTGTGGCCTAATTACCTCTGTTGTTTTGTATTGTATTTATTATTATAAGAGAAAGAGCCATTTGTTGGACTGAAAGGGGAAACTGTAGGGGGAAATAAGATATACCTTAAACTTAAAAAAAAAAGGGGGAAGAGTATGGGGGGGTTGGGGGTGGGAGGGTGGGACTGGAGGGGGAATAGGGAGGGGACTGCAATTGAGATGTAACTTGAAGAAATAAAAAATAAAGGAAAAAAAAAAACTTGAGCCTGGCTCCACTCAATCTCTCTGACTTTCTGTTTGGTGATTCGATTGCTGGCTCCCACACTTGCTACCTCTATTGAGGTCTTCCATGATACAATGTAGCTGAGAGGGCTGCCTCAGAGCTAAGAAAAGGCAGCTGTACTTGAACCTCCAGAACTTTTTGAGAGCTGGTTCCCATGGTGTTTCCACTGTCACACACTGGGATTCTGTTTCTGCCATCTTGCATCTATAGTTTGGAGTTAAAAGTTTACTCTGTGGCCTTACCTCTCTTACACACCCAAGGAGAGCTATTTTGTTTTTTTTTTCCCAGAACTTGTTAGAATGGAGCAGCGACTTCTGAGTTCTGACATGTGATGTTGCAAAGTAGAATTGTTCCATTTGCTGATTTTTCAGAACGTGAAAGATGATAAGTCCTGGGAACGCAGCTAAATGGTGAGATGCTTGCCTGGATGTGTGAGTCCCTGGGTTCCAGCTCCAGCACCGCAGGGGAGGGAGGAGAGAGTGGCAAACCATTCCCCAGACAGAATCATTTCATTCTCCTGCATATGCTCCAGCTTTTGCTTTGTCCACCTATTCAAGAAGGGAACATTTCTAACTTTAACAAGTGTCAAGAAACTGTGGTAATTGAACATGCCCAGTCTCCGTAGTTGCTTCCTTAGCTTCAGGGCCTAAATTCATTTGCGACAAGCCAGGTACTCACAGCTTGCAAAAGGCATGGAGACCACACCGTATGAGTAAAAATGCCTTGCGACAATTGTTCTGACACTGCTTCAGAACAGGCTCTATCTTTAAGTCTTTCTCTAGTCCTGTCTCTCTAGATCTTTGATCCTTGTCCTGTTCTGCTCCCGTGGGAAGGGATGCAGCCATCTCGGGACTGTGATGCTGAAGACTAAGAGGACAGACATCAGGATGAATGGGGCGTGGGGTTCTGAGAACATGGGTAAAGTCTGGGATCTGGAGAACATAAGAGGGCCATGTTTTCTTTTTTTCACTGTGCTCACTGTGAAACACTTCATGGTCATTTATGAGACTAAAATAAATTTCTGTCTTCCTAAAATGCCTCTAAAGGTTCTCTATAATTTGCTCCTAACACTAATTTTAAGTACTACAAACCTTGAATCAGAAATTCTTAAGATCAGGGCTGGGGAGGTAGCCTGGTGGGTAGTGTCTGCTGTTTGAACAGCCAGCACCTGCCAGGTGCAACTGTGCATATCTCTGCCAGGTGCTGTGGGACAGAGACAGGCATATCCCTGGAATTCATTCTTTGGCCAGCCAATCTAGCCAGCCAGTCAGTGAGCTCCAGCTTCAGTGACAGACCTTGTCTCAAAAAATAAAGTGAAGACAAGGGAAGTGACCAGATGTTGACCTCTGGCCTTCACACACAGGTGTAACAAACACATGCATAGATATCTGCATGCACATACATACACATACACCAAAAATAATACAAAAAGAAAAAGAATCTGAAGGAACGTTGCACAAGACTCTTATATGCTGCAGTATTTAGCCACTCTCAAAGAAACACATGTGGTATCACTCCCTCCTCTGTACAGATAAAATGAGGGCCATATAAAATTCAAATTTTATATCCAATATTCTATAAGTAACTGCATAGGCATACTGATTGAGAAGGTAATAGGAAGAATACACAGTCCATGATGCCCTGATTTTTTTTTAAATAAAAATTTTTTAGAAGTTCAAGCATATATATTGTATTTACATCATTTTCTACCCCCTTCTCTCCCCATCTAATTTCTCCCATGCCCCCTACTCTCTCTCTCTCTCTGATTCATATATTAATTATTTCACACATGCACACAACTTATTGAGTCTATTTAGTGACATGCACACACACACATCTTTAGCTAGGGGTGAAACTTTATCACATATCCATGTTGATATACCTAATTGTGTGGTCCTGATGAGGGTCTTGTTTACACAACTGTATTGTTGAGAGTTCATGTGTACAGCATCCCTGCTGTGTCTAGAAGTTACAAGCATTCCAGCATTCATTCATGCCTGTATTTCTTTTTGATCCCCATAAAGTTCCTCACAACCACTTTTTAAAAAGATATTTTAAAATTGTTTTTAATTTAGTGTGTATGGTTATTTTGCATGCATGTACATGGACCATACGTGTTAAGTTATGAGGAGGGCAGAGATGGGCATCAGGTCTTCTTGAATTATAGATGGTTGTAAGCTTCATGTGGATGCTGAGACTCCAAACCAGGTCCTATGGAAGAGTAGGCAGTGCTCTTAACCACTGAGTCACTTCTCCAGGCCCATCGACTACTCTTCAAGTAGGTTCATAAAGGTTAAAAGGAAGTTCAAAGTATCACCTGTATACTGTAATGAAACTAGACAGTGGACTAGTTTTCTATCTTCCACTTCTTTGTGCTTTGTATCACAATTATTCCCAATCATTCAGAACCTAAAACTATATTACTTAATATTTTATTTTGTTACGTGTTTTTTCATTTTGCATCTCTATTTCTGGACTCTAAGATGTTGCACAACTGAGAAAGGGACATGAACATATTTTATTGTTTGCTCAGTAAGGTGATGTTTATATGTACCAGTGTGAAGGAGTTACAGAAGGAAGAGTAGACAAAGAATATGTCACTTTAAAAGATTGAGTTACACTGCCAAACATTAGGCGAAGCATGAGGTGTTTTGTGGAAGAGAGAGGTAAAAGATAGAAGGACCTGGAGAGGACAAGAACTCCACAGGAAGACCAATAGAGTCAGCTTGCCTGAGCCCAGGGGGGCTCACGAGGACTGGAGCACCCCAGGGAGTATGTGTGGATTGGGCCTAGGCCTCCTACAAGGATGTGGCTGGTGGGCAGCTTGGTCATCATGTGGTTCCCCTAGCACATGGTGGGGGGTGCTGTCTCTGACATGAACTCTGATGCCTGCTTTTTGGTCACTATCCCCCCTGGTGAACGACAGGACTGTGGTGCCTGGCCTTGGTAGAGAAGGATCCACTTGGCCCTGGAGGGACTCAATGTGCTTTGGTGGGATGGCACTGGGGGGTGGTGGGTGGCTTCTGTTTACTGGGGAGAAGGGGAGGAGGGAGGGAACGAGGGAATTGGGAGGTTGGGACACTGAAAGGGGAGGGAGGGGGCGGCAATTGGGTTGTGAGATGAATAAAAGAAAAAAAAGACTAAGTTAATGGAAATAGTTGCACTATTTGTTTGTTATCTATACTGTTGACATAATTGATGGCTAGCAATGTATTATTCCCAAAGCTTATTTATAGGCTGAGTTCTAAATCCATTCACTGACCAAAACAATAAAAGCTGGAGTGAAAACTACATGTAGATGACTAAAATTCAAGGAGAAACATTTGGTTGCACTTTATACTTGGGGTCATTCGCCAGGGCACTCAAGTTTCAGTATTATTCAATTTTTCTGAGGAATTTAAATATGAGCAAGTATGTATACTTCCTGTGAATGCTGCAAGTTATTGCTTAGTATTGCTTTTGCAGTAGCCTTGTGTCATCAGAAGGATGACCTGTTCAAGAGCTATTCTTGACCTTCTTCCAACCCTTCAGATTTTATTTTATGCATATATAGGTGTTTTGTTGGCATGCCTGTGCACCACAAGGTGTCTTGTGCCTGAGGAGGCCAGAAGAGGGCACCAGACACCTGAAACTGGAGTTTCATATGGTTGTGAGCTGCAATGCCAGTGCTGGGAGTTGGACACAAGTCCTTTGCAAAAGCAACAGGTGTTTCTGACCTCTGACCCTCTTCTCTAGCCCCTCCAAATCCGTTTAGAAAGAAACCCTTTCTTGTTCTCTGATACTTATCCTTCATTTGTCCCTTTTACTGATTTTATTCTTTTTGCTTTTGTGGTAAAGAGGCTGAACGTTGATGATCAAGAGTTTGGATTTTTTTTTTCAGACTTTTATGTGGGGGAAGGTCTGGGTTTCTTGTCACCATTACATACCAGCTCCCTTCTTCTTCTCACAAGATGAGGGCTCACTCCTTTTCTCTCATGTAGTGGGGAAGGTGGGAGTCCTTTGAAGAATTTCTGTAAACTTAAGTACGTGTAGAGTTTCTTGGTAGACATAGATAAAGTACATGGTTTTCACTATGAATAATAAAATTAGTCGCTTTACTACTTTTGAAATAAAGTTTTCTTAAGCTACTAGCTTGTCACTAATTTTACCACTAAATTTGCCTGTTCATGGAACTTGTTTTAATCAATTTTTTCTTCTCAGGTTTATTTTTATTGTTTACAACTATGTGTACTTGTGTATGGGCATGTGCATGTGACTATGGGTGCTGGCCAAGGCCAGAGGAATCAGATTCTCCTGGAGCTGGTGTTACAGGTGGTTGTGAGCTGCCCAACATGGGTGCTGGGAACTGAACTCAGGTCCTCTGGAAGACTAATGCATGCTCTTAAGTGCTGAACCATCTCTCTAGCTCAATAGCCAATCCTTTTACAATCTCTTTCTTCTCCTTGGACAAAATAAGCTGTATTTCCTCTCTCTTCTCTTTAATTACTTATTTGGTTAGTATACAAAGTAATGAGTTTTATCACGGTGTCTTCGCACACATGTGCCATTATACACAAAGTACATCCCCCCTTTTTATGTGTGTGTGTGGTGTTGTGTACATGTGTGGTATGTGCACATACAAAGTACACGTGTGGTTGTCTGAGGTTGATGCTCGGTGTCTTCCTTGGTCTCTTTCTACCTTTCCTTTGTCTAGAGTTTCAGGCACATACCACCATGCCCAGCTTTTTGTATGGCTGTTGGGGATTTGAACTTAGTTTTTCTGCCTCACAGCAAACACTTTACCACTGAGCCATCTCCCCAGCCCATAAAGTATATTTCTGAAGTGAGTTTTCCTGCTCTTTTCATATACTAAGAACTGGGAGCTTACATTGTTTTCAATGAGAATTGCGAGAAAGAGAGAGAGAGAGAGAGAGAGAGAGAGAGAGAGAGAGAGAGAGACTCTCTATAGGATCATATGATTGAATACTTGTTTCCAGTTGGTGGAACTGTTTAGAAAGTTTAGTAGGTGTAGCCTTGTTGGAGGTGTGTCATTGAGGCAGGCTTTGAGGTTTCAAAAGACTCCCACCATTCCCAGTGTCCCCTCTTTGCTTCCTGTTGTCGATCAAGCTGTGAGCTCTCAGCTATGTCTGCCACCACACCTTTACTCTGCCATCATAGACTCTAGCCCTTTGAAGTCACAAGCCCAAATAAACGTTTTCTTTTATAATTTGTCTTGGTCATAGTGTTTTATCTCAGCAATAAAAATGTAAGTAATACAGAACTGAAGCTCAGTATAGTTGCTGATGTTGTTGGCACCCTTTACTAATCTAAAAGTCCTGAAGATTGGTGCTCTCAACTTCAGGATACTGTGATGTCCTGTACATAGCATGGCAATGCTTCTGATTATGAATTAAAATTTGTTCATCTTAACAGATAACCTTTGACTTACAAAAAACTTCTTTTCCTCTTACTGGTAAAGTTTATACATGATAATTAGAAATCTGATACATGTTTGTTTGAACTAGTGTAAGTTCAGAGAAACAGTGATGGGTAATTAAAGCCCAAAGGAATCACAAAGGGAAGTGCCCCATCATTTAATTAGATAGAGTTAAAGACAATCCTTTTCAAACACTATCATTAACTTAAAGTCTTTCCCTGAGAACAAGTATAATAGCATGTATGTCTAAAGATCATGATGAAATCTATTACCTTGTATGGTAAAGCCAGATATCAGCCATTCAAATTATGAGACAGAGAGACACACAAACAGTCAGTCAGACAGACATACACACAGAGACAGACAAACAGAGAGACACAGGCAGCACAGAAAGACAGACAGACGGACACACACACACACACACACACACACACACACACACACAGAGAGAGAGAGAGAGAGAGAGAGAGAGAGAGAGAGAGAGAGAAATTCCTAAGTGGTGTAAGATTTTTTTTTTCTCTCCAAAATGTGTCTCCATAATGGTAATTACTTTCCAGTGGTCCCCAAACTCTGAGGAGCCAGCTGTGGTGGTGCACTCCATACTCTCAGTTTTGGAGAGCCAGAAGCAGGAGCATCACCATTAGTTAGAGGCCAGTCCAGTTCCACGTCAGGCCAGCCTAACAACCCATCAACCAACATAAAACAAATTTAAAAATAAATAAAAGTAAAGGTAAGCCATTGTCTTAATAATATCTGTTTCATTTGATTAAAAGAAAAAAGAAGTACCTTCTTTTGTGACTCCTCAATTATTTCTTACTTTGTAGGTGAATTTTGTTTTGCACAGTAGGCATAAACACTCCAGTTAGAGATTCATGTCCTGACGATGTATTCCTCTTCCGAGCAGATTTTTACTAGCTGGCAAAAACAAAGCAGAACAATAGTTCACATAACCTCATTTTTCTAACAAAAAATAAGTCATAAGTTACTCACTACTTAATTTGCCTGGTGGATCTTTGCATCAGACTGCATAAACAGAATTAAAGGGTTGATTCATAGTAGCCTCTTTAAGTAAACAAGAAGCAGTTCATTCTAATTTCTCAAAATAATTGCTATTTCCTTCCAGAAGTATGCATTTCTTATAAGTGTGATACCCAGAATGTGAGGAAACAGTATCAAAGCAAAGAATCTTTGAGTTGTGGGGAAGAAAGCAGTAAGTAATTCAAATCAGAACATTTTGTGTTTACCCTTAGTGTGTTTGTGTGTGTGTGTGTATGTGTGTGCGTGTGTGTGTGTGTGTGCATAGTGTGTATGTGTGGGTGTGCACATGCACACTCGTGTGTGTGTGTGTCCATACATGAGCACAGGTGTTTGAAGAGGTTAGAGGAGGGTGTTGTGTACTCTGAGGTTGGAGTTACAGGCAGTTATGAGGACTTGGTGTAGGGCCCAGCAACTGAGCTCAGGTTCTCTGCAAGAGCAGAGACTGTTCTTAACTGCTGGGCCATCTCTCAAGCCCCAGCAGTCCAAACATTTCATTCTTTGCAAAGTTATACACTTTCAAACATCTTTATGACCTTTTGAATATTGAAACAAACTAATGTTACAATATCAGTAAGTTAAATTTTTTTTTTTTTTACTTAGAATTCTTCAAAAGATGATATGACATGATGGAAGTATTTGAACAGGTTCGTCTGTGTCTGAATCCTAGACCCCTGAATTATAAGCTGACCTTTGTCAAATTATTTCATGTAAAATTGTGTCTCATTTTCCTCCTCTGTGTAACAAGGTTGATTATAATAATTGGTTGTAATGTGTTAATTAATACATACAAAGTATTTAGAATTATTTCTATAAATGAATTAATATATTGTAAAATGAACACTAGAGAAAACACTGCATTATGATTTCTGGTTGAATTTAGATTAAATCTCATGCAAAATTGGGTACTCTATAACTGAAAAAAATTACTTCCCTAGTTATAGTGTAATAACAGGTTCCACCACATGGCCTCAATATTTACTACAGATCATCCTGCACTGAGCATAGAAGATGATTATTAATATCATGTCTCCAATAAATTCTTGCTTACTGTGAACTAAATATGTAATTCACTCTACTTCTGGATAAGTATCTACTGGAGTACATTCAAATTTAGTATATTATTTAAATTTGTCTTACTTATTTAAGTGTCCCGGGCAAGGTCATGTTTTATTTTGCATTTATTAATTGACAAGCACACACAGCTGTGCTTTGCAGGACACTGCCCTTGTCCCAGTGCTTAGGAGGGGGAGATGGGAGTTATGACTTGAAGCTCATGTACAACACAGCAGACCATGTCTCAGCATGCATAGAAGGGAAGGAGGCAAGAAAAAAAAAACCCACATTAAAGACACATATTATTAAAAGTATATTTTGCAAACAGTTCCAAAGTTATAAAATCTCAACACTCTCTGGTATGCTCTTTTATAACTGTATCTCCAGGGGTTAAGAGATCAGCATATAATGTGTTTTATATGCTCCCTGAAGCTGTCAGTGATATAGATGAATAGTCACAAGAACACAAACATATATGCACAGGACTCCTCATAGAATTGAATTATTCCACACCACACAGTTATCCACTATGTTTCTGTTTTAACATACATGCATGCTACTTGACTGATACACCAAGTGAAATATGTGTATGTGTGTGTGTGTGTGTGTGTGTGTGTATGAGAGAGAGTATTCAGAAGCATGTAAAACATACACAGTTATGGATTTAAATATGAATATGAACTCTTCAATTACTTCTCAGCTTAAAATAGCACTGAGATATTGGAAAACCTGTCTGCTTTGAATACTTCAATAGAATTCTAGCTTACATGAGTACTTTCATTTATTCTACATTCATTTATCAATAAATAATTAATTCCTTAATTTTTTTGCTATTAATAGCAGTGCTATCATGAGTCTTTCTATTAAGTTTTTTATTACATTTGTGTGTGTGTTTATGTTTGTGTGTTTGTATGTATGTTTGTGTGTCTGTATGTGTACACCTCCTCCTGCTGTAGTGCCTGTGTTGATATCAGAGCACAATTTCCAGAACAGACTCTGAGTCTTGGACCTCACATGATGGAGGGAAGGAACTTGCTCCCATAGTTTGTCCTCAGACCTTCACAGGCAATTTGGGACAGTGCCTCTCACAAGAAATAAATAAAAATGAAAAAACTTAAAACAGAAATGAATGTTGAATAAGCTACTTTTCATTCTTTCATTTCCTCACGGTATGTTAGCCTCTCACAAAAGATTATTTGAATCATGCAGGTGACTGATTCTAAAATTACATTTCTCATTTTGGTTTCCACTTGTGCACCTGCACCTGCACACTAAGCCCTGTGCACTTCATTCTTATTCTCATTAACAGAAGGTGTTAAATTCTTTTTTCCTGTTTATTTTGTGAATTTCACATCATGCACCCTGTTCCCTCCCATATTCCACCTCCCCTCATACCTACCCTCCACCCTTGAAACCTCTCCCAACATTAAAAAAATTCACATTGAGGAAACTATAATGTGTCTCAGTATGTCCCACAATATTCCACTCTGTCCACATGCTTTGGCTTGCAAATGTTCATTATAATGATTCCTTGGTCTGGTACAAAGCTTCTGGCTTCTGGTACTTTGTCAATACAGGAAACTCACTGGGACTCCTCTCCAATAATCTGCTGTTATCCTGTGTCATGGAGACCCTGTCGCTTTGGGTCTGGAACTGACCTCTTCATGTACCCCAGCAGTTCATCCATGGGGTATATGTTAGTGTGGGTCAATTAAAATCCCTGATTCTGGGACTGCAACCCCCCACATCAAGGGCCAGTTCTACTGTGCTACCCATGTAAAGTGCAGGGCTTGCTATCTTAAGTGCTACAGTAGGTAAGGGACTAGTTCTCCTCCTCTCATGAGCCACTCAGGGCCAAACCCTTGCCAACACCACCAAGAAGAAGACAAAAGGCAGGGATGGTTCTCCCATACTCACATCCTTGGGGCTGAGGCCAGTTCACATACATTCTCCACATGCAAGAACAGCTAGATTGTGTTGTCCAGGTAAGGTGCGGAGCTGCTTTCCTGAGTGCTGCAGCATGTGAGGGGCAGGATAGCTCTCCTGCTCTTGTGAATCCATTGGGGCCAGATCTCCCATCTGTGACACTAGTGGTGAGGGCAAAAAGGAGGGGAGGAGATCTCTCCCTTGCCAACACCACCAAGAAGCAGGCAAAAGGCAGGGCTGAGTCCACCACACTCACCCCCTCAGGGTTGGATTACCCATAACCTTCACATCCAGTGCTAGGCTAGGTTCTTCCAGTTCTGGTCTGTTTCCTGTCCTAAGATCCTAACTGGTATTGAACTGGTGGTAGTCACAGGCTAGCTCCCTGTTCACACCCCGTGAGGCTGAACTGGTGTTGATCTCCAGCTTTTTAGGCTCCAGGAATGTTAGGCTACTATTCATTCAGATGTTCATAGGTCAGAACACCAAATGTAGACATAGCCTCTCCTCTCTGCCACCCACTGAAGCACATATGACACAGCAACCACATCTGCAATGCCTCTAGGGGCAGGAGATATTAAATTCTTAAGAAGCCTACTGTACTTGGGACTATTTCAGGGCTGTGAGACCAGTTTTCCAAAGAGGCAATTTATTATTTAATTAAATTAGTTCTTCTGTGGAAATGACCTACTCCTCTGCATGAGTGCAACCAGAATTAAATGCATTTTCAAGATGTCAAATAATCTTTACTAGAGAAAAGTTTTACAAATATTCTTAATGTGTCTTGTGTCATGTTTATAAAATTTATTTACTTTTTTATGAAAAAAACTGTGGATGTGTTGGAAAGATGGAGAAAGTACCAGTGAAGTGAGTCAGTGGGCAGAGGCACTTGCCACTAAGCCAGGCAGATGAACTGAGGTTCATGCCCAGATGCTCCAGTCCACTGGTTGTCTTCTCACTCCTTGCACATGCCCCAGTACATGTGACCCATACACATATGTACATATACAAACACACAAACAAAAGTAAATTTTTTAGAGCTGGGAAAATTTTCAGGACTCATGTTATTCATTAAATAATATATTTAACACATAATATTGCTAATGTAAATGAATAATATTTTCTTGTAGAAAAGAAATGGTCCTTAATTCCATTCTTGCAAAAAGAAAATCTCATATGTAGGGGTTTTTTTTGCAAAAAAGAAGTGCTAAATTATAATCACAGTTGATATTTTATGGTGGATTATTGATAGAGTACAGAATATTGTCACTGATAACCTAGAAATCAAATAGTTATTTGAAAATTTTAATTTAACATTTTCTAATTTGAGTTCAGTTTTTTTATCTAATGTCTATAAATAAAGACATCATAGAATAGGGAAATCAGCCTTTCACTCAGCTTGCAACATATTTCTCAGCTTTACATCAACTCCCCTTCCTTGTTGCTTTTTTTTTTTTTTTGAGACAATCATAGTATTTGCCTTTGTTTCCCAGGCTGGTTTTGAACTTGCAGTTTTCCTACTTTTAGAAACAAGTGTCAATCGATACATTTACTGTATTTAAATCCATTTACTGTATAAAATGACCATACAATTTTTCATTATCTCCATTCTCAAACTGTATCGTGTTTATGGATTGCTTAATTTGCATGAAGAAACTGGCTGCTGGCAGGGCTTTTTGCTGTGCTCAGCTTTTTAAAAGCCAAAAGATTTGAAATAAGATGGGCATTCTTCAGCTTCCAACTGTTGACTCTGGATTCGTCAGCCACTAAGTAATAATAGGCTGCCTGCTGCCTGAAAGGTCAGCATCACAGACTGATTAGAACATTGCGATTATGTGGAGAAAGAAGCATTGGGTCATCTGATGCCAAGTTTGAGCTGGGCTGTGTTCTCTGACCTACTTTTCTTATGTTGACTTTGTTTAGATAGCTAGAACATGTCTAACACTTTCTGAATACCAGAAGCAGTCACTGTTTAAGCTTGAAAGTTTTAAGGATGACAGAGTGATGATTCTAACCTTCTCAGCAATCCTATTAATAACATGGTTAACGTGTCAGAACTCTGTGTGCCGGTTTAGCTGTTTCTTTTGGTGGCTAACACAGTGATTTGTAGAGAATAGAGGTTTATGTATTCCGTGGCTCTGGATTTTGGTGAGTATAGGAGCATCCCATAGGAACCTGACAGGGTCCTTCTTCCTGTCCTATAACAAGATGGAAGACATAATCAGACAGAGCGAGTGCTTTAGCTCAGGTCTTCTTGTTAATTTTTACATACAGCCACCAGTTTCATCCAGTTACATCTGGATTTAACCCAGATATAATCTTTAATCCTGATTTAATCATCAACTCTTAACTACTTCCCATAGAGACCCATCTCCACATACCAATACCATAAGAATTAGGAAATTAAATTTCCAGCACATAATCTTTTTGAGATATGAATTCAAATTACAGTCCTAAGAAGATGTGAAGAACTTATGACTAACAAGAATGAAAGCAAAGCCTACTATCATGGGCAAGTCTGATGTGGCTCTTTAAACTTCACTGGGTTATAAAAAACTAAGTTATTTGTATTTATTTTCTGTACATAAATTTTATTGGGATAATTCAAATACATAAATTTTTACCTTTTTGTTTGTTTGTTTTATTTTGTTTTGTTTTTGAGACAGTGTTTCTTGGTGTAGTCCTGGCTGTCCTATAGACCAAGTTGGTTTCAAACTCAGATATTTGTCCTTCTCTCCCTCCCAAGTGCTGGATAAAGGTGTGCACCACTGTGCTCAGCTTAAAATTCACATTTTAACACATATGGTTCAGTGGTTTTTAAGATACTCATGTAACTGTATGAACATCAACACCATGTATTTCAAAACACTGTCATCAAATTCAAGAAGTTCTGCAGCATTAGGAGTTAGTTCTTCAGAAAAGCTGATTAAAACATTGGTAAAACATTGGTAGTATTGGTAAGAAGGCTCAGTAGGTAAGGATACCTGCTGCCAAGCCTAAAAACCCGAGTTCAATCCCAGGGAACCAAACTAATGAAAACACAGCATTAACTTACTAGCTGGAAAGAGAGAGAGAAGCATCCAACAAAACTTAAGATAAACAGCAATTCATCACTAGGATTAGAAAGGTGCTTCATTATTCCAATAGTGGTTTCTACAAGAAGACCACTGGCAAATGCACTGAATAGACATTGGTAAGGCATTGTTGCTGAGACTTGGAGAAGGCAAGGCTGCCATGCTCACCACTTACAATTACCCTTGTCTGGAGGCCTGAGCAAACACAGTATGGGAGGAGAAAACAAACTGGAAAGGAACCAAGAAAGATGCCCTTTTTGTGTAGAAGTCAAACTGAGAATCAAATCCAATGCCTTGTGCATAGTCAGTAGGCAAGTGCTGAATCTCTGATCCATATCCCCTTCTCTGCTTTTATTTTTTAAAGACTGGGTCTCACTAAGTTGCCTAGACTCACACAGAACTCACCGGATAGCTGAGCCTGTTCCTGAACCTGACATCCCACTTCCTCATCCTCGTCAGAGGATGAGGTTATTGGTATGAATAAACAAGACCCTTCCATTTTATGCATGTTATTGCACTGTGTGAATACTCCAAAGCATCTACAGATACATTACTAGGATTATCAAAGTAGATGGATAGAAAGTAAGTATTAAGCAATCAACTTCCCATCTGTGATCTCTGCTATGGCATCTCAAGTTTAGCAAGAGTCTAGGCTGACAAGATGTCTCAGCAGGAAAAGGCACCTGCCACCAAGTCTGGTGACCTGAGTTCAGTCCCTGGATAAACACACACACACACACACACACACACACACACACACACACACACACACCAAATACACAAATAAGCAAACAAATAAAATTAAGGAACAAACAAACAGAAGTCCCAACTCTTGATTGTTTTGTTCTTAAGAATCTTCTCTCTTTCTGCCTATACCTATTTTCATCTTTTTCCAGACCATTTATTTAGTTGCCTATGCCACAGTTAATGGTGGGTCTGCTTTTAATGTGTGTACAGATTTTATACAATTACTTTTCATGTAAGGGGATGGAGCCCATGCCAGGGGACATGGCTCAGAGAACCATGTGTAAGTGAATTCTATTTTATTTTAATGTTTCATCTATTGCTTTGGGGAAAGAGTAGGAGTCTGTGTGTGTGTGTGTGTGTGTGTGCTCACACTTCTTATGGAGGTCAAAGAACAACTTTCAAGGGTTGGTTTTCTCCTTTCGCCATGGGCTCTGGGGACTGAACTCAGGCTTGCTCACTGTTTACCTATGTTGCAACCTCTCAGCCCTTAAGCTGAATTTTAGTTAGGTACTCTTATTCAGTGAACATTTCCATAGCTGTATATGCAGATCTGTCTTCCTCTTTTTTTCCCGTCCTCCTTTTTCTTATACTCAACTAATTCACAATGCTGCTAAGTCTATCTCAAAAAATATATCTTGAATCTGCTCTTTTCTCTGTTCTTTCCTCCATGGCCAAAGCCATCCCCATCTCTCCCCCTGAAAACAATGGCATCCTCTTAGCTGGCCCTCCACCCCCACCACTGCTCCCGGGTCTATTTGCCCCATAGCAGAGGAAGTGATGATCTCACAATAAAAAATCCAGTCACATCTATCTCCTGCTTACATTCTAAACTTTACATAGGCAAAACAAAATTCAAAGACTTTGCTCAGAACTGCAAGGCCCTGCATTGTCTGATCCTGTTCATATGCTCTGTTCTCAACATAAACTTACTTCAATTTGATGTGCTGAGGATCTTGCCTGCTCCAGGCTTCCATAGTTGCTGGCTTTTCTTTCAGAATAATAACAAGGATATCCCGATACTAGCCAGTACACATTTGCTTATGCCATGTGCTGGGGACTCATCATCATACCTTACAAACACTAAAGCGTGCACCTGGCACAGCAGTTGTGTGAGACAGGTCACATGCTCTCCACATTTAATGGAGAAGGGAGCTAAGGCACAGACCAGTAGACCAAAGTCCCACAGCTTACAGTGGGCGAACCTGCAGTGAGCTTCATCACATCCTTCTCTTGCCCTGGGTCCTAGTGCATTAGTACTGTCTTTGGTGAGGTCTTTCCTGACCAATGTACTTTTGTGGGATTAGGGAGTAGGGAGAAGCAGAGTCCCTCTGTCAGTCACTGTTTGAGCTCTTAGTATCCTTCAGGCATGCCAAAACTTGCTGCTATTATTTTTTACATCCCTGTCTCTTCTACTGAAATGTAAGCCTTGTGAAGACAGGAACTCAACAAAAGTGCCAACATGCTAAACATACTATAGTGCACAATGATGAGAAGGAACACTCTCAACACCTGAAACACCGCTATGCCCCTAGTAACCCAACATACATTTCTTGGATATTTAAGATCTGATTATCATGTCCACAGAAATAAAGCTTTTATGATTTTAAACAAAATTTGAGGAATTGGTTCTCCATTAACTCAATAGACTTTATTAAAATCCACCTAGCTATGCCTGACTTACTGTAAGGGGTAGACAGCGACTGACTGGAAGGAATGCGGTGAGCTGTGAGCTGGAGATAAGCTAATAAAGTTCTTTTTGAAAGAAGTCATGCTTGAGGTCGCCTCTGCTATACTCAGTGGCTTTAATAGTAATCATTTTTTTTCCAATTGGAGATTTACTGAAAAAATAAATACTCAGTATTTTCTTGTTGATTGAATGACTTAATGTGTCCTGATGTTCTGCCAGGTTTCTTATCAAAAGAGGCAGAGGCCAATTGACTAATTGAAGAAAAGGAAACTTGCTGAAAACATATCAGACTCACAGAACCTATAGGAGACTGGTGGAGGCAGGGAGGTGTGCAAATCAGCAGGAAGCTAGGAGCAGGCTCACAGTCACCCTTCCATTTCTGAATCTTGTGGTGAGGTCCCAGCCTCCTGTCCCCACTGTCACCTGTCCCTGTATTGTGCGTACAATGGAAAGTCCCATGAGAAACATCTGGTTGACCTGAGTCATGTGCTGCACTCTCCAAGTCTTCATTCTCACATCAAGGATACCTACAGTTAACTCCTTGCAAGATCATAAGCCAAGCAAATGCCTCAAAGCCAGATCCAAATGCCATTCCCATAGGGAAGAGTAGAGGTGCATGCTCACACTTGTGCTAATTCAACAACTGTGTTCATGGTATAGATTTCAGCCCATACACAGGCTACAGGACATTATCAAACATTTTTATTTTGAATTAGACATTAGATAAGAAATAAAAGTGCGTCTTGCCATTGAAGGCAAAATGCAAGACGAACATTTGTGAATGAATCATGTGTGAAATCACCTTGTCAGTTCCAAACCCAAGAGAGCATCATACATTGTTGGTAGATGTAGAGATGGTATTTCATACTAGTATGTCATGACACATTTTCTGCTAACCACTGGCCACTGTATATGCTTTTCATGTCTCTAAGTTTAGTACTGGAATACTTATTTTGTCCTATCAATTTTGTCCTGCTATAACAAAATGTTGTTGGACAATAGATAACTTACAAGGGGATTTATTTGCCTCGATTTTGGTAGTTGAAGGGTCTAAATAGCATGGCTCTGACATCCTTGAGAAGACCCCTGGCTGTGTGGCAACATGAAAGGGAAGTGAGAGGGACAAGGCTGTTTGTGAGGGAGAAATCAGAAGAAATAACCCATTCCCATGAGACCCAACCTACCCCCCATGAGACAGCATTAATTTATGTGTGAAATACAGCTCTCTAGGATATAATTACCTTTCTCTAGTCTCCACTCCCTAGCTCATGAGAGACTAAGTCTGCACCACCTGCACTCCTGGGGGACAGGCTTCATTTAACCACAAAGGGATCAGTTCAGTGTGTCTAAAATTAAGCTTGTCTTTTCTACGCCTGGCACTTTTTCTGCTTCCCCAAGTTTTGTAAGTGCATCATTTTCAGTCCAATTGTCCTGTCAAGAGACTCAGGACCTGGGCCAACTGTCCTGTATCGCATCATCTTCCTGCAGACCCTCTCAGCTCCTCCTCCATTTTCTCTGTTTAAATATGTGTCTTTATCTCTATTTCCCTTTACCAAACTCTTGGTCTAAATTCATGGCATCTGTGCTACTCACTGATTTTCTAGTCTTGCTTAGCTTTAGTTGGTTTCATAGGCTAAGTTTAGATTTCTGACAATAATTCTAGCCATGCATCTTATCATTTCTTGCCACCTTACTTGCCTAAAGTACCCGAATTCTGAATATGTTCTGCTTTTCCAACTAATCCAGATTTGTGTGTGTGTGTGTGTGTGTGTGTGTGTGTGTGTGTGTTTAAGATTAAAGCCTGGCTATGGTTGAGATGTAGCCTGAAGAAATAAATAAATATTTAAAAAAAGATTAGACACTGGGCTTATACACACGGAGCAAGTGCTCTACCACTAAGATACATTGGCAGCCCTGATATTTTAAAATTTAAACTGGCTAATCTTTCTATCTCATTGTTTGTTAATCTTCTATTTCTAGTCTATTTTACTGAATTCCTCAAGTGTGTACTGCACACACATACACACACACACACACACACACACACACTACAATCTCATCCACAGTTGTGTTTTTTCCACTTAGCACATTCTTGCTACAGCAGAGACAATGAAACATGTTTGTTTAAACAAAATAAGCAGGTGGCATAGGGTAGCACACATGGATGAAAATGAGACCGTAGGAAACTGCAGACACCAAGCTGAGGGAATATCTGCTTTTGTTGTGCCTTTTAGTCACCTTGCCTTCAAGGCAGAGAAAGATCAGGTAAGTACCCTTAGTCACAGTCAAAATTCTAGACCTTCTTCCTTTCAGGCTTGCCACTGTGTTTGCTGATCTGGGAGACAAGCTCTGCTGGCTCCCATTGCTAAACCAGGACACATCTCAAAGATCATATGTCCCATGGAATTGGGGTCACTCCATATACTCCTCAGTGCTCAGTTTTATACAGTTCATCCTGTCTTCTCTCTACTTCTCCACCGAGTATACCCCAACTCTGCTCTTGGCCTTGGCACCATCCCTTGTTATTGGCACTCAAGGCCTGAATTGCTTTGGGGCCTAGAGTCAAGGAAAGACATTATTAGATGGTGCCCAAATTAATATTTTCAAAAGGAAGAAAACACAGAAGCAGGTAGATTTTTGAGTTTTCAAGGCCAGTCTGGTCTATATAGGAAGTGCCAGACCAGCCAGAGTGGGAGAGTGAGACTTCATTCCAAAAAGACAAAATGAAACAAAAAAAGAGGAGGGTGGGAGAGAAGTGATGGGAGAAAGTCCAGAGTACAACCACAATGATGATATATGAAATAGCTCTTTGTTTTAAATCACTTGCAGCCTTATGTTCACATACCACGTGTGCACATAGAGACATTTTTCCATTATTTGCTTCCTCTCATAAACTTTTTTTCTCATCACCAATCACTCTGCTAATCTCTAACACACAAAAAAAGATTTCTAACAAAGATCTCTTCTGTTTCTCAAACCACTCATGATCTGAGAAAAAGAAATAGTTCCAATAAAGACAATTGCAGTAAGATACATGTGTTAATGGAAACACACACACACACACACACACACACACACACACACACACACACACA
>CAJQZJ010031998.1:5051767-5077614 GCA_907164525.1 Lophiomys imhausi | reverse complement strand
ACACACACACACACACACACACACACACACACACACACACACACACACAGGTGCAGTGGTGACTAAAGAAACCATACAAGAGCTTAAAAAATGATTTGAGACACGATTTCAGTGTGTAGCTTGGAGTGGCCTCTAAACTCAAAGAGATCTACCTGATTCTGCCTCCCCAGTGCTGAGTTTAAAGGCATGCACCACCCAGTTATCAGAAGACATTGTCTTGGAGTTTAGTAGATAACAAGAGAGCATGACAGCAGCTTATTCTGGTGTACAAGGCAGTGAGTAAGGTTGATTTATGTTAAATATATCACCTTCTACCAACACCACATACAATCCCAAACAACAATTTAAATTGAGTCTTTTAGGTAATGCAAAATCACATCCTTTAGGTGTGGAAAACACTTCAGCCTCTCTTGTTCTACCCTCTCCTCCTCTGCATTCTATGAGTCCTTCCTGGGTGAGGCTGAGGTCATTTAAACATGCGTTTCCTAACCACATGGGAAGATTGACAGTTTCTGACTGATGGTGAGGAAGGACACCAAGGATGAAAGTCTATTTTCATTATCCCTATATTAATAACTAAACACATGTTGAAAAGCCATTGCTTTATTTCATATATGTTTGGAGGCCTTTCAGAGAAACAGTCTAGCTCCTGTAGAGTGCACCAAAAACTATCATGATGCTCTCTCCAAGTGTGCGAGAACACACTTTTGGGTGGGGTTATGTTACTGCCAACGGATTTAGTTGTGGTTTATTCTAACCCTTGCTGTCACTTTGAACTACCAAGGTTGTTTGATCCAACATTAGAAGACTGCATTTTATGAGAACCAAGCCAACACCCACTACAGCTGTTGGACTAGCAACGTGCGTCACCCCACAGACAGCCTGCCCAGCCACGGCTTTCCGGTTCCTGTTATTGTCTAAAGATGCCAAAGTTTGGAATTAAAAATTACTCATAAAAGCCCTGGACTCTGATTCTGTGACCAAATGTAAAAAAAAAAAAATGCACACAAATATATACTTGGGTTGAAATCAAATTTAAAAGTCTAGGTACACAGTGTTGGTTTCTCTTAAAAAGAAATTTAAATGTATCAGATAAAGCAACAGTTACACCTTGTCCCTTTTGGGTTTTCGGCCTTTATCTGTGTGCTGGCTCTCCAGCTTTAGACTGCAGTGTGCTCCGATTTCCTCTGGCTGAAACACTACTTGGTGACTAGCTGCCTGGCCACCTTGGTGTCCTCATGTCAGTTGCTCAATTCAACAAGGACAATCTGACCTGGCACTCAAGGAACTGCTTAGTCAAAGCTTGCCCGCCTCCCAACACCTTTAGGCATGTCTAGGCCATCTGTGTGTTTTGAAGTCTATAACACCTGTGGGCTATTAGCTGCCAGCACACAGATCTCTGCTGTCTTTCAGCTTCCTGGTGTAAATTTTATCTGTGGTCTGAGCATCTCTCAGGTACCTTTTTTGCCCACCACACCCCTTCTTACATGACAATCATTTTCTTTAAGAGTTTTTTAAAAAACTCTTAAAAACACAAAATTTTGAATTCCCATTAAAACACTATGGAGAATATAACTATAAGATGTAATATATATAACATATATAATAGTATAATATGGACTACTGAATAGAAGACTAGCTGCCTTCTCATCCCATACATGTGTGTACATATATATATTTACATGCATACACATGTGCATAGCATGTTGTTTAAATACAATGTTACATTTTTTGCTCTACTCTCTCCTCTACATTATATAGATTTCTTACTTTTTAGACTTAAAGATGTCATTTAAACATACACTTACATGCATGTTTTGTTGCAAAAAATAGATTATCAGTGATGATCAGATGGCTCAGCTTATTAGAACACTTGTTCTTGCAGAGGACCTGGGTTCAATTCCCCTAACTTCAGGTGATCTGATGACCATTTCTAACTTCCTTCTGCAACATGTGGTACACACACACACATTCAGGCAAAACATTCATACACATAAAATAAAAAATAAATACACCTAAGAAATTGGATTATATATATTGAATGTTCTATAACTTGTGTTCTTCTTTACTGCAAATCATGGGAATCTTTCCTGGTCAGTGGACTAGCTACCTCCTCCTTTAAGAGACTCCATGATGGAAAGAGCATATCACAAATCCCCATCTCTACCTGAAAATCTGTAGGCAGTTAATGATCAATATGGGAGGGAGAGGCATTTTCAGTGGTGTAACCACTGGTAAGGTGCCCATGCTCTGGACAATAATCCTTTGCTCAAGTGAATGGTAATTCAGCCACTCCAGCCACCACCTTCTCTTCTCCCAATGGAGATATTTACCTATACTATTGTATACCTTCTGTCAGCTGATCCACCTCTGGGAACCTGAGCCTGGCTTGGTCTTGGACTTTGGCAAGGAGAACCTTAGAACCCTGACAATGCTGGCATAAACATTCTTCAAAGTCCAAGGTAGGCAACAAAAACCAGTCAGTCGTGTTTATAGTTGACACCCTTCATGATCTTGGACTTTCAGAGGGTCCCCATAGCCCTGGTACTGCATTTGTAGCCTGGGCTTTGCTTGCTTGGGTCTTCTTCAAGCCATTTATGTGCTTCATGGCAAAAGCAAGTGTTACAGGTAGTGTTGATGGTCAGTTTCACAGGATCTAGAATTGCTGGAGAGATGGGCCTCCAGGCATACTTGTGAGGGATTATTCAGATGAGGTGAGCCTCTGGGCATGTCTATGAGAGACTATCTTGTGTAGGTTATTTTAGGCAGGAAGACATATCCTAAATGTGAATGGCACCCGTACCCCTGTGCTTGGGTTCTGGGTTGCATAAAAAGGAGAAATCTAACTGAGCATAGGAGTCCGTCCATTCCTCCTTTCTTCCAGACTGCATGCAATGTGAGCAGCTACTTCAAGTTCTTGACTTCCCTGTCACAGTGGAACCTACTGTCTAACTGTTATTCAGAATAAACCCTTTCTCTCTAAATTGCCTTTGTTGGGGTTATTTTATACCACCATGGGAAATATGACTAAGACAGCATGTTCCTCAGCAGCTTGGGGCTCACCATTTGAAGAGTTTCCTAACTTAGTGATATCTCCATGCTATTTTCCAGACATTTTTGCAGGTGGTATGGTTCATTGATTTGGCTAGTCTATACAGGAATTCATGGCTCCTGAAGCCTCTGTCATTGTCTTATATTAAGCTTTTGCTATTATTTGTCTGACCTGTTGTAGTAATCTACTTAACATTTTTTTCTTTTTTGCCTTCACACACTCATCAAGCTTCTAGCAACAGGCTTCACATCTGCCCTTCTCATTTGAGCAGGCAGTGACCATGAAGTTGGTTTGAAACTTTCACTGACTTTCGTTTACTCACAGAAGAAAAGTCCTTCTTGAAAGCACAGGACTTTAATAAAATTTCATATATCCCTGGTTGGCATCTGGACTTGCTATGTAGCCCAGAATGACTATAAACTTCTAATCTTCTTGCTTCTACTTTCAAAGTGCTTCTACCTCCTGAAGGTTGAGATGACAAGAATGTGCCAGCAGGCCTGTTCATAGTGCTGGGGATCAAATCCAGGGCTTTGTGCATGTGAGACAAGCTCCATCATCATTGGTTCTACTTCCACAGATCCTACTACTTTTTTAAAGACCAAGTCTTGCTGCATAGATTAGGCTGGATTCAAACTTTCCATGCTCTTGCCTCAGTATTGCAATTGCTGGGATTAAAGGTGTGCGCCACAATGCCCAGGAGCAGACGGACGGCTTCATCACCTGGCCATCTCTCTAACATCCTTTCTCACTGCTTCCTAGTTCCTAGCAAAATGTTCATATTCACACACACAGGTATGAAGTTATTTTTACAACATTAATTTATTAATTGGAGTTACATCTCGATCTCAGCCCTTTCCCTCCTCCCCTCCAAGTCCCACCTTTCCACCGTCTACTCCCTCTCCCACCTCTCCTTCTCCTCCAGTGTAGGGGTTCCCCACATGTCAATCGCCCCCTGTTCATCAGTCACATTAGGTCTAATGCTTCCTCTTGCTCTGGGGCCCAGCATGGCAGCCCAGCTAAGGTAAAATGTCCCATTAACAGATAATAAAGTCCAGCACTGAGACTGCCCCATCACTTGCTAAGGGATCTGTATGATGACAAAGTTGCCTATCATCTATATTTGTATAGGGGAGGTCTAAGACTAGTCTAAGTCTTCTTCTTCTCCTCCTCCTCATCCTCCTCCTTGTCCTCGTCCTCCTCGTCCTCGTCCTCCTCATCCTCATCCTCGTCCTCCTCCTCCTTTTTTTGTTAGCATTGCAATCTCTGTAAGCCTCCAGGGGACTGGATTGGTTGGTTCTGTTGATCTTCACATGTGTTGATCTTGACAGCTGCTTGTCTCTCTATTCTCCCTTCTCTTATATAGGGCTCCCAGAGCACTACCTAATGTTTGACTGTGTGTCTCAGCCTTTGCTTTGTTCTGCTGCTGGGTGGCATTATTCCTAGGTTAGATATGCTAGATTTCTTTTCCTTTGGGTCTATGGGTTGTAGTATTGTTATCCTGTATTATATGCTTAAAATCCAGTTATGAGTGAATACATGTCATGTCCATCTTTCTGAGTCTGGGTAAGCTCACTCAGGATAAGCTTTTCTAGTTCCATCCATTTGGTTGAAAATTGCATGGTTTCCTTGTTTCTGATAGCTGAGTAGTATTCCATTGTGTAAATGTACCATAGATTTTTTAAATCTATTCTTCAGTTGAAGGGTTTTTGGGTTGTTTCCAGTTTCTAGCTATTACACATAAGGTGCTATGAACATAGTTGAGCCAATGTCCCTGCAGTTTGGTGAAGAATCTTTTGGATAAATGCCAGGGACTGGTATGTCTGGGTCTTGAGGTAGATCTATTTCCAGTTTTCTGAGATATCACCAGATTGATTTCCAAAGTGGTTGTACAAGTTTGCACTCCCACCAGCAATGTTGGAGTGTTCCTCTTTCTCCACATCCTTGCCAGCATGTGCTGTCATTTGAGCTTTTGATCTTAGCCATTCTGACCGGTGTGAGATGGAATCTCAGAGTTGTTTTAAATTGTATTTCCCTGATGGTTAAAGATGTTGAACATTTCTTCCAGACATGAAGATTTTTGAGACCTTTGGACCTTACATCTTAAAAAATATCAGTTCACCTGTATGAGAGTGCTTCCTAAGTCTGCTTTCCCCTTGGGGTATCTAGGTACTGTTGTACACCAGGCGCTGGGGTAGAGGGAATGGAGGTTATCCAGGGCAGGTGGGTTTGGCAGGATCTCAGTCAGCATGAGTGTGGGAGAAACAGTCTTCTCCAGATAGATTTCAGTAAAACAGTTCTCTTTATTGGGGGTGATAAGGGCTATATAAATCTTGAGAAGTGAGTAAGGTTTTGGAGTGATTGAGCACCTAGGCTGGGGAGAGGGTCTGAGAATGCTTCATTTCTATGAAGAGGAATTCCAGTGCTAGATGGACATGTCCTTGTAAGGAGAGGAAGTTTAACCTGAAAAATGACCACCAGGCTGTGTGACTTCCTCAAGGGTGGCAGAGGTAGGGGGCATCATAAAGGCTACAGTTGTGGGATATACAGGCACAGAGCTCTGAGGAAGCTGTTCAACTGTTGCCGGTTTCAGGGCAAGATTTTCAGGGTTTGGGCACATCTTGACCTCATTCACACAGCTCCAGACAAGTTCCCCATCACATTGCTTCCTGGTCCCACATGAAATGATCTCTTGTGCCCTCATTTGAAAAATTTGTATTATTTACTTTTTAGTGTTATGAAGCTATCAGTTTCATAATGAAGATTTCACCCAATTTCTCCAGACAAGAGAAATTACTTTTTTCTTTACTATTTGAAAATTTCATATGTACACTCTGTGTATACATATGTTTGACATTATTTTATTTTTTTAGCAAACATAGGTTTATTAAAGAAGATTGAAAAAAGTACTCCTAAGTGTGGAAGTGACTTCAAGAAAGGAATGCAATATACATTATTTTATTTAACTATGTTACTACCTATCCTTTAAGCATTACCTCCAGTTCTTTGTTGAATGGACTAGATATAAATTCTTCTTTGTATATTCACCACCAATGGGCCCATAATAAGTACTCAGTACAATTTTATGAAAACAATTTGACTCATTCAGGCTCCATAGCAACCAGTCACCAGTTCTTTACAAATGGTACTTTTTCTGTTATATTGGGACTTTTTCTTTTTCTTTTATTTTATATTTCTCTCTCTCTCCTCCCTCTCTCCCCATCTCTCCCCCTCCCTCCCTCCCTTCCTCTCTCCCTCTCTCTCTCTCTCATTTTGCTGTTTTGTTTTTGAGACAGTATCTTACCTTGTAGCTCTGGCTGACCTGGAAATTACTATGTAGGCCAAACTGGACTCTAAACTCACAGAGATATGCTTGCCTCTGCCTCCCAAGTACTGAGATTAAGGGTGTGCACCACCATACACCACCTCCACCACACCTCCACTTTCAGCACATGAACTCACTCCCTTTTAAGTGTTCAACAGAATTTGCTAAACGTGTACTTTGGGCACTGCAAAGCTGTGAAAAATGGGGAGTCTGGCCTAGAGAATCCAGTGACAACTCACAAAATGAACAGACAGACCAACTGACCTATGGCAGACATAAATGGAAACCTACTGGCTTTTCCATCCCATCATTTATCCCCTGATCTTATTTATGCTCCTTCACGGTCATCTTTGGGGCCCTCCTCATGGATGTGACCATTGTGCTTTTTTGCTGGAAACTCTATAACTTTCTTTTCTTTTCTTTTTCTTTTGCAGAAGAAAAATTCATCAAGAATCTTCACTCTAAGCATTCAATTCTGTTTCACTTACTTTCTCTGCAACTGCAACTTCCTGCTTTCATCCTCTTCTTAGTCTCTTTTCCATGATGTCTTGCAGGATCCTTCTAGAAATAATCAGCATTTGATTTTTGTTGTTGTTGTTACAGCACCAGGGTGTATCTTGCTTTGTATTGCAATGATTTATGTATACATTTAGCTCCATTATTAGATTGCGAAGAGAATAAGGTCTAGAAAACAATATTTTTTTATTTTGCTAAGTAAATATTAATAGAATAATAATTGGCTTTGAATCCAAGGCTTATTTCTTATTCCATTTGAAGGTTATTCTATTCTTTCATTATCTGATTTTCTATGATATTTCTGTCTATAAGATTTACAGAATCATAAACCATGAAATTGAGATTGCTTTAATTATAAATCATATGGACTTGTTATAAAAATAATTTTGATACCATGTTTTACTGATTCTTTTAGAAATTATTTCATTGCCTACAGGCACAGAGAAATTACTTGGGAACAAGCCTTCATTAATGAAGAGAACTTATATCTTGTTGGTATCTCAAATTCAATGCAGTATTTGTATTTCACTTGCTCAACAAATTAATACTGTTTACTCTTTTGATTAAAAGATCAAAGATTTTTGTAATCATGTCTTCACACATTTTGCATGAAATCTGTTCATCCCAGTACAAGTGATAATGAAGCTATCCCTTATGTAAATGTTCAGAAGCTCACGGTAATGGAACTTGGATTAGTTCTTACCGAGGAATGATGAGGGTGAATGTGCCTTCCCCTCTCATGCATGCAGAAGAAGATAATTCTTTCTCTTTTTTCCAGTTAAAAGCCCTTTACTGATGCAGAAGTAATTCTGTGTTGCTTTTAAAATTTTATTTGATGACCATGCCTCGGGGACAAGTGACTAGTGGGGGGTGGTTGGGAAACTAAAATGGAGACATAAATAGTCATGGATGAAGTTGGTGACAGAAATGAGTTCTCCACCTTTATTAGCATTTAGTAATATTTATATTAACACACATTCTTAGAATAAAATATTCTTTATCTCTGTGGTAGAATGTTTGCCTCGAATGTGGAAAGTGCTGAGCTCAATTCCCAGTAGCCATATACACATACCTGAATAAAGGTCAGAAGTTACTGAGGTCATGGTCATGGTACACACCCTAATCTCAGCTCCCAGGGACCTAGAGCAAGGGGATCACCACCGTGAAGCCATTCTGAACTACTACATACTAAGGCTCCATCTAAAAAATCCAAAATTCAAAATGCATGAAAGGCATCATATATGTTCTGCATTTTTCTGAGAAACCATTTGGCATGTACTGTACCATCATTCCTGAAACGTAACTTGTCCTCTCTCTCTCTCTCTCTCTCTCAATATTTATTTATTTCTTCAAGTTATATCTCAATCATAGTCCCCTTCTTCCTCCCCCTCCCGGTCCCACCTTCATATCCTCTTTCCCCTCACCCTCCTACCTGCCTTTTTTTTTTTTAATTTAAGGTATATCTTTTTCCCCCAAATAGCTCCCCTTTTTAGTCCAATAAAAGACTCCCTTTCTTATAATAATAAATAAAATACAAAACAATAAGAATAATTAGGCCACAATTATGAAAATTATAAGATATAACATATATTCCCAATGTCCGGTCCATACATATTTGGCAACTGATATTAATATTCTATTATCCATCTATTTCAATGAGTTTAAAGTTCTATACCTAACTCAGTTTCCATCCTAACTTGCATAACCAACTTAAAAACATTTTATTAGACCTAGAACATCCTTTTAATTCCTAAACAACTTAAAATTTAACTGTGAGACTATAACCATCTAGTCTTCAACCACATCAGAGACCTGAGAAGGATAAATATATCAGATTATACAGGAAGTGCAGAGCCAGTAGTTTCCAAAACTAAGAAATGTCAGACAACTGGCTGCCTGGACAGTCCCCATTTTCTCTCAATACATTAGAGCATCTATCTTTAGTCTTTTGGCCCAGTATCTCTGAGAGACATTAATTGTAAAGCAAGAATGAAGGACTTGCTTACCCTGTCTTGGCAGAGCTAGGCTGTTGACTTACCTGCTTCCAAGTTTTGTCCTTTTCAGACAGTATTCTGTCTATATTTGAAGCAAGGGATTTTTTTTTTTTTTTTTTTTTTTTTCTGTGATAAGCTTGTCACTAATGCAACCATCTCCAAATGGAGATATTTTTTTTTTTTTGATGCTCATCATCTACTTGGAGTAGAATAGGGGGTGCTGTCAGGAATTGACATGTCTCAATATCAAAACATCTTAAGTTAAGAAAACATCTTTGAATGCCATATTGTACAGATATCTTGAGTTTTTTGAAGACTACCTATCTATCTCTGTATACTTGGATAAGCAAATGTTTCTTATGTCTTAGCAACTTGATTTCTGATTAACTTAGAAAACATCTGTGCTAAACTACTCTAGTACCTAACAAAATGACATGTTTGAATAACTATTAGTTTGCATTTCTTAATATCCTAAACAGTTTGTGACAGTTGCTATCAAAAGGCCAAAACTTCACATTGCACTTTTAAGTGTTACCTAGGTACAATACCTTAAAAAGAGTTAACGTTAATTTTGTATCAATATACAAAGATCAATATCAATGTAGCCAAATATAATCTTAATTTTGTATAAATATACAAAGATATAAGAGCATATTCAATAATCTGTTCCTTTTTCTTTATCATTCCTATATTATGTCTATATCTCAATTTTTTTTTCAAGTCTTTTCCCCCTACATAGGAGAGAAAGAAGGATAGACAAAAGAAAAAGAGAGAAATCCTTGGGTCTAACCTCCAAAACCTATTTAATAAGACCATTTAGCAACTTGTAACCAATCCCTCTAAATAACAACCAACATCTATAACCCACCAAATGACTAAAAGGCGGTGACCACCGGACTTTCTGTGAGTGGGACGTTGCTCTCTTAAAATTACTTCCTGCTGAATTGGGATGTAGGAAACCTGCTTAGGGCCCAAATAAGAATGGAAAAATGATTAAGCAAGTTAATAGTAACATTTGATGTTCAGTCCTTTTGTGCTCAGGTATTTAAATGCAATAAGAAGTTTGTAGTCAAAGACTGAACTTCAGGTTTTTACTGAAGTCCTGGCTGGAACAGTCTGTGGAACTAACCATTAGTTAGCCATTTTGAGTTGTTCTGGTTGTAAATGTTTAATGAAACAGCTATTGAGGAAGTGTGTGAGGCTGGATCATCTTGGCTACTTGTCTTATTTGGTGTCTGGTCCCTTTTCTTCAGAGGTTTCAGTTGTCCAGTTGTTCCTGGACTCCTTAGATGGATGCTTTTAATCTCCTGGAAAGATAAGAACAGAGCCTTGCCCTAATCCCAAATCTGGGGCACTACTTTTTTGGTGCATGTAATATCTTTCCTAGAGCAAATTGGGCTTTTTGACAATATAAAGAATATTGTCTTTCAATTGAGGCTAAAAAAATTCTTTTGCTATTTTGAAACTAAACATACCTTTAAGTGTATATATTTTGAGATCACAAGGTACAATTCCCTTTGAATTTCAGCATGCCTTTTGTAGGTAGCTTGTAAACTTAAACCCTTACTAATCCTATGTGCCTGTATCTGCATTCTAAGTATTGGGATCAAAGGCATGTGCCTTTCAATTGTTGGGATTATAGATGTGAACCACCACCCCTCGATCTAATTTTTCTCTGTTTACAACTTGCTCTGTGTCAGGCTGGCTTTGAACTCAGAGATCTGCATGTTTCTGTGTCCAGTTAATTTCAACTTCCTTGCTAATAAATCTTTAAATATAACCAAAATCTTTCTTTAAGACAAAGAAAAACAGGATGCCGAGATAGCCCATCCAGTAAAGGTGCATCCTGTGTACATGCTGTGCACACCTGGAAACCTGATTCTGATCCCAGAACCCATGGAAAGGTGGAAGGAGAGAACAGACTCCCCAAAGTTGAGCAGTGACTTCCACGTGTGTGCTGTGGCATACACACATCCACCCACACCCACCTATCCCTCCCTCTACCAGCAATAAATAGATAAAAATCTTTAAAAGTTTGTTGCTAGGGTTGAACCATAAAACATAGGTGCAACATCTAGTGCTGGTCATACACAGTAGATCATCACCAATTGTCAGCTCGACATCATGACCGTCATCAGCACCACTGGGCTGTGCTTCTTAGGCTGCCTCTCTGTTATTGTGAGCCACAGAACGTCAAGTGTGGGCTCCTAACCCGAAACCTGGTATCTCGCTATGCTTGACTTAGTAATCTTTCATTTTTCTTTTAAAAAATATTTTTATTGACAATTTCTATGTTTCTGCATATGCCCTTGTGAGTTTACGTACACCATGTGCATACAGGACCAGGACCCCTCAGGAGAGGGCTCTAGGTCCCCTGGAACTGGAGTTACAGGCAGTTGTAAGCCTCCTCATGTGGGTGCTGTTCTACCACAATCTTCCTGCCACCGTGGTCTGAAACCATGTGTCAAAATAAATCTTTCCTTCCTCAAGTATTCTTTTTTCTTCTTGTCAGATATTGTGCTCAAAGCAACATAAAAGTAACACATACAATAGGAAGCTGAAGAAAAATGACAATTAAATGGGACTTCTGACCTTAGACTGGGTTCTCTGGGGGCAAGGAGGAGTTGTTTGCAGAATTCTAGAGCTACTATATTAGACCAAATGATTCAATTGGAACAGAAATGATGACTAAATATTTTTTAATGTTAAATATACCAAAGCTAAAAAAAAAAAACAAACAAACCAAAAACAGTGTAAGAGAACACCTATACTCTTTTTAATTTTTTATTATTATAATTAAATATAATTTAATTTTGGCAGAGGAGATGAGTGCACATGAATACAGATGCCCATGGAAGCTAGACACATCAGATCCCCCTGGAGCTAGTTACAGGTGGATGTGGCTACCTGTTTGAAGTTGAATTGAGTCCTCTAGAAGAACAATACATACTCTTAGCCATTGATCCATTTCTCCATCCTGATACACTTAAGAAAATTTGTGGTCAATAATATAAAGGCAAAGATATATGCAAAATGTTTTTTAAAGATGGGGGTTTATGAAAGCAGGAGAGAGAGTAGGCACATATGCAAAATGTAGCAAAATATTAAGCTAAAGAGTATACTAATGTTCTTTGTTGTGCTTGGGACTTTTCTGTACGTTTGAAATGACTTTCAAATACAGATCTTAAAGATGACAGAGTAGATGTAGAGACATTGGCCTGGAAAGCTATCTAGAATGTAGTTCTTATTACTGAGTGAGGAATAAAAGATTTCAGATCTATAGATATGTTGTATATGTAAGTTGTGTGCTCACAGCTCTGCTTTCAAAGATACATGAGAAGATTCTCTGGGGACATAGAGTAGATGAACAGGAAATTTAATTTATACACATCACTCCTAGTATATCGATCCTGTACATACCACATTTACAACATAGACAGTAACAAGTTGTGGGATGTTTTATCTACATAATTATGAGGGATTTACTTGAAGTAAGTGCCAGAGTATAGAGTCACAAAGCAGTAAAAAGGGGCTGGAGGGATGGCTGTGTGAGTTAGGATCACTTACCCAAAGGACTACATCACATTTCTGCCCTAGTTCCTAAACATTTCACCGTCTTCCAAATTGATGCCACCAATTGGGAACCAGCATCCAGAACATGAGCCAGGGGACAGGGATATTTCAGATTCAAGACATAACACCTACAATCTGGGGTTCTCGATAGCTTTTCTTTATCTTTCATGACCTGAAAATCTTAGAAGAAAAGAGCTTCCCACTTGCCTTTGTTTTGTTTCCTTGATTTATATTTTATGCTTTGAAGTCTTCCCACAAATCACTTATAAAAATATTCAAGTATGCTTTCTTTTTCAAGCTTTATTTCTTATTTTATTTATTCATTTTGTGTGTGTGTGTGTGTGTACATGACACACATGCAATGTTCCACAGATGGAGGTCAGAAACAACTGGACAACCTTTGTGAATTGTTTCTCTCCTTCTTTTTTTTTTTTTTTTTTTTTTGGTTTTTCGAGACAGGGTTTCTCTGTGTAGCCCTGGCTGTCCTGGACTCACTTTGTAGACCAGGCTGTCCTCGAACTCACAAAGATCCGCCTGCCTCTGCCTCCCAAGTGCTGGGATTAAAGGCGTGCGCCACTCTCCTTCTATCTTGGATTCGCAGGATTGAATTCAGGTTTGGGTAGCAATCTCCTTTCCTGGCCGAGCCATGTTACTGGTCCATTATATATTTTCTTCTACATCTTGAAAGAGACAGTTTTTTAAAACCCCACTAACTGATGAATCAATAAACAGAATGTCATACATTCATATAAGTAAATATTACTCATCCAGAAAATAGAATGTGGCATTGATACACACTGCAAATGTGGGTGAACCTTAACAGCATCATGTTAAATGAAAAGAGCTTATCAGAAGGTCTACCAATTGCATACTTGTATCTTTGTGACACTGAACAGGAAGACCCACAGATATAGAAAGTGTGTAAGTGCTTCCCTGTGGGTGGGGGAAAGGAGTGAATGCTTAATGAATATGGACTTTCTTTTAGGGTGCTGATAATGTCCAGAAACTGGGTTACTATTGCTATGATTAAACACCCAAAGCAAGTTATAGAGGAAAGGGTTTATCTGGCTTATGCTTCCTCATCCATAATCCATCACTGAAGGAGGTCAGGACAGAAACTCAAACAGGGCTGGAACGTGGAGGCAGGAGCTGATGGTCATGGAGGGGTGCTGCTTACTGGCTTGCTCCTTATGACTTGCTCATTCTGTTTTCTTATATAACCCAGGACCACCAGTCCAGGTATAGCACCACCCACAATGGGCTGGGTCCTTTCCCATCAACCCCTAACTAAGAAAATGCCCTACAGGCCAGTGAACAGCTGGTGTAACTGAGGCATTTTCTCAACTGGAGCTCCTTCCTCTGATGACTATAGTTTGTGTCAGGTTGACTTAAAACTAGCCAGCACAATGAGTAAATAGCACAGGGACTCAAAATGATCCATTTTATGCTGTCGTTTAATCACACAACAAAAGAAGTTTTTAATCCATTTGCAGTTGTTCGAAGGAATTAGCTGGGAATAAACTTGCTTTCTTTTTATTTAATCATAAAATATCTAAATGATTAACCAGCTTATTATGAATAACCGGGTTATTATGATATGCCAAGACTTGTCTACTCACTTGTCTACTGAAAAACACAATTGCCTTCAAGTGTTGGGAATTATTACTAAAGCTGTTATAAGCATCTATGTGCACGTTAATGTACAGCCATCACTTTTCAAGTATACCCTTTGGGTAAATACTGAGAAGCACAATTCCTTCATCGTATTAAGAGTCTGCTTGTTTCTGCTATGTTGACAGGCTGTCTTCAAAGTGTGCTCTGTGGTTTTGCATTCACTACTGATATGATTGAGAGATGTCACTCTACACCCACATGAACATCTGGTGTTGCCAGGTTTAGATATTTGGACCCTCAAAGAGGTGGGCAGTAGGCTGTTTGAATTTTGATATCATTCAATTTGAAGTTGGCTCTTCACTACTACAATCTTTCTTATGCCTTTCAGTGGTAGCATATAATTTTTATGTAGGTCCGTGACACTTTTGTGAAACTAATTGTTATTTATTTACATATGTATTCCATTATTGATGACATATTTTCATGTAATATTTTGCATCTTCAAGTCATTGACTGCTATACATTTCTTTGCTTTGATTACCTTACTGGATCATGATAGTAGATGGCATGATATCATCACAATAATTATACCTCTTTCCAAGCCTATACTCCCATCCACATGCATCTTTAGCACCCCTCTCTCTGTGCAATCAGTTTCCTTCATCATGAATTGAATTCATTTCTTTTTAGCTAGTCTACTAATCTACTTCTCAATGTAGAATTCTCTCTAGAGTTTGAGTCATATATCCATTAATTCATTCATTTGATGAATGTTTATTGAGACCATACTGTGAGTTCAAACCTGTTCCAGATACAGCTCCTGAGAGAAGAAAATCACTAATTCTTAATAAACATACTCTGCTTATAATAGCATGCAGCTTTAATATTATGTTTACTTTAAGCTTTGAAAGAAACTTAAACTTTCTTCAACCTTTGGAAAATTGACACAAAACTGTATCCATTCTCTTACAATGTGTTTGGATGTCCTACTACTCATTTGACTCTGGAAACCTTTTTACATGTTTTAATGTCATATTTCTGCTATAAACTTCAAAATTCACTGTTATCTTACCAAATGATACATAGTACTAACTTCCATGGGGATTTAAACTAGTGGAAAGACTAAAATGAGGAAAATCATCTCCACTCTCAGATGATTCTTTAAAAGAGATGTCTGGGGCCACTGACGCAGCTCAGTTTGCAGAGGTGTTTGCTGAGCAAGTGGCGACCTGAATTCAGTCCTTGGAATTCATGCAAAAATGGGAAGAGAGAATTAATTCCACAAAGTAGCCCTCTGGCCTCCCTCCACACACCATGGCATGTGCTCCGCTCAGAAACTGTGGGGGCACACACACACACACACACACACACACACACACACACACATGCAATAATGAATACAATTTATGAAAATATATCTTGAGAGGCTTTTCTCAGATTCTCTGCTGACAAGGCCAAGTGATATGCAAGACACACATAGCAGCATAGGGTATTGGAACTTTATCCCAGCTGCTGCATTAGAAAGGGTTCTCTAACCTTTTTATACCAAAAACTTGGATCAACTATTAGTTACATTCAGCAAATACAACTTGCTTTATTCCATCGCCACCCAGAAGGCAAGAACAAGCAATAAGAGTCTAGAAGCAAACTATTTGCCACCAATAGATGTAAAGTGTGTCAGGGTTTTTCCTTTACATTTCCCAAATGAATCACAATAAAATAATAAAAATAAAAAAAGTACTGACACCAGAAATGTGCTCGAGATGCTACGAGCATCAACTGTGGTCAAGCTGGCCTGTTACGTAGTAACTGTCTCTATTGGTGAACAATGAAAACATGGAACATATACTATCTCTGTTGTAAAAAAAAACAAAACTATGTTATAAAAACAACTAAAGACATTAGCTGGCATGTTGACTCACCCCTTTAATCCCAACACTTGAGAAGGAAAAGCAGAGGGATCTCTGTAAGTTTGAGGTGAGCCTAATCTACATAATGAGACCCCATCTTAAACAAAACAAAACAACCACAGAACCTGAAGGCATGATGCATTTAAGTAAAGCGACAGAAAATTCTTCTAGTGTCTATGCCACTGACACCATCCTTCTTAAAATAAGTGAATTCGTAATGAACACTGTGATCTGAAGTGAGTTTTCATCATCACGGCTAAGCAAGAGACTCAGTTAAAAATTCCCCTGTAGTATTTTTCTCTCCTCATATCAAAATTTCAAATACTATATCAGCAAATACAGGCTCAAATACTATTTTGTTAAATATGCACAGTTTCTGTATAGAGTTGCTTGAAAATTAGCCTTACGTTCATAGAAAAAAAAAAGGATGAGTTTGTATTGCTTCTTAAAATGGTTTCAGAGAAATAAGCTTGTGGGCATTCTCTTACCATCCTTTTCTTTTTAAATGAGACACACACATCCTGTTTGAAGCAGAATCACTGGTAGACTGAAGCAGGCACCTTGGGGCAACTTAATTTAAAAACAGATTAGGGAACTCCATTTGGTGGCACTGGCCTGAACTTCCAGTGCTAGGGAGGTAAAGATGAGAGGACCAGGAGTCAAGGCCAGCCTGGGCCACAGAAATTGTTATTTATAAGCAATCAAGCAAATGAGATACTACAACAGGATATGTTTTACAAAATATAAAAGCAAGTCAGGATTTATTATAATAAGGAGAAAAATTCCTTTTGAGGTTCTGGGGAAAGCCAACAGTAGTTTTCTGTATACTTGTTCAATAGAAATGTTTGGTTCATTCTAGCGGCCAGGGTGTGAGCACTGTATAACTAAGTGCATTTAGGCTTTGAATAAATTAAATGCCAGAGGCAGTGAGTGTAGTTCTTTCTCTCTACAAGGTGACTCAATATGTAGAATTCTACAGCACATAATAAAAGGTGTATACATTATTATAACTTTAAAGATAATTGTGTATCTTTGTGCTAACTTAAACTGAACAAAGTTTGGTCCCCTAGCAATGAGGGGTCCCGAGGACTACCACGGAAGGACAATAGGATGACTTTACCACCTCTTTCCCATTCAGAAGCATGGGTGGCTGTGATTGGTCCTCCTTCCTCCCTGCTCTCCTTATAGACCATCCTTATAGTCTCTGGTCCCTAACTATATCTGCCCAGCATCTTCCCAGCATCCTCTGTTCCCTCCACCTCACTGTATCATCTCAGCCTGGCTGCCATAATTCCTCACTAGGATTACTTAGGTGGTTTTTGTTTTTAAATTTACTTTTAAACACTATGACAATTCTTATTTGTATATAAATCAGGGGGCCATTTTCACCCTTATTACCCTCTCTCATTCTCCTCCCACTCCACTAAGCCCCTTCATTTCCCCAGCATGTCTCTCTCCTACTCCCACGCCTTTTGTCTTACTAGTTTTCGTGACACACTGAGTTTCTCAGGACTGCATTTCACCTTCCCTACAGATTTTAAAAAGACAGTTCCTTGCAACCACCACTGTTGCCTCTTCCAGTTCATTCTCCATGTAACAGGTAAGAACCATCCTTCCAAACTGCAGAACTCTTCGTATGAAACTCTTTGATAATTTCCTGTTGCTGCCAAAGATACAGGTGTTTCTATAGCTTGTTACCCTCTTGTCATATGAAACTCTTTCCTCAACCAATTCTCCTCCAGCCTCAGTCCTTTGCTATTGCAAATCTTCCAATAAGTGACATTCTCTACTCTCAGTCTTTGTCTGTTACCTGAGGAACTCCTGCTTGCCCCGGGTTTGCTAGCACATCTCTATCTGCTCACTGTAACTTCCATTGTAGCAATCCACAGTGGCATTGAATGCTCTAAAACATGGGGCATATCAGGGCTGTTTGTGTCTCCACTGACCTGAGTGTGTCCCTACATTGAGGAGGTTCCAATATGTTATACTCAACAAGTAGATGGCAACCATGAAATACCACTGAATGCAGACTTGATTTATATTCTTGAAATACAAAAAAAGTTAGAGCTTTTATGTCTCTTTTCTATTGCTCGACAAAATTCCATGGACTGAGTAAATGATGAGGACAAGGATTAGCTCACAGTCTTTTTAATTCCATAGCTGAAGGACCACTTTTGGCAAGAGCCACTTTGCTGGTGGGAATTGTATGGTTCCGAGTTAGGTGTGAAGCATCACTTGGCTAGTCAGCAAGCTTGCTTTGTGGTAACCCACTCTCATGCTAACTGCTCCAATCACACACAAGGCTGACCTTCACCTCCTAAGACCTAACCTAGTCTCTCATGAAAGACACTAATTGATCTCTGAGGAAAATGCACCCACACCCCATGACCTAATTACATGTCGAAGGCCTGAACTCCTGACACGACTTCACTGAGGAATTAAGGTTCAACATGAGTTTGGGTGGGAGCAAACCACATCTGAACCATTGCACTGGTTGCAGATGACTAGAAGTGAAACAAGACAGAAACTTTGTGAAAAGCACTGGGAAAACTGGGGAGCTGAGACACGATCTAAGCTGGTTTTCAGTAGTACCAATAGCTGCAAACCAGATCCAAGTGGCAAGCTATGCATAAGGCAGTGCTGTTTCCTTTCTGTGGCTGTTATTAAATACAAAAGCACCTTAAGGGAGAGAGGGGTTCATTCCAGCCGACGATTCCAAGTTTCAGTCCATCAAATCAGGGAAGTCATGACGGCAGGAGCTCGAAGCAGATAGGAATGCAAGCTCTCTTGTTACTTGCTTGTGTTCAGCTTGATTTCTTCTCTGTTACACAAGTGAAAGTCTCCTGTTGAGGGAATGGTGCTGCTCAGACCATTGACACAGGGTTTTTCAACGTCAATTTACCAAATTAAGAAATTCCTCATAGATACGCCCACAAACCAACACAACGTAGATACTCTCTTATGGAAGCTATCTTCCCAGGTGATTCTAGGTTGTGTGAAGTTGACAATTAAAGCTGTCACACATGCTAAGAGCTAAAATAGCTTGTTCATGGTCCCTGAACTAATGTGTGCAGATAAGTGGGCTAAGCAGAGATCTGCTTGGGCAGCCACAGAGGGTTGTACAATAACAGCCACAGAACGCTGGCTTCTGCTCAGTGTCATGTTCTTCTTCGTTATCTCCAGAACTGCACGTGTAGCCACATGTTAGATATCACTACCTGGAGGGCTCATGGGCGTCTCAGACACAGCCTGTCTGGAACTATCTTTCCCACAAGACCTGCTGCATTTCTTACAGTCCCTCTCTTAGCTGAAGGCACCACTGCCTGCTCTGGGAACCAAGCGGGAGGCTTCTGTTTCCTGCTCTCAGCATCTGCATCCAGCCCACTGCCATTTCCTCAACAATCCCTTTAAAGTCTCTTACTAATGCTCAGATCCATTTATTTCTTTTTGTCTTTATTCCTCTACTACACCAAGGCCCTACTTTTCTCTCTGGAACAGTCTGCTGCCTGATTTCCTTCCTTCTATTCTCTTCTCAGTCACCAAACTGCAGCTGGAATGGTATCCCCAAAAGTTCAAACCTAATTGTATCATCACTTCTACTTCAGACTCCTCTTGCCCTGTGGATAAAGCACTTGGGGAATATTTATTGCCTGCATTACCTTATCAAACTTTATCTTGCCAGTCCTTTAGAGTAGCTTCAGGCTGACATTATTCTGCTTTTCTGGCAAGGGTACTCAGGCTAAAAGGACTTGAAGAACTCTCCCTTGCAGACCAGTGGCCAGGTCTGTCTGCCTCCGGTTTCTATGTCTCACTGCCCATCTTTTATTAAAAGGTGGCATTTTCACTTGGAGAGAGACTATTGATTACATAATAGAGTCTGCCAGTCATACACAAATAAATAGGCTTTGGTTCCAATAATGTTGTAGCTATTGCTTTGCAGAGTTATCTTGTACCGAAGTAAAGTGTGATTAGCCCAGCTCTTCGATCATACAGAGTTTATTTCAAGAGTACCCAGAGTAGAAGCTTGTAAGTTTTGGGCAAAATAAACTGTGTTATTAAAACAAATCAAGAAGATTTGTTTTTTACATCTATTTACTTTGGGGAAAGAAGAAGACTTGTTGCCATGGCACACGGGCAGAAGTCGGAGGTCAACTCGTGGGAGTTCGTGCTGTCTACTACATGGATTCCAGGGATCAAACTCAGGTTGTGAGATCTGGAAGCAATCTCCCGTACCCACCAAGCCATCCTGCTGTCCCTTTGACAGAAAAATTTTAAGGTATAACTCAAAATCTCTACTCTGTGATCTCCACTCCCTGTCTACACTGCCTTCTATGGCATGCATAATAATTACAAAGTAGAGCGTACACACAGAGCAGTGCATGGCATACAGTAGCTGCTCAGCAAACATTTGTCAAGTAAGTGAATGAAGGGCTATGGAAGGTGAAACCCTTAGTGTTCTGAGATCCAGCATCACTTCCTTATGGTTTTCATTTTCTTTCTACTAAGGGACAGCAGTAAGCCCAAATACTATAGGTGCATTTTCTATGCAAAGGGTAAAACAGAACACATTGTCTTACCCTTGTTAAACTAAAAAAAAATTATCATACTGGAACAACTTGCCTCATAAATACACTAGTAAATGTGCGCAAAGCTCCAGCATTTAAATTTTCTGCTAAATCTCAACTATTTACATGTTTATGTTTGTTTACAGTAATGAATTTAGCAAGATTACAAAGGAAGATTAATGCAGTTGACAGAAATAAGGGAAATAAGGGGGTTATCTGTAGATTTTTTCAATCCCCTCTTGGTAACACTTTCCCTAGATGCTATCACAACTACAGTCTATAGAGTTTCCGAACAGATAAGTATGGTGCAGGCAATCACAGCGTTCACTGGCTCCAAACAAGAACAGACTATACTGGTTTTCTGGGTGAGATGAGGAAGAGACTACTTGACTGGTTAAGAAAGGGGCACCAGATGGACTGGTTAGAGGACATGCTGTATTTCCAGGTTTTCGTTTCATAATAGCATTCCATTTCTAATATCATCAGTATCGTCAGATGTTTTCAGTAGTGATTGTGATGTCTGATCTGCTCTCTAGTCATGCTGTAACTGAGATCACAAATTGGGCTGAGGGTGGGAACTAAGCCTGAGCTCCCTTTGCAGTGAAATTGTGTAGCCTAGGGTGGCTTTGAACTCCTGATTCTCTTGCCTCCACTTACCAAATTCTGGATTACAGGCATGTGCTACACCAGATTTGTGTGATTCTGGAGAGTCAAACTCAAGGTTTTGTGAATTCTAAGCAAGCACTCTACCACCTGAACACATGAGTCTCCCATAGCAATGGGATTTTAATTTGATTTTAATATGCTATAATGTACTAGTTCCCCTTGTACTATTCCTAGTAAGATGTTCCTTACTTATGGATGTATATCTAATATCCCACTTCTCCTAAGAAGATCTGTATAGAAATGCATATGTTCTAATGAACATTAATCTAGATAAATGTAAACCTAGATAAAATAATCTTAGTTCTCAAACTATGAATATATGAAATGAAAAAAAAACTATTGACTAATTCGAGATATCCAGGGGTGGAGGCAATAATTAGGTCAGTATTAGCATATAGTCTATACATTTTTCAGATCCCCTTTTTGGCAGGATTCATGCTCTATGGAGTATGAGCACAAGTGGCCTGCACACCTGCTTTGGCAGGGGAAGCACAAAGCCCTGCCACCCTCTGTGTGGGGAGAGCTGTAGGAGGTTGTCTTACCTATGTACAGGGCAGCCATAATTCACCTGACACTCAGCAGCATTTATGAGAGGAGGAAGTGCTAGGGGCAGTGACGTTGCTTGTTTGTTGGTGTGTTTCAATACTGGAATTTGAACCTAGGCCTCTGTGCATCTAGGCACTCTACCACTGGGTTATCTTTTGAACTGCTTTGAATGTTTATGCAAATTCACCTTTTTCTCAGCATATGCGGCACTTTGCGCAGGAGAGCCTACCTAGTGCTCTTTTCCTCTGTGTCTTTGAGGGTAGGGCTTCCTTCCTGCTGTGAAGTGGCATAGGAATCATGAGGAAACCACTCTGCTTTCCTGTCTTGATTTTTCACTCTTGTGAGGTATGCAGTAGGTCAAGGTCACTCTCTTTTCCGACAGGATCGGCTTTGCCTTCCCATGTGTTTTGTATTGTTTCAATTTTTTGGTCCCAAACGAATTGTGCACAAAAAGTTTGGCAGCTGCCTGTAAGATAACAGCCAAGCACTAGGCCATGGGCCACTGTAGTCAACCTCCCCTCCTGTGGTCTGGGACATTGAGGGTCTCTGTGGTCTCAACTGGCAGAGTGCATGAAGCGCTGACTGCATTTTGATTCTAGTAGAAGGAATAGTCCACTTAAAATTCAAAGTACTCATTTAGGACAAAACCTTATCTGAAACCCTCTTTTAGAAAATCAAAGAGAAAAGAAGTAGGAAATCCCCTCCAGACTTTTATTTAAGAAAAAAAAATATGTCAATACCTCATGTGTATGAATGACAGAAAAAAATTTCAGGAGAAGCACTGGTGAGGATACTCTAAGTTCAGTTATTGATGCTCACGTTGTCAAATTCAAGGGCACTGGGCACCATCTTCTTGACTTATACTTACTACTGTGCACTTAAAAGGTTTCCCACCCTGGGCTGCTCTTTCTCAGGCAGCTTCGTGGTTACTGTGGACCGAGAACCACACCCTTTTGATCAGATAAAACTAAAATATGATGATGAAGGGAGGAAAATAAAACTTTCATGTTCATAAGCTGCTGTTTATAAAACTACAGAAGACATTAAACACCAAAAAGGAAAACAACCGATTTTTTGGTTTGACTTTTTAGTGAGTCTGTGACATTGTAAAGAGCATTATTGCTTACCAAATCACGTTTCATTGGGTTAAATAAAGTTTATAGCATCTAAATCCTCTTGTAAGGAAGATATTCTTCTCTCTCTGCCTCCTATTCCCCCTTCTCTGTCTGGTGTGTGTGTGTGTGTGTGTGTGTGTGTGTGTGTCTCCACCCCCCTCTCTCCTTTCTGTTTTTGTTTTTTTGAGACAAGGTCTTATACAGCCCAAGCTGGCTTTTAAATTATTATGGAGCTGAGAGTGACCTTGAACTCCTGATCTTCCTGCTTCTACTTCCCAGATTATGAGATTATGGGCACCGGTACCACGAAGCCTGACTGTATTTGCATTCCAAGTGATCCTGTCAGCTAGTTTGTATATACTAGTGGACTAAATCTTCCCAGAAGCTATACAGAAAGTAATCTACATAAACACATCTGATGGGCCTCAAGTACCCAATTCCTTCTCCTAACACAGTAGCCACCCAGCAATTCCTGCTTTACAGGCCTTGTCACACTCTCATTGGCACCAGATCTTTTGTTTCTGTGAAGATGTTTAACACCCCCTCTCTACTGGCCTCTCCATCAGCACCACATAACAAGCCTGTAGAACAGTGGTTCTCAACCTGTGGGTCATAACCCCTTTGAGGCCCTCATATCAGATGTTTACAGGATTTATAACACTAGCAAAATTACAGGCATGAAGTAGCAATGAAATAACTTTATGGTTATGGGGTCACCACAACATGAGGAACTGTATTAAAGGGTCACAGGACTAGGGATCTTGAGAACAACTAGAGCTTTGTCTCTGCGTTTTTTCTGGACAGCTGCTATCTGATTGGTAGCCTCCTGTCCCGAACTGCTGTCAGAACTGCCCTTCCAACTAAGCTCTGAAAACTTCATTCCTCTGCTTTGAAACCTTCAATGGTTCCGTGTAGATTCACCAGAATGGCTAATAAGTGTGACAAGATTTTTAATCACTACATACCTTTGGGTACCCTGTGGGAGGAAGTAGCCAGAACCCCACTTCATTGCCTCTGACCTCAAGTAGTTTCTCTTTATAACCTCAACATATTACCCAGCCAGCACCTTCTTTAAATGTAGGATGCTAGTTGAATGGTTTCGAAGCTCTGCTGTAATGCATGTGTGCTTACTGAAACCCGGCAACCATGGAGAAGAAAATGGGTGGATATTTGAGGTCTTTCATTGGTTTCTAGAGAGCAGATACATAGGAATGCTTTATTCTCAAGGGAATTCTGCTAAATTGTTAAGAGCTACAGATCCTTGGCCTGCATTCACCTTAACCTGTTCTACACTTAACCCCTTGGTAGTGTGAACTTTTCCCAAGCACTTTACCTTCTAGCTCAGCAGATTATTTGCCACACTTTCAGCATACTGTGGCTCTTCAGCCCTGTGCCTCTCTAGCATCATCTTCCCTAGTTGGTACTTCTTACATTGGGCTTCAATGATGGTGCATTGTTCATGACTTGCTGATGCATACTTTTAAGTTCACTGCTGCCACAGGGCTGTTATCAGACTTGGATGTCATTGTGGACCCTCCTGGTGAACTCCTATATCCCTCAGCTTCCAAGATTAATCCCACTTCTCCATGAAATTTCCTTCCCCTCCCAGGAGAGCTCATTGCTTCAGCTCTTACATTGCTGCTACTTTAACCAAAATAATATTCACATCAATACACAACTTACAGTTTATTATAGCAAATTCTATGTATTTTATTCCTGTTATATTGTATGCCACTTGAAAGCAATACCCCTGATTTACTTTATATATTTAGGATTTGTTTCCTAGATTATTTCTCTATCCTCACTTCTATCCATAAAACTCTTACTTTATCCTTGATGATCTAAATAAAATGTCACCTTCTCTCTCCATCAAGCCTCTTGACTCTCATTTCAGATCTTTGACACATAGTCACTCACACACAAGTCTACTGTGTCAACTCCACCAATTCCTGATGTTGCTCAGGAATTGAGAGGTCTTCAGTTTGGTTATTTTATTAGTTTACTCCTCAACAAAGAAACAATGCTGTGGTACTTTCAGATCCACCAGTGATGCCATACCCTCTGCCATTACAATAGCATCTCCTGTGTCCTTGGAACTCTGGGATATTTACCTTCTAGGTCTCCTTTTCTGGGTACTTGCCCTGTAATTCCACTCAGGATATATGACCCCACGGTCTAACCATCTCTGCAAAAACACCCTCTCAGACATATCTTTAATGTCCTCCAGGGAACCTCTCAATACAATCAAGTTAACAAGATTCTCTCTCTCTCTGTCTCTCTATCTCTCTCTCTCTCTCTCTCTGTGTGTGTGTGTGTGTGTGTGTATGTGTGTGTATGTGTACTAATGAGATTATTTCCCAGATTCTCAGGAATTAAAACACTACCTTTTTGCTCTTAGCATTCCTATCAGATCAACACTCAACCACACAGAGCCCTATTTTGCACTCTGAATTGCTTACCACATGTTAAAGGATGACTTCACAGTCTGGTTAGGATTCTTAGCTAGGGTAGACACTGTCTGTTTTCTGTTTCTTCCTCAAAACAAAACAAACAAACAAAAACCCAAAAGCAAAACAAACAATAAAATTAGAGCTAACTGACTATGTGTGATACTCTCTAATTCTAAACATAATGACTTACCCATAGTAGATTTTCAACATGAATGAAGGTTCAAGTGACCATCCAATTTAACACACACACACACACACACACACACACACACACACACACACACTTTTTTTTAGCAAAAATTAATCTGAGTTTTATTGTCTTTGACATCAAATCTCCCCTTTTGAAAGGGATATATTTATTTATTTTTTTATAAGTACTTTATTATTTTTTTTCAAGTTACATCTCAGTCGCAAACCCTTCCCTATTCCCCCTTCCTGTCCCATCCTTCCACCCTCTTCCCCCCCCAAAAGCTTCTATTTTCATTCCAACAAATGGTTCTTTCTCTTATAACAGTAAATTCTAT
>CAJQZJ010031998.1:5034153-5046767 GCA_907164525.1 Lophiomys imhausi | reverse complement strand
TGTCAGGCTGAATCATCTGGGTCACTCGTCTTCTTTTGGTGTCTGATTCTGATTTCTGCTGAGGTTTCCGTTGTCCAGTTGTCCCTGGGTTCCTTGAATGGATGCTTTGATTCTCCTGGAAAGATAAGAACAGAGCCCTGCCCTATTCCTCACTCAGGGACAATTGCCATCTTTTTTTTTGGGGGGGGGGTAGGTAATATTTCTCCTGAAGCAAATTTGGTTTTTGACAATATATAAAGTGTTATCTTTCAATCTGGTTTAAAGAAGAAATTATTTTGTTATTTTGGAGCTAAACCAGCTTTAGTGTATATATTTTGAGGTCTCGAAGGACAATTTGTTTGTGTTGTGTGGGCCTTTTGTAAGTAGCTTTTAAACTTAGGTCCTTCCAAATCCTATGTGTGTGTCTCTGCATTCTAATTATTGGGATCCGAGACCTGTGGTTCCCATCTGAGGGGATTAAAGATGTGTTCCACCACTCCTGGATCGAAGTTTTTCTCTATTTAGAGTTTGTTTTGTATCAGGCTGACCTTGAGCTCTGAGATCTGCCTGTTTCTGTCTCTAGTGTGTTGGGGTTAAGGGTGTACTCTTCTTGAATGATGGGATTAAGGGTGTGTACCCTCACCACCCTTTTCCATGTAACTCTAGAATTTATAAGTCCACTAACTCTATGGTGCTCCTCCCGTCTCTGCTGAAGTTAAAGGCATGGATTAACACCACATTTCTCCTGTATTTTACCTTAGCTCTACGTTTTTTCGACACTTGGAGGTTCATAAAACCAGGTTGAATGGCTGTGTCCTTTATTTTATTTACAGTGTTTTAACGTTGTTACCTGCTTTTTTTAATTAATAAATTTATTTTTTTGTTGCTTCAGGTTACATCCTTAACATATTGTCCTGTTTTCCCGCTTCCCAGCCCCACCCTCCCATGCTCTACTCACTGACCCTTCCATCTTGATCCTCTGGGGTGGAGTGTCCCTGCATAACAGTCTCTCACCACAGATCAGGAGTCATATGAGGGCTGAGGGCCTCTTCATACACCGGGGGTCTATGAGGCAGTACTGCCAGTGAAAGGTGTCTCCTTGTTATGGGGGGGAAGCTAAAAAAAAAAAACCAATAGACACACAAACCCACAAAAACAAAGAACAACAACAAAAAAAGAGAGGAAAAAGAAAGAGAAAAAAAGAGGGAAAGGAAAAAGAAAAAGAAATGAAAAGAAAAAAGAAATTTATGTCCATGTTCCTTTTGGTGTGTTGGTTGTAGTACATATATCCTGTACGATATAGCTAAAATCCTACTATAAGTGAATAGATGCCATGTGCATCCTTCTGAGTCTGGGTTAGCTCACTCAGGATGAGCTTCTCTAAATCCATCCATTTGGTTGCAAATTGCATGATTTCATTGTTTCTTATAGCTGAGTAATATTCCATTGTATAGATGTACCACAATTTTTTAATCCATTCTTCAGTTGAGGGACATCTGGGTTGTTTCCAGTTTCTAGCTATTACAAATAAGGCTGCTATGAACATAGATGAGGAGACTTCCCTATGTCTCCATGAGGTGTCCTTTGGGTGTATACCCAGAAGTGGTATGGCTGGGTCCTGAGGCAAAGTTATTCCAAGGTTTCTAAGATATCTCCAGACAGACCTCCATAGTGGTTGCACAAGTCTGCACTCCCACCAGCAATGGAGGAGGGTTCCCCTTTCTCCACACCCTCACCAGCATGTGCTGTCATTTGAGCTCTTTATCTTAGCCATTCTGACAGGTGTGAGATGGAATCTCAGGGTCGTCTTGAGTTGCATTTCTCTGATGATTAAGGATGTTGAGCATTTCTTAAGGTGACTCTCGGCCATTAGGGATTCCTCCTTTGTGAATTCTCTATTTAGCTCCATCTCCCATTTTTTTGATTGGATTATTTGGTTTCTTGGCATTTAGTTTCTAGGGTTCTTTGTAGATTTTAGATAATAGCCCTCTATCAGATGTGGTGTTGGTGAAGATTTTCTCCCAGTCAGTAGGCTGCCGTTTTGTTCGAATGACATTGTCTTTTGCCTTACAGAAACTTTTCAGTTTCATGAGGTCCCATTTATTGATTGTTGATCTCAGGTCCTGAGCTGTTGGTGTTCTGTTCAGGAAGTTGTGATCTGTGCCAATGAGTTCGAAGGTTTCTCCTACTTTTTGTTCTATTATCTTTAGTGTGGCCGGCCATATGTTAAGGTCTTCGATCCACTTGGAATTAAGTTTTGTACAAGGTGATAGGTATGGGTCTAATTTCATTCCTTTACAAGTGGACATCCAGTTGGACCAGCACCATTTGTTGAAGATGCTGTCCTTCTTCCATTGTGCGGTTTTGGCTTCTTTGTCAAAGATTAGTTGGCCATAGGTGTGTGGGTCCATGTTTGGGTCTTCAATTCGATTCCATTGATCCACTGGTCTGTTTCTATACCAATACCATGCTGTTTTTATTATTATTGCTCTGTAGTACAGCTTGAAATCTGGGATGGTGATACCTTCAGATGCTTTTTTATTGTACAGGATTGATTTAGCTATTCTGGGCTTTTTGTTGTTCCATTTGAAGTTGAGTATAGTTTTTCCAAGTCTATAAAGAATTGTGTTGGTATTTTGATAGGAATTGCATTGACTCTATATATTGCTTTTGGTAGAATAGCCATTTTTATTATGTTGATCCTACCTATCCATGAGCAAGGGAGATCTTTCCATCTTCTAAATGCCTCTTCCATTTCTTTCTTCAGGGGCTTGAAGTTCTTGTTATATAGGTCCTTTACTTGCTTGGTTAGCGTTACCCCCAGGTATTTTATATTGTTTGTGGCTATTGTGAAGGGGGTTGTTTCCCTTATTTCTTTTTCGGTATGCTTGTTTGTTGTATAAAGAGGGCTTCTGATTTTTTTGAGTTAATTTTGTATCCAGCCACCTTGCTGAAGTTGTTTATCAGCTGTAAGAGTTCTTTGGTGGAGTTTTTGGGGTCGCTTATGTATACTAACATATCATTTGCGAACAGGGATAATTTGACTTCTTCATTTCCAATGTTTATCCCTTTGATTTCCTTTAGTTGTCTTATTGCTCTTGCAAGAACTTCAAGTACTATATTGAAGAGATATGGTGAAAGTGGACATCCTTGTATTGTCCCTGAGTTTAGAGGAAATGCTTCAAGCTTCTCTCCATTTAATTTGATGTTGGCCACTGGCTTGCTGTATATTGCCTTTATTATTTCTAGGTACGGTCCTTGTATGCCTGTTCTCTCCAGGACTTTTAGCATGAAGGGGTGTTGGATTTTGTCAAATGCTTTTTCTGCATCTAGCGAGATTATCATGTGGTTTTTTTCTTTCACCTTGTTTATATGGTGAATTACATTGATAGACTTTCGTATATTGAACCATCCCTGCATTCCTGGGATGAAGCCTACTTGATCATGATGTATGATATTTTTGATGTGTTCTTGAATTTGGTTTGCTAGTATTTTATTAAGTATCTTTGCATCTATGTTCATGAGGGGATTGGTCTGAAGTTCTCTTTCTTTGTTGGGTCTTTGTGTGGTTTAGGAATCAGAATGACAGTGGCCTCATAGAATGAGTTTGTCAGTGTTCTTTCTGTTTCTATGTGGTGGAAGAGTTTGAAGAGTAATGGTGTTAGCTCCTCTTTGAAAGTCCGGTAGAATTCCGTGCTAAAGTCATCTGTCCCTGGGCTTTTTTTGGTTGGGAGATTATTAATGACTGTTTCTATTTCCTTAGGGGTTATTGGGCTGTTTAATCTTTTAATCTGATTTTGATTTAGTTTTGGTAGGTGGAATTTATCGAGGAAATTGTCCATTTCGCTTAGGTTTTCAAATTTGGTGGAGTATAGATTTTTTAAAGTAAGACCGGAATATTTTCTGGATCTCCTCGATGTCTGTTGTTATTTCTCCCTTTTCATTTCTGATTTTGTTGATTTGGTTTCTTTCTCTTTGCCTTTTAGTTAATTTGGCTAGGGGTCTGTCTATTTTGTTGATTTTCTCGAAGAACCAACTCTTGGTTTCATTGATTCTTTGTATAGTTCTTTTTGATTCTAAGTTGTTGATTTCAGCCCTAAGTTTGATGATTTCCTGCCTTCTGCTCCTCTTGGGCGTGTTTGCTTCTTTTTTTTCCAATTCACCCAGCTTAGCTGTTGATTCACTAATATGAGCTGTCACAATTTTCTTTTTGAATGCACTTAGTGCTATGAACTTTCCTCATAGCACAGCTTTTATTGTGTCCCATAGGTTTGGGTATGTTGTGTCTTCATTGTCGTTGGATTTTAAGAAGTCTTTGATTTCCTTTTTTATTTCTTCCCTGACCCAGTGGTCATCCAGTAAGGAGCTGTTAAATTTCCATGTGTGTGTAGGCTTTCTGTTGATTCTTTTGCTGTTGAAGACCAGCTTTATTCCGTGGTGGTCTAATAAGATACAAGGGGTTATTTCAATTTTCTTGTATCTGTTGAGGCTGTCTTTGTGTCCAACTATATGGTCGATTTTGGAGAAGGTTCCGTGGGGTGCTGAGAAAAAGGTGTATTCCTTTGTGTTTGGGTGAAACGTTCTGTAGATGTCTGTTAGGTCCATTTGTTTCATGATCTCTGTTAGACTCAATATTTCTCTGTTTGGCCTCAGTCTTGATGATCTGTCCATTGTTGTGAGTGGGGTGTTGAAGTCTCCCACTGCTAATGTGTTGTGATCGATGTGCGATTTAAGTTTTAGAAGTGTTTCTTTTACAAAAGTAGGTGCCTTTGTATTTGGGGCATAGATGTTCAGTATTGAGATTTCCTCTTGATGAATATTCCCTTTAATGAGTATATAGTGCCCTTCTTTGTCTTTCTTCATTAACTTCAGTTGGAAGTCTGTTTTGTTTGATATTAGGATGGCTACTCCAGCTTGCTTTCTGGGTCCATTTGCTTGGAAAACCTTTTCCCAGCCCTTTACTCTGAGGTAGTGACTATCTCTGGTAGTGAGATGTGTTTCTTGTATGCAGCAAAGGGACGGGTCTTGCTTGCAGATCCACTCTGTAAATCTGTGTCTTTTTATTGGGGAGTTGAGACCATTGATGTTGATGGATATTAGTGACCTGGGGTTCTTGTTTCCTATTAGTTTGGTATAGGTGATGGTCCTGTGTCTCTTTTGGTTTAGTTGCTGAGGGGTTTTCTATTCCCTTTGTTTTCTTTGGTGAAGTTTTCTTCTCTGGGATGGAATTTTCCTTCTAGGGTTTTCTGTAGGGCTGGGTTTGTGGGGAGATATTGTTTAAATTTGATTTTGTCATGGAATGTCTTGTTTTCTCCATCTATGTTGACAAAGAGTTTTGCTGGGTATAGTAGTCTGGCTGGGCACCTATGATCTCTCAGGACTTGTAGGATATCTGTCCAGGCCCTTCTAGCTTTTAAAGTTTCTGAGGAGAAGTCAGGTGTAATTCTGATGGGTCTGCCATTGTATGTGACTTGGCCTTTTTCTCTTACAGCTTTTAATATCCTTTCTTTGTTCTGTATATTTGGTGTTTCAATTATTATGTGGCGAGAGGAGTTTCTTTTCTGATCTAATCTGTTCGGTGTTCTGTAAGCCTCTAGGATTTTTATTGGTATCTCTTTTTTCAGGTTTGGGAAGTTTTCTTCTATGACTTTGTTGAAGATATTTCCTGGACCTTGGAGTCGGGAGTCTTCTCTTTCCTCTATGCCTATGATTCTTAGGTTCCGTCTTTTCATTGAGTCCTTGATTTCTTGGATGTTGTGGGTGAGAGATTTTTTAGCCTTCTCATTTTCTTTGGATGTTGTACTGATTTCTTCCATCAAATCTTCCATGCCTGAGATCCTGTCTTCCATCTCTTGTATCCTATTGTTGATACTCGCATCCATAGTTCCTGTTCTCTTCCCTTGGTTCTCCTCTTCCTCTTTTAACTCTGACTGTGTTTTCTTTATTGTTTCTATTTCTATTTTCATGTCTTGTATGGTATTGCTCGTTTTGTACATTTCCTTCTCCAGCTTACTTGTTTTTGTCTGAAAATCTTTCATTGCTTTGTCTTTTTCCTTTTCAAGCTCTGTCACCTTGGCTTGGAGTTCTTTAATGGTATTGTTCATTGTTTTGGCTTGTAAAATTGTGGCTTCTTTGAATACCTTCATAGATTTAAGTTCTTCTTGAAGGGACTCTATCAGTTTCCATAATGCAGAATTGTCATCGTTTTCATGTGTTACTGTTGGTGTGAGGTCATCCGAATTGGATGAGCTAGGATAATTCTGCTTTGTTGGAGTCATATTTCCTTGATTTCTATTTTTTCTTGGACCTTTGGCCATGTGTGTGTGTTTAGCTGTCTGTTCTTGTCATTTTCTGTGTTTGGATCCACAGGGGATGCTTTGGTGAAGGAGTTGAATTGCTTGGCTATCTGTCCTTGCTTACAGGGTGATCTCAGGGTCACTGTGGTTTTAATAGCCTGAATCGTTGTGAGCTGGTGCAGCCTATTCCCAGGTAGTGAGTAATGGTCCGGGATTGTTACACTGCTCCCAGTTCAGACTTCTCTATTTTGCACACTGAGTGATCAGCCTTCAATGGTTCTAATGGTATGGACCTGTTTGCCCAGGCACAGATTTTATGGGCTTTGTTTGTCGTCACGGAGGCTGACAGGGCCCGGCTCCACACCTAATGTGTCTGGGTTTACCCGAATACAGCTATGGTCCCCTGGCTTCTGTTTACCCACTAGACTTCTCCACCACAGGCCTGGCCGCTTCCCTCCCTATCTGCTCCGCCTTGGGTGGGCGGAGCTTCGGCTCCTCCCGCCGTCAGAGCCGGCCTCCCACCCTAGCTGCTTTGTCGTGTGTGGGCGGAGCTTCAGCCCCTCCCACCAGCATCCGCTTCCCTCCCCAACTGCTCTGCCCGCCCACCTTCCGCTCCGGCTGGAGAGGCTGCGGATTACCCGCTAAGCACCCTTTTTCTTTGTCTCGAAAAAACAAACAAACAAAAAAACCCACAAGACTTCAACTATTCTGCAAAATTTCCTAAATAGTTATAAGGTCTTCCTGAGGTGTGGGAAGCCCAGTAAGCTAGTGGGCAATCGCCATGTGGCCTTTGATTCTGCCTGCTGTGTGTTGGGATCGATCTTACCAGGCGCCTTTCCAAATGGGAGTTTCCGAATCCCGGATTTAGTGGCTTCCGTGTCTGCGAGAGATGGGGGAGAGCCTTGCCCTGGGACTTTTAACAGTCCCTTGGGAGCTGTGTGTGTTCCTGGAGGGGCCAGACCCTCCGGTTTTTGCACAGTGTCCCACAACTCTGTGTTTTCTATGGCTCTTCTCTCCCACATTCAAACTGAGTCCGTGCAGTTCGCCACCATCTTGGCCCCCCCCCCCACACTTTTTACTGCCATGACAACCATGTCAAAGAACAGTCAAAAGAGGTTTATTTTGGCTCACAGTTTCAGATGTGTCAGTCCCTGTTCAACTTGCTTTATTGTTGTGGGTTTGTGGTCAACCAGAACATGGTAACAGGAACATGTGGCAGACCAGATCACTCCTGTCACAGTGACCAAAATGCAAAGACAAATGACAGGAAGGGAGGGACCAGGATCAAGAGATGGCTTTCTAAGGCCATATGTCCAGTGACTCACTTCCAAAGTTCTACCACTTCCCAATAGTCTACTCAAGATTTGAAATCATCAATGGATTAGACCATTCGTTAGGTCAGAGCCCTTGTGATCTAATTTTCTGAAAACATCCTCACAGACAAGCCCAGATTGGTGCTTTACCAGTATATAGTAGCTATCTCTCCATCTAATCAAATTGACAATTAAAATTTTAACCACATAAATATTATTTATATGTATATAATGGCAGAGACTGTGATAGTTACCCTTATGTGTAGAAGATAACTAATCAGGTATTCCTTTGTTCCAGCCATGTCTTAGCATATGGAAATGTAGGCCCAGGGTTGCCAGCTCTTCTGCCTCCTCAGACAGAATATAATATGATGAAAACCAATTAGTTTGGTTTTGGTTTTAATTACTGTCTGTTATTCTCTCAGTCTATTGTACACTACTGCCAAGGAAATGAACATCCAGAAAATCAGAGCCTAATAATATCAGTAGCCCCAAACAGATAACCTGGATTGTGTTGGCTGAAGAATAGCTATGTCTAATGAGAACATTATGGTGCTTCGTTTACTAATGGCTTTTGACAATTAAAACATGGCACAATATGAGCTCAATAAACATTAAGAATTTTAAATGTGCACTTGATTGTTTGTGTGTCTGTGTGTGTATGTGTCTGTGTGTGTGTGTTTGTGTGTGTGTGTGTGTGTGTGTGTGTGTGTGTGTCTGTGTTCATGTAGAGGTTAGAGAACAATCAATGGGAGCTGGTTTTCTCTTTCTACCATGAGGGTTCCAAATAGTGAACTGGGGTGACGTGGGATGGGGAGTATTGTCAGGGTTGGTGGTAAGTCCTATGCTGACTGGGCCATCTTGCTTGCCTTCAATAAATATTTACTGAATACACAAATGAACAAATGTATTATTATATATTTATGACAAAATTTAGGAGAAGTTCAGTGCCTTTTCAGTACAATATGTTTTTGTTGGTGATGGTGTTGTTTCTTGGAGGAGTTGTTGAGGATTTAAATCAAGGCCTTGTGTATGGTAAGCAAGTGCCTTATTGACAAGCTACACAGTGATTGTACCAGCTTGCACTCCCACCCTCAATGAAGGAGGGTTCTCCTTTCTCCACACCCTTGCCAGCATGTGCTGTCATTTGAGTTTTTGATCCTAGCCATTCTGACAGGTGTGAGATGGAATCTCAGAGTCATCTTGAGTTGCATTTCTCTGATGATTAAGGATGTTGAGCATTTCTTCAAGTGTCTCTCAGCCATTAGGGATTCCTCCTTTCTGAATTCTCTGTTTAGCTCTGTTTCCCATTTTTTGATTGGATTATTTGGCTTCTTGGCATTTAATTTCTTGAGTTCTTTGTAAATTTTGGCTATTAGCCCTCTGTCAGATGTGGGGTTGGGGAAGATCTTTTCCCAATCTGTAGGCTGCCGTTTTGTTTGAATGACAGTGTCTTTTGCCTTACAGAAGCTTTTCAGTTTCATGAGGTCCCATTTATTGATTGTTGGTCTTAGATCCTGAGTTGTTGGTGTTCTGTTCAGGAAGTTGTCACCTGTGCCAATGAGTTCAAGGGTTTTCCCCACTTTCTCTTCTATAGATTTAGTGTATCAGGTCTTATGTTAAGGTCTTTGATCCACTTGGACTTAAGTTTTGTGCAAGGGGATAAGTATGGGTCTAATTTCATTCTTTTACATGTCACATCCAGTTAGACCAGCACCATTTGTTGAAAATGCTGTCTTTTTTCCATTGTATGGTTTTGGCTTCTTTGTCAAATATTAAGTGGCCATAGGTGTGTGGGTTCATTTCTGGGTCTTCAATTCGATTCCATTGATCCACTGGTCTGTTTCTATACCTGTTGGGGTAGTGTTAAGCATTCTAAATGTTAATTAATTGGTCCTCTTTGCTGTCTGTTACTTACGTTGACTCTGATTGGTAAAAATCAATGCTGAGGCCTGAGATTGGGCAAAGACAGAGAAAGGTGGGACTTCCTGAGATTAGAACAGGAAGCCTGTGCTTTAGACAGAGGATTAATGAATTCCATCCAGTAGCAGGAAGGAGGAAACACATCATGGGTTAGAAAAAGGAACCTCATTTCACATGGCCAGGAACATTGGCATATCGTGAAGAATGGCAGTCCAAGGGGACATATGTATATATGGGGTCATATTTGGGTAATAGAATTATGAGCTAGCTTAGATGGGCTAGGATTGCACAATTCAGGCCAAGGTTTGTAAAATCTATGTGGTATCTGTGTGCTCTTTTATAATGTCTGGATAAGAATTAATGGCTACCAAACCAATTAAATATAATATAAATATGGTTAAACAATTTAACTATTTATTTCTACAAATGGCACCCAAAATAATTTAATTAATTTCTTCTACATATACCAGTACCATGCTGTTTTGATTACTATTGCTCTGTAGTACAGCTACAGTCCCAGCTTGCAAATGTTCTTTAATCGAAAGGACTAGTTGCAAAAATAACATTATTTTAAATGAAGTAAGGTGGACACAAAGTACAAATATTGCATGATCCCACTTATAGACTTCCTCAAATAATCAAATTTAAGGAAAGAGAATGGCAGTTACTAGAAACTGGAGATAAAGGGTAATCTGGAGTTACTTCTTAATGGATACACATTACACATTTTAGCATTCTAAATATGCTAAAAGTTCTCTAATGTCAGATGGTATTAATTTTTGTACAACAACGCAAATATATTGCACTTTATATTAATGTGTTGTACTCTTCATAAGTGGTTATGTATTCTTGCCTAGTCAGGCATTCTGTCACATGTCTGTGATGCCAGCACTCAGGGGAATCACGATTGAAGACTGTAAAGTTGAGGTCTGTCTAGCACCACATAGTGATAGCCTGTCTCAACAAAACAGAAACGGTTGATGTGTCCCTGGTTTATATGCGGTTTTTGAGGAGCCTCCTTGCGTCTTTCCTAGATGAATTGTTCCTTGGATTTGCACACCTATAAGTGTGCATGTGCACTTGCACCTTTGCATACGCATCCCCTGACAGCATTATGAGCATGACATCAAAAGACTAACATGAACTGGTAAATATATGCTGATCTCTGCAATCTGAATTTTGTCTATAGAGAGTCTTGATGCTGTGGCCTTGCTCTGAAGAGTGATGCCTCTCCACATCCTAATTATGTCAATATTGTCTATCAGGATTTGTTTATTTAAAAAACATTGCTTCCAATTAACTTTAAAGAATAGGATGGGGAAAACACTACTTTGCTGTATTTTCCAGTCCTTTCTGCTCATCTATCCAACTCCACCATGGACATTTAAGTTTCCTACTACTCACACAGGACTTTCCCCCTACCTTTAGCTCTTACCTTAGTCAGTGTACACTACAGTATTCTACCATGTGGATTTTCTCAAGGATCCCCCTTTACTTCCTATATCACAAAACCCTACCCAGGTTGAGTGCTCTCAATTTCCTACCCATCTCCCCACATCTACACACATCTTCCCAGGCCTGGCCTTGTCTTCTCCATTCCACATCTGGAAATTTCAGCTTCACTTTTCACAGCGAAGTGCTTCTCATTCTCTCTTGCTTCACATGGGACCAAAATCCACCAACCATCTCTCCTCATTCCTTTATCTTTAGCCTTGTCCTCTTCTTTAGCTCCACCCCCCTTAGCCTATAAACAAACTCAAGTCATTCCAAAATTAAAAAACAAGTGCATTTAAAAAAGCTTATACCCTGAATTTCTTTTTATGCCTAAATTTAAAAAACAAAACCAAAAACTTCTACTTGCTTGCTCTCTTTTCTTCAGTTCCTCTAGACCAACAGTTCTTAGCCTGTGGGTCGTGACCCATATGAGGTCACATAGCAGATATCCTGCATATCAGACATCTTCATGAAGATTCGTAACAGTAGCAAAATTACAGCTATGAATTAACAACAAGATAATTTTATGGTTGGGGGTCACCACAACATAAGGAACTGTATTAAAGGGTCCGAGCATTAGAAAGGTTGAGAACCACTGCTCTAGAGTGTCAACTGCAGCTAGGGTATGAACATTAGCTTGTGCCTTCATAGGAAACCAAATATAATAGACAATTTCCATCATTTATTTATGAAATCTGGAAGTTTGACACCACTGGCTTTTAAAATCTTTCTCTCCTAGGTCCTTAAAGCACCATTTTCATAATGCTATAATAATTCCTTCTTGCTTTTGCTCTGTCCATTCTCAGTTCCCAGTGGATCTTACTGATCTGTCCTTTACAGGCCATTCTTAACTGAGTCACAGACAAAGACCCCAGTCTGATGGCATCACTATAGACTAATGACTCAGCAATTTCTCTCTTGGTCCCAACTTCCTCTCCGTTTCTAGATTCAGTTTCACATTGAACAGAACTGTCAGTGATATGCAAACTACTTTATCATAATTCTTTTTCCCTTTAGCTCACCTCCTTGTCCCTTCTTTTCAATATCTTGGTGACTGACACCATCATCTACCAACTACTCATCCCAGAAATATGGAAAAGAACTTTTGCTCTATCAAATAACCAATCTAGTTGGATAGAAAAATTCTATCCCTTTCATCCTATTTCCATTAATTTATTAAATTATTACTAATGGTTCTTTAGATGATCAGATGATGATTCTTCTACCATACACTGAAATAAGAGAGCATCATATTAAAACCATGATGTAGAATTATTTAAACACTGACAGTAATTCCAAATGTTTTGTGAAAAACATCTGGGAATTTAGGACAGATGCTTAAAGTGTATTAAAACTAAGAGTAGCTATATCACTTTGTGTCCATTAGTTGGCTATTAAAAAGAGGCAAAACACCTGCAACTCTGCTTTCCTGGAAGCCTGCTGGCACCATAAACACCAGATAAGGCCCCCCTGCCAAGTCCTTGCCCACCAGCTTCTATGAAAACACACTCAACAACTGTACCCTATGCCTTGTGTTCTATTTCTTAACCCACAACTCTGCCTGCTTTCCTGGAGGACCACCAACACCAGGGACCTCAGGCTATGCTTT
>CAJQZJ010031998.1:4985357-5022699 GCA_907164525.1 Lophiomys imhausi | reverse complement strand
ACACACACACACACACACACACACACTATTTGTTTTGAACCCTGAGAAATATAATTTAAATTGGCAATCAATGTCACCCATGAAAGAGATGACCCCTTCCCCCCCTTTTTGGGGGAGGTTTTGAGACAGGGTTTCACGGTAGCCCTGGCTCTCCTGGACTCACTTTGTAGACCAGGCTGGCCTTGAACTCACAGAGATCTGCCTGCCTCTGCCTCCCAAGTGCTGGTATTAAAGGTGTTAGGCACTCCGCCCGGCTATGACCTCTTCCTTTTAATATATATTTTAATGTATAAGTGTACCATAGTCAAAAGGGAAGCTTTTCCCATGTAAACTGACCTGCACTCTGAGTTTGTTTTTTTTTTTTTTTCTTTCTCTTTTCTCCTTGTTAAATCCAAACAGCTTCAGGTCTGTGAACATCAACAGGATGTGATTCTTTTACCATGCATACCACTCAGGGCTTTAGGTGACCCTGCATGACAAAGTATCCCAACTGGGAGAGTAGCTCTACTCATGAGGATGAGTGTGCCTCAGTAATCAGAAGATAGCACAGCAGCCATGTTAAAGGATGATTTAGGGTAGGAGTAAGGAAAGAAAGCAGGAATTTCACACGCTGATCATGTATGCAGTACACTCTGCTAAGTAAATTCCACACACTGATCGTGTATGTGGTACAGTCTGTTAGGTACAGCTGTGAGCTGTCAGATGTTCACATCTGTTGAGTATTTCTCCAGTATCTCATTGCCAATAAACAACAGAGAATAGGCTGCTGCCAGGCTAAAATCCATGGTTTGGCCCCTATTCCGTGTCACCTCCTGGTAACATTAGTTTAAAGGGCAAGGTTCTGCATTCCATACTCTTGTGTCTGGACATCTCCCATTAGCCCCTGCTGCAGCCTCTCCTGGGAACCAAGACCCCTGGCTCCTATGGTTAGTAATAGGACTTCACCACCATGTCACCACGATCATGATAATTAATTAAACTCACCGAGTGTTGATAACGGGAACTCACCTAAAAATTCTGTAAACCTTGTTTCATTTTATACTTTAATGGTGTTGAAAGTGTATGCTATCCAAGACCCCGGCGGGGTGGGAGGGGGAGATAAGAACTCCACAAGAAGATCAACATAGACACTAACCTAGGCCTAAGGGGGCTCACAGAGACTGAGCCATCAAGCAAAGAGCATGCATGAATTGGACCCAGGCCCCCTACACATATGTAACCAATGGGCAGGTTGGTCATCATGTGGGTCCCCTAGCAAGTGGACCAGGGGATGTCTCTGGCTTGGACTCTGATACCTGTCTTTAAATCTCTTTCCCCAAGGGGCTGTGGTGCTGGCCTCAGTGGAAGAGGAAGTGCTCAGTTCTGATGCAACTGGATGTGCTGGGGTAGGATGGTACTGTGAGAGGCTCCCCTCTTCTGAAGAGAGGGGGAGGGGGAAGTGGGGAGAGGGGAATGGAGCAGGAGGCTGGACCCAGTGGAGGGGAGGGAGGCGGCTATGATTGGGATGTAAAATGAATAGATACACTTTGGAAAAAAAGAAAAGAAAGTGCATGCTGTGTTGCTGGGCATGGTGGTGCAAACCTTTAATCCCAGCACTTGGGAGGCAGAGGCAGGCAGACCTCTGAGTTCAAGGCGGGCTTGGTCTACAGAGTGAGTTCTAGGACAGCCAGGACTACACACAGAGAAACAATGTCTCAAAAACAAAACAAGAGAACAAGAATAAAAAACAAAACAAACAACAAGAAGAAACAAAGACAGAAACTTCCTCTTGCATTAATTTGACCAAAGTGAACTCAAACTTGAGTTCTCTCTTAGCTGGCACTGGTGATACATAACTTTAATCCCAGTACTCAGGAGGCAGAAGCAGTCTGAGGTCAGCCTGGTGGCCTCACTACACAGTGAGTTCGAGGACAGACAGACAGGACTCTACACAGAGAAACCCTGTCTCAAAAACAAAACAAAACAAACAAAAAACCCATCGGGCTGGGGAGATGGCTCAGTGGTTAAGAGCGCTGACTGCTCTTCCGAGGTCCTGAGTTCAATTCCCAGCACCCACATGGTAGCTCACAACCATCTATGATATGATCTGAAAAATCATCAATCCCAGAGAATTGTTGGGTAAACTAAATTACAATTTAAATAAATGGCTAGCGCACTGAGTAAATGTTGACTATTCGTTATTACTATTATTAATGAGTACTATTAATTGGTAGTTTCTTTATTGTGTGTAATTCCTTCATTACCCTTACAACTGAGAAATGAGTAATTTTCTTTGACTTAACTTAAAAAGGAAAAAAAGAATCCAGTTTCCTTCCTGGAGTTGAAGCCCTATTTTGAAGCCCTGTCTGCTGACTGACTTCTAAGCTTCCGTGTTCTGTTCCTGGAACCGTATTTTGCCTCAAGCTGCTGCTCGGCTGCTGCTGGGATGCTGCAGGCCATTGGTTTCCTCTGAATAGGGGAAACTCTTCCACTTGATGGTTAACATCTCCATCATTGCCTGGTTCAGCCTGCTCCATTGCTGACTCCAGGTCAAAGGGCTGAGCTCCCTATTCTACCATATTGTTCAACAGACATTTCTTGCCCTGATAGCTATATTTGAGATGTTCATAAACTGTGACCTAAGAAACAGTCTCACCTAAGATAAAGTCTGCAGTGTTAATATTATGGAATAGTTGTGGGTTAAAAGTAAATTGCCCCTCAGCTGGGCGGTGGTGGCGCACACCTTTAATCTCAGTACTTGGGAGGTAGAGGGGGGCAGGTATTTATGACTCTGAGGCCAGCCTGGTCTACAGAGTGAGTTCCAGGACAGCCAGGGCTACATGAAGAAATGCTGTCTCGAGAGAGAGAGAGAGAGAGAGAGAGAGAGAGAGAGAGAGAAGTCCCTCCCCACATCTTAAGAACTTACAAAATAGAAAATATTCTGTAACGCATAGCTCATGCATCACCTAGGATCCCACTGGCCTTGTCTGTCCTGCTTTCTAGGCCATTAGCTACTCTCTGGACCTTCTATAGCATGCCTACATGGTCTGTTCTCTGGTACCAAATAACTGTTTATCTCAAGGATACTGTCCATCCCTCTTTGTTGCCATTGTTGAGCTAGGTAGCCCCCTACATGCCTATAGTCTCTGATTACTTATTCCACTTTCTCTGACTACTTATACCGCATATGGGCCCATTTGAAACTGGGTATAGGATCTAGTATCTTCCTGTCACCAATGAACCAGCTATTACATCTGGAACTGCAGGAGAGTTACTGCCTATGGGGTTAACTTGAGCTAATAAAAACCAAGGAGAGCAGGTGCAAACCAGGGGTCTCTTTTCTTTTCTTCTCTTTCTTTCTTTTTTTCTTTTTCACACACTCTCTTGCTCTCAAACACACTTTTCCAGTGTGGCTCAGAAGATGAATAGTGCAACACATTAAATGTCATACTCTGTCCCTGGTTTATTCCAATGCAGTGGCTGGCATGGCAACCTTGTGCTACTTTCTTTACAGACTACCCTCCTCCTTCCTCCCTCCCAGTGCCCTGAGATGACACATTGTACGCATAGCTCAATTGTTTCATCTATGCTGGAGACCCTGCTTCCTAGGGAACTCAGGCTAACATAAAAGTGAACAGAAATATTTGGCATATTCTTTAATATAGCTCTTTAATAGAGTTTGGTATTGAATATGCTTTGAGAGGTACTGTCAAAAAGAAAGAAATTAGGTCTGGGGAGATAACCCAAAGGGCAAAGTGCTTGCTGTTCATGCATAAAGACCCAATTTAAGCTCCAAACCTAGGTTTAGAGATGAAAGAAAAAACACAAGTGTGGTGGTACATGCTTGGAATCATACACAGCAGGAGAGGTAGAGGCAGGTGGATGCCTGGGGCTCACCGGGAAGCCTAGCCTAGTTGGGCAGTTTAATCAAGTAGAGGCCCTGTCTCAGTCAGCAAATGGCCAGTGCCTGAGTTACACAGTGTTGTTTTAAGGTCTCCACATGCGTGTGAACTCACACACAAAAATACACCATAAAAATGGAAGAAATTAACTCATTTGGACCTTGAATAATTCTGAGAATTGTTTATATTCATCTACTACTTGCTAAGCCAGTTGTGGTCCTGGAAGATTGCATGTAGTGTGACTTTACTGATTTGCCTTGGTTTTGAGAGAAGGTACCTATCTGAGTTACCTGGTAATCAGTCCTGAAAATGTCCTCAAAGCTCACACATAAGCACACACACACAGCCACATGGACACCTGCACCACTGTACTCATTTTGTAACTTTACAAGAGAAAAACTCAAAATGTCATATAGTTAAATAGCAATCTAAAGTCACACAGCACAGTTATCAAGAATCTGAGTCACATCCTACTAAAGCCATGACTCTTAGTTACTAGTTCTAAAATAATTTTATGAAAAAATTAGTGAGGGCAGAGAATCAAGGGAAATGGATTCCTGAGTCCAAGTTTTACTACGAGAGTGAAAACACAAAAGCAGAAATACTTCTTGTAAGACAAGGCATATGGATTAAAGTTCTTTATTATCCGAAATTTATTTATTGTTGTATGTGTGCCTATGTGTGTGCCTTGTATGTATGTGTGTGTGTGTGTGATCATGTCTGTGTGTGTCTATGTATGTCTCTGTTTGTGTGTCTGTGTGTGTCTATGTCTTTGTGCATATGTGTGTCTGTATGTGCTTATGAGCTGAGCTCAGTGGACACTTTCCAGACTGAACTCAGATCACCGGGCTTGTCAGCAAGCTCCTCTCTGCCGACTTGGCTTAAAGTTCTCTATGATCACTTCTCTCACCACAAACTCTGACTTCAACTTTCCCCTCTACAGAACACACTATCCCAATCAATATAAGTGGAACAGTTTTATGATCAGCCAGCCTCTAACCCAGCATTTCCTTCCACTATTTGTGTTTTGCCAACAAACCAAAACTAAAAGTACTATGTAGATAAATGATTTCATTGCACAACTTCAGTGATAAGGAACTTAAAAGTAGAAATATATGAATCTGTTTTAGGAACAAATGATGATATCAAACTCTTTCCTGTTGTAATGGAGAAGAAGAGATAGTGAACAGGAAAGTGCAAGCTCGTTAGGAGTGGTAAGAGCAGTCTGGAGTTAGGGAAGATGCTTATCCATATACATGGTTCATTCCTACTTCGTCACTCTTCATTTTCATATGAAAACAGGCAGAAAAAGCTAGACATGGCATCCTGGTGGGCCATGCCCAGCAAATCAGAAAGGAACCTGTGTCTGCATATAAGCTTACACAGAAATATAATCCAGGGTAGGGTATTTTTTTAATTGGACAGAATTCTCTATGGGATGTCAACTAAGGCTTTCCCCAAACTCTGTTCTTTTTAGATAGCTCACAAAATCATGGGTTTCAATATGAGTTTTCCTACATATTTGTCATTGTACTTTGCTCATTTTCTCCTATCCATTACCGTCCCTTTACCTTTTTTCTTCTTTGGACGATCTCCATTCTCCTCCCAAGTGGTCCACCTTTGACTTTCTTATGTGTGTATATGTGTTGTGTATATTTATTTTTAAGTCTAGATTCTTTGTAACAGGTAAACCTGTAATGTTTTAATATCTATTTTTACTTATGTGTCTGTCTATGTAAGTGTGTGTGCCCGTGTGTGAGTGAAGGATAGGATAGGGCATTGGATCCCTCTCTCAGAACAGAAATTTTGGGATGTCCTGTGTGTTACATGGGGCCTGGAATCTGAAATCTCATCCTTGGGACTGCATAGGAAGAACTAGTTACTACTAACCCATATCTCCAGTCTGACATTTGTTTTTCTCCTCATGATACCTTTTCTTGTTCCCTTATCCCCTCCCTTTAGAGTCTCACATACTTCCCCCTCTAAGTTCATGTCCTTCCTATCTATCTACCCAGCTACCTATCATCTACCTATCTATCATCTATATATGTATCTACCTACCTACCTATCTAACTATAATCTATGAATTTAGAATCTGTACATAGAAAACACACAAGCGATATTTGTCTTTATGAGTCTGGTTTATTTTATTTAACATGATAATCTTCAGTTCCATGTATTCCTGCAAATGTCTTCATTCTTCACTCTGACCGAAAAAACTCCATTGTGCACATATACCATATCTTCTTTATCCATTCCTCTGCTGTTGGACATATAGGCTGGCTTTGCATTGTAATAATTTTGCATAGAACTACAATTAGCAAAGATGGACAGCTTTTTCTGTTGTATACTACATGTCAGCTGTTTTAAACTAGATGATTACAACCAGATGCAGAGTATTAAAAATTGGAGTATTATAATTCAAACTTTGCTGCAATAGATACTGTGATAAATGTGTTTATAGAGTTAAGTTTACGACACACAGTCTGTAAGTATGTGGAATGCTAGTGAGGAGGGTCAGGAGGAATTGGGAAGCATTCAGTCAAAAGTTCTCAGTCTTATCAAATACTCAAGGATAGCTTTTTAAAAACCCATTTCTCTATATACATTAATTTTAAAAATATTTATTTCATTGATAATTTATGTGTATGTATCTGTGATTATGTATTCACACTCGTGTGTGGGTACTGCAGAGGTCAGAGAAGGGCATCAGATTTCCTGGAGCTGGAGTTGGTAAACTAACTGGCTGGTAACCAAATTTGGGTCCTCTGTAAAAGCAGCTAATTGTCCCACCTGCTGGGCCATCTCTGCAGCCCTAATACAAACCTTGTTTGTATCCAATGTTCCTTGTATTAGTGTTGTCATTTTTAATGAGGTAAGTAGTTTAGAGCTGTTGCTCAAGTCTGTTTGTTGACCCTGCTTGATTATACAGGAATTCCTTTAGCTGGGTCCCATTTCTCACCTACCTGAGCATATATTTGATTTAACTTTCACTAAATTTAGCTAGCCAAACATTTGGGGAAATAGCACACGACTGCTTTCTTTGAATGCCTCCTACAGAATAGAAGAAATCTATTTCATGAGACTTAAAAGCTCCCCATTGTCCCATAATTGAATTAAAATGGCTTGGAGTTATAGAGTAGCGTTCAAAATTAATATTTAATTAAGAAAACTAGCTTTAGATTGCATTTTTGTACATTGTCCAGAGGCTATTGAAAATAACTTTTATTCCAATATTTAGCATCATGAAATACTAGCTTTTCCATTCCTGCCATTAAAAATCATCAGCAACTTAATGGTTCCAATCAGTGGCAACTTATGTGTGTGTGCAAGTGTAGTGTGCACAAACGTGCACATGCAAAGGCTGGAAAAGGATCTTGAGTGTCCTTCTCTGACACTCTTCATCTTGTTCTTCGTCGGGTCTCTTACTGAACCTGGGATGAAGCTGTCAGGGAGTAAACCCCGAAGTTCCTCCTATCTCTGCCCCCACAGTGTTGTGGTTCTAGGCACATGTTTCCTAAGCCCATGTTTGTTTGTTTTGTTTTGTTTTACATAGGTGCTAGGGACTCAAGCTCAGTTCCTCTTGCTTGTACAGAAGCATTCTTAACTGCTGAGCCATCTCCTAGCTCCCAACAGTGGTCTTTTTTTTTTTATCTTATAGTTAGAAAGTCAGAAGTCAAAATCAAAATATCATCCTCTCTGTGGGCTGCAGCAGACAAATAACTTCTTTTCTCACCCACATGTTGGCAACATTGAGTTTTATGTGGTTGAAGGATTGAGGTTCCTCCTGTTGCACACCACTCCCCCCCTTTATTTCTTGGCTATTTCCTGAAAGCTACTACTGGCCTTTAGAAGACAGCATCCTTGGCTCAAGGCCCTCCTGCTGTGTCTTAAAAGCTAGAGGTGATGGGCTGAATTATTGTTACTTCTCTCTATATGGAGAGAAGAGAAGTTTTTACCTTTGAAAACTCATGAGGTTAGACTGGGCAGGCTTTAGTGATACAGATCATCTGGACAGAGATCTCCCATCTCAAGGCATATAACCTTAGTCATATCTAAGTTTAGGGCATGGATATCTTTGAGGGTCCTTTGGCTTGTGTCACAAACTTTGTGGGATTAGGTAAAGGAAGAATGACCAGTGGGGTTTCTTTATAGAGGGCCTGCTTACCAGTATGCAGTGCCTAGCCAAGGGAAACTGAATCTCCTGGCTCCCTAACCCCATGATCTGGTATCTGAATGTGACAAATGGCCCTGGAGAATTGAATTGAACCAGAGTAAAACTCCACAGTATGTATGTAGCCCGACTAGAGAATTTGCCTCAAATCCTTGTGGAGCCTACAAACACAATTATTACTATTAGTCACAGGCTTGCTAGAGAGGTAAAGCTACATTTTTAATTAATTTATTTATTTTAGTATGTGTGTGTTTATGTATATGAGTGTAGTGTATGTGTGTATGGTGTATTTGTACATGTGTGTGTGTGCAGGCATGTAGAGGTAAGAAGAGGATGTTGAATGTCCAATTCTATCATTCTCTGACATATTCTTTTGATATAAGGTCTCTCACAAGGTGTGTAGCTAGGTTGGTGGCCAGCAAGCCTCATGTATTCTCCTCCAATCTACGTAGTGTTGGGATTATAGGCACACATATAGCCATGCTTAATTTTTAAATGTGGATGCTGAAATTCTAATTCAGGTCCTCTTTTTTGTGTGTTGGTGAGTGTGTTTGTGTGTAGCACTCCCCACCACTCAAAGTTACTTACATCTTATTTTACATTTATTTATGTGTGTGTGTGTGTGTGTGTGTGTGTACGAGCATGCGTGCAGGCAGGAGCATGCCATATGAGGTGCTCAGAAAGACAACTTTGGGTCCTGGCGATCAAACTCAGGCCACTGGGTTTATTATACAGTGAGCTGTCTTGCCAACTTCAAAGTTTCTTTTAAATAGGCCCCAATAAAGACTGGATTTCATCCAGGTATGTCTGATTTACACGTCACTGTTGGTAGCTGTTGTTCTTAGGACTGCCCCACTGATTGCACTATGGGACAGTTGTGGAACTGTGACTCATCTCCCGCTTCTGGGCTCTGTTTACCATAGTCCATTGTGGAACTCTGACTCATCTCCTGCTTCTGGGCGCTGAGGATCCTATACACCTCGCCTGGAATGGTGGCCAGGTGTGGTGAAGTTCTTTCTGGACAGGAGACTCTGATCAACCCTGTGGTGTAGCTAAGCTTGTCTGGAATCCTGTTTTATATACCGTGAAAGGCAGTTGATCATAACAACAATAAGCCTTTTATTATCACTCTAAACATGTGGCTTTCTATGTCCCGTTCTTCTAAGTACTTGTTGATGTCTGTGGATGCTGTCATTAAACCAATTATCAGGTGAAGAAAATGAAGTGAAGTGACTTGCCCATAGCTATAAAGCAAGTGACTGAGCTCTGACATGAGCTCAGATTTTCCCCCTTTAAAGCATGAAGCCAAACTGTCCCTTAGCACCTTCTGCCATTAAAAATCTACAATGATCTACAAATACATTTTTATCACATATCTGTTTTTCAAAACTTTTAGTTTAAACTTTAGCTTATCATTCAAAAATTTAATCCATGTCTAACCTTAGGAAGGATGCTAGCTAAGTATTGCAAAGGCTCACCAAGTTTTCTTGTTCAACCAGGCCCTATGCTAAGAAGAAAGACTTTGAAGACCCTACAGCCCCACAGATAAATAAAGGGATAATTTTGGTAAGTAGCGGAAAAAAGTGATTTAATTTCCTATGTCCTACACTATGTGCTTCACCCTGTACAACTTGAGTAAGGATAGGTACTCTATGACTGGAATTCACTTGCTGGCCTGTCTCCCAGGCTCCTCTTCCTGGGATACTAAGGTTTTCAGACGTTTTCTTTCCTGTCAAGGGGAACTAGACATGGTGGTACATCCCTACATGACTGAGACAGGAGCATCACATTTCTATCCATCCTGGGCTACATAGTGAGAAACTGTCTCAGAAAAGAAGCCTTTCCTCACTCCAAAAATAAAAAGAAAACGGAAAAAAAAAACAAGACAAAAATGTGTTTAAAAGAAAATAAGCAGGGTCTGGGGAGAAGGCTCAGTGGTTAATAGCTCTTGCGGCTCTTTCAGAAGACCTGGCCTTGGTTCCTAGCACCCGTTGTCAGATGACCCACAACCACCCATGCCTATTGCTCTGAGGGAGCTGATATCTCTGGCCTCCTTGGGCACTTGCACTCACATACATGTACCCAATGCAAACAAACGTACCTACACATAACTACAAATAGCAATGTCTTCAAACAAACAAACAACAACAAACCCAAGCATAAACCAAATAGAAAGCAGATAAGACAATGATGCTTTGAAAAATCCTGCTGTGAAGCACAGAATCTCCCCCTTCCCGGTTTCCCTTAGTTTTTGTAAGGGATTCCACTTCCACGGAGGTCAGTCTGAAAAACAGTATGAATCGCAACGCTGGGTTTTGTTTTTTCTTTTTCCTTTTTTTTTTTTTTTTTTGTTTGGTGTTTAAACAGTGTTCAAGGTGTGATGGTGTTCTGTGTGCAAGCTACTTCAGGAACAAAAAGAAAGGAGCTAGGACTGGATTCCACAAAAAGAAAGGAATTCCCCCAGGAGAGGATCGTTTGGCGCTAGCCTTGAGAATGAGCAGGGGTTTCCCAGCAGCACGTGGTGGCCGTTCTATCTACAATGTAGATACAGGGAATGTGGCTGGAATTCTTGTCTTCTAAAGGGAAAATGGAAACTTGGTGCAGCTGTACAGTGATGGAAAGAGACTACACTGGAAGAGAGGAGGCTGAGAGCAGCCAGGCTGAGGGAGCCTTCCCAGAGCTTTCTTCTTCATCTTTGGCTGGAAATAGGGGGTTTCATCTGTCACTGCAGAAAGCATAGTGAGACTGTAGCTCACGGATGCTGTCTTTCCCACTATGTTATCGCCAATGGAGGAGAAATTAAATAGTGTCATGGGTAAGGAGCTTGGTTTCTGCTGTTTGAACTGTGTGACTGGAATCAAGATTTTGGGCGACACTAAGTATCAAATACCTTAGCTGTCCATGTAAGGCTATTGGGAAAAAATACCTCATATTGATGTTTATAAAATATACTATGTAGAATATCTCATAGACTTAGTGCGCGATTATGTATGTATGTATATGATAACACACTTCTCTATGTGAGAAGAAATTTTAAAAGTGAGAGCACTCTGGATAGAGCTAAATGTGATAAGGCACACACATCTGTAATCCCAGCACTGAGGCCAGTGTAGGCTACATAGCAAGACCCTGTCTTTGTCTGTTTGTTGACTGGTTCATTTTAAGAGTATTCAGAATATAAAGATTTGAAAAATCAAGATAAGAAGAAGTCTGTTTGTAATATTAAACTAGAAGTTATTGTTTTGCTTTCCCTAACAAACAAAAGAAAGAAAGCAGAGATTCTTTCACTGACATTCTTTCATTCCTTTGATTCTGGGGGAAGAAGAGGAAAAAGGAAGCAGTTTATTTACTATGAAGAAAAACACATCAGCCCGGAGAGTAGGAAGCATGCTAAGAAAGAAGTATCAGCCTGGAGAGTAGGAAGCATGCTAAGAAAAAGAAGTAGCAGTCCAAGGGTTGGTGGATGAAAGCTTATAATTTAGCTAAATACTCAGAAAGCCATTCACGGAAATTACACGACCCTGGACGGAAGGACCTAGACTAGATGGACTCCAGGATTTGCCAACTCTGCCCTAAACATATTTGAGTGAGTGCACCTCTTGGGCTTCTCCTAGTCGAACAATAGAATTTGTGCCTCCAAAGAGGAATGTACATTTCATTCTAACATTGCTTTTCAGCCCTGTAGACTGGGATGCGCTTTGCCAATTAAACAGCATAACTTCTCAAAAGATGTCCGATGCTACATCTGACCCCTTCTGGCAAATTAAATACAATTATGCAAACTATGAGGATTTAGGGTTAATCTAATTAATATAGTACATACGAAACAGATAATAATTTCCCTGGTGGGAAACTAGATTGTCTTATTTCATGTTTGAACTGAGGCTTAGGAAAACATTGTCCCCGGTAAGAAAAACTTCATTATCTTCCATGTTCTGTTTGTTCAGCCCCATAACAGACATTTAAAAAAAAGAGAGAGAGATTTTATTGAAAGGTGATTTTTTTTTTTGAGCCAAGCACATACAATACCATTGTGACAAATACACTCAGTGGGGATTTCTGATCACCTACATACAAAAGGTTAAACTGGACCTGGATTAAATGCATCCCGATCGATGCCAATCACAAATTTACTGAATGGCATTTCCAATCCTGAAGCTGAGCACACTCCTGTCTGAATACATGAATCCCATTTGCATTAATCACTGTGCTTCAAGCACACCGAGGAGAAAACAGTAAGGATTTTTTTTTCCCATTCTCTTTCACCAAAAGAACTAGAGAAAGAATCTGCCTCCTGTGAAGAGATATGCATTTCCTTTCCTTTCTCCCAACAAGAGTGAATTTCATACTGAAGCGATGTCCTGCTTTATCAGGAAATGCAATGGGAGGACCAAGACAGATTTTTCTCAGGCCTGTGCCTCTGGCCTGCTGTTGTGGTTTTCAACTGTGTGAACACAGCCTTGGCTCATTTGTTCCTTAGCTTCTTGGGGGCACTGCCAACCTGCATGCCAGCTCTCACGCTACAAAGAAGTCCAGCCTGCACAGGCCTGGACTTTATTCCTAAGTGATGTCATTATCATAGAGCCTTCTCAGAAGCTGCTAAGGAGCAATATTTTCTTGACAATAATGGCCTAGATTAGCTTTTTATTCTGGCAAAGAAATTTCTGGAGATGAGGGAAGAAATGTTCTGTGAGAATTCTAACACTTTGCTGTCTTTCTTCATCTGCTTATAAGTCTGGAATGACAAATATCTCCCCAAGTGTAGAAGCAGCAATGTGTTTGTGTGTGACTTATACAAACAGGCTAGTAAGCAAGCATATTTCTAAGTGGTATTGGGAGCTATTTTGTTGTGTCATGAGGCCTCCCTGAGACAGGCTAAAACCTTTTGGTTGGTAGCAGAGTGTGGCACAAGGTCATTTCAAAGGATAGTGGCGGGGACCACAGTCGTATAGTCACATGGATTTCCCTACTGCATATTATTAAAGATGGAAACACTATGTTGTAATGAGAAGAGGCTCCAAATATTTTATATGAAGAACTGAAATAAGTCATTTTGTACCTTGGATTTACTCTGCAATAATATGGAGTGGGGTGAGTAGATAAATCACGGTAAAACAAGATCGATTGTGAGCTGGTGAGTATTAAGGCTGAGTCGTAGACATAGGGAGATATATTACAGCCCTCTTTAACCATATATCTTATGACCATTTCCCTGATAAGCTCAAAGTTTATACTCACAGCACTGCTGTTAAACTGTGAAGAGCTAAGAGTGTAGTTTACTAGAGCACGTCCTTAGCATGTGTGTAGCCCTGGGTTTGAGTCCCAGTAGTAATTGGTTAAATACAAGGAATCCTAGGCTTAAATTTTCTTGCATTAGGAACCCAGTCCATGCTGTGTGAAAACATCTGCTAAAGCAAATAGTGCTGCTTGAGAAGAATCTAAAAGTCCCAGTGCACTTCTTGAGGTTGCCTGTTAATCCTCTTCACTCAATAGTCTCTTCCCCACCATTTTCCCTCTAATTTGATGTTGTTTATGGTCAGTTTGGAGAGAGCGACCAGTTTCAGTGCTTAAGTGGCAAAAGTAACTTAGAATACGCCCCTTTGTCTATATCAATCACAACAAGCTTGCTTTGAGCAACTGCTCTACTTTTCCTTAGCCTTGGCAAGCTGTTCAGAACAACATTTCCTTCTTTTCATTCCAGTGCAGGGTGATTGGGGCTCACAGGGTGTGGGCTTTTCCCATAATCCAGTCGGTGTTTTACACCAGGGAGTTACAATGTGTGTAGAATTTATACTTTTTTTCCACACACTTTTAGTAATAGAACTCCATGTTCTCATAGTCTGCACAAAGTTATTTTTAATACTTACTCCTCTAAGTGTTCATTAAAATTCAATCCCATTTTCATCTTGATGGGTTCTTGTATATTTGCCCCAAAGGTAAATTGAAACATCCTGTTTGGTGTGGTGGTATTCCTGTGTATAATCTCAAGTTGTTTTTAGTTTTTTTTTGTTTTGTTTTGTTATTTAGGTCTATGTGATTCCATCAGGGTAACTGACTTCCTAATTAGTCTCCAATAACAATTCCTGGAACACTGTGATGTCAATCGCACATTAGCTAGGTGAGTTATATTTGGGGTCAAGGATTCTGTGGCCAGGTCATGTGTATGTGCTAGCTCTTTTAGTGGAAGAAAATTTTCCTGGGTTTATCATAGTAAGTCACACAGAACTGTGGGATTAGTTCACTCCAGAGTCTCACATTCCTATCTCTTGCCTGATGTGCACAGATGTGCTGATAGGTAGGCTGTATAGTGGAGCTACCATAGGAAATTAGGACTGTAGAGACCTTCAGTGAGGAACAAATAGTCCAGGTGGTTTTGCTTGCTTTACTGATCATTTGCCATGGTTTTGTTTTGTTTTGTTTGTTTGTTTGTTTATTACTTCAAGTTACATCTCCATCACAGTGTCCTCCTTCCATCCCTCCCAGTTCCAACCTCCCATTCTCTCCTTCCTATCCCACTCCTCCTATGTGGAGTGTCCCTACATATCAGCCCCTCTCAGCTCAACAGTCACATGTGGGTTAAGAGCTTCCTCTTGCACTGGAGGCCAACATGGTAGCATCCCTAGGGCAAATTGTCCCCTTAATAGGTAACAAAGTTTATGTTCCTGATCCTTTTGGTGTGTTGGTTGTAGGATAGTTGTCCTGTACTATATGGCTAAAATCCAATTATAAGTGAGTAGATGCCATGTGCATCTTTTTAAGTCTGGGTTAGTTCACTTAGGATGAGCTTTTCTAGTTCCATCCATTTTTGCCGTGGTTTTGTTGCTCAAAGTTTTTTCTTTGCTGCCTTCTGTAAGTTTTAGAGAACATTTTTACAGCGCTCTCTTCATCCCAATACTCTGTATCTGAGGACTCTACATGTATTTCCTGGCCCCAAATGTCTCCATTTCTTACACAATTAGTAGAGATAGTAACATGCTTCCATAACATACTTATCAGTCATCTTTAAAGATTTTATTTCCACTTCTAATTATTTGTGTGCACTCACACAGGAGTGCAGTGCTGGAGGAGGCCAGAAGAGGGAGTTGAATCCCCTGGAGCTGAAGTTACAGGCAGTGTGGAGTCAACCGATGAGGGTATACATGCTCTCAGCTGCTGAGCCTGCACAGTGAGCTTTAAACTTTCCTGTTCTCATTCAGTCAATAGAAATGTGAAACCTTGTGAGCATCCTTACAAATTCTCAAGCATTTTAATTGTAAATTCAGACACAAGATGTAATTTCCTTCACATTATAAATATCCACTTAACAGAGTGGCTATATCTCTTTTTCTATAGTGACATTTAGTCTAAATACCACAGCAATGTGATATTCTCATCATCTATTTAAAAGTTAGAAAAATAAGCTTAATTTAAAAGGCAAATGCTACGCTCCATTTAATAGATATTTACATTTTTCCTTGTTTTCATTTCTCTTTCCCATGGAATTTATTCTGTGCTTATCTTTGAATAATTTGATAATCCCATCATGCTTCCCTTCAACAAAAATATTTAAGTAAATTAATAGAATTTCCTGTAGTAACGATACCCAAAATTCTTTTGGAATCAATCACTACTGCCATTATAATTAATATATAGGTTACCCAAAACACAAACAAAAATTTAAAATCTATATACTTAACAAATCTTAAGGTAAATGGCAAAATAGAATTTTCTATAAAAGCAAGCCATAATAAAGAAAACGTGCTATGAATTTGACTTTTTGATTTTCCTTTTGTTTTGACATATACTTTTGTGTTTCTATCATCTATTCATGAATATTTATTACTCATTTCTGGAAGGAGACAGAGTCAGCACCAATAACCTCAACAACTTTTTATTTTCATTTATTTTTGAAAGAGTCTTTCTATACAGCCCTGGTGGTCTTCAATTTACAATACTCCTGCTTCAGACTCTCAAGTGTTGGGATTATAGGTGCATGCAGCAGTAGGTTTTATTTTAATTCTGTAGATCCTGAAAAGTCTTATTCATGTGCATAAGCAGATGGTATTGAAAAGCGGCATGGTGAGTGTGTGTCTGTGAGTATGTTGCTAAACTCAGGGGATTGTATGTGCTAGGCAAATGCTCTACCATACTCTCCTAGTTTTTAAATAAAAATTTTCTTAAATGATTTAAATTGCTTCTGTGTGACATACACAAAATCACTCAGTGATCTCTCATCAAAAGATACTTTGGAGCCGGGCGGTGGTGGCGCACGCCTTTAATCCCAGCACTTGGGAGGCAGAGGCAGGCGGATCTTTGTGAGTTCGAGGCCAGCCTGGTCTACAAAGCGAGTCCAGGACAGCCAGAGATATTCAGAGAAACCCTGTCTCGAAAAACCAAAAAAAAAAAAAAAAAGATACTTTGGAAGTCAACCAGTGGCTGACTTGGTAAGGAGTGACACCTTGCTCTTCCTCTTCCCATAGTCCTCCTTGGGAATTCCTCCCTGAGATGTGAGGCCACAGTGTTTCACCAAGCCCTGGAAGATCCCACCCAGTCTTCTCAGCCTGAGTGCAGCCTCCCTCACTGCACCTCCCTTATAGCCAGTCAGGCAGACCACAAGCACGTATCCACAGAGCGGTTATTCTGACCAGGGAGGTGCCTCTGCTCCAACATGGAGCACCAGTCCCTCTAAGTAACCAGATGAGGGGAAGCCAAGCCCCAGGTGTTTTCTTTGGTGATGCTAAAATCCTCTGTCCTAACTTCTGTTAAGCATGGAGAATGGGCTGCAGAGATTGTCTGGTGCACAAAAGTGCTTGCACACAAGTGTGAGGACCTGAGACTGAATTCCCAGAACCCATAGAAAGCCAGGTGCTGCAGCATGAGTGTCTGTAATCCCAGGGTTCCTATGGGAGATGGAAGGCAGAGGGACAAGAACATCCCAGGAGGAGTTTGAGCCAGCTGACCTGCTTTTCACAGTAGAAAAACAACAAAGAGATTCTGTCTCAAATCAGGTGGAAGGCAAGACCAGCACCCAGTGTGGTCCTCTGAACCCCTCTCACATGAATGTGCATGTTGTGCTTGTACATATGCGAAGATAAAAAAATTAAGAACATAATGAAGATATCTGTAATATTCATATCTAACCCTACAGTGCTGATTCAAAGCTCTGTTGAGATACTATGAACTTGAATAATGTTTATATAAACAGAAGCTATTCTCCGTTGAGGGAATTTGATATGACCTTTTCCGAGACATGGTCTTGTCATAAGGTAGATGGAATATGTATACAACAGGTAGAAATAGGCGTGAGAAACCACAGCCCACTCACATAGAGTTCTGTGTTTCTTCTCTAGAAAAGTTCTCATTGGCAAGAATGCTCCCTGTTGTTTTGAGTCTGCATTTTGAGAAGAACCTGGACTCTGAGAGGCACTTCCCTTGGCAGTGTCACCTTTAGAAGCCCTTTGGAACTTTTGCCCTTGTTCATGTATTTTGAAGAATTAAGTGGCAGACATCCCTACCTTGTTCTTGGTCTTCCTGCTGGCTGGACCCATTACAGACAAATCATCATCAGAGAAGGGGAAGTGGATAAGCATGGATGGGATAGGAAATGCAAGAAAGGATTCAGAAGAATTCGGCCTGTTTAAGGAATAAGTCTAGATAAAATTGAAGATTTTAAATGAGGTTTAAAGGGAAAACATTACAAGAGTTTAATAAACAGTATGCGGCTCTGTTTCGTGTGTGTATTGATGGTTTATTTTTACTTAAAAGTAGCAATTAGCAATTCTTACATGGGAAAAATTTTGACACAGAGTAAAATATTTCTTGAAGACTTTACTGTATGTACTCTTTTCTTATTTCAAATTATATTTTGATTGACGCATCAAAATTTTGTCTCTAATCAATCTGTACCACTGGTAAAGTAATTTTGTTCTTTATGATGAATGAAAATTCCTTACTAGGCATAGTAAGGAATTTGTACCTCAATCAATTTGTACCTTGAAGATAAGCTCTGGCGACATTTTGATACTCAGTATCTTCATACAAAGGTTGAGAAAATGTTACTGGATTGGTTGACATTTATTCTGTGCCCTCTGAGAGTGTGAGGCATGAGGTGCTTTGTGGCTCTGAAGGACTCCTCAAAAGTGGGATTCATTCAATGGAAAAAAAGTGATCTTCCTATTAAGCAGGAGAAGAAAGCAATAATGTTTATATGTTTACTAGTGAAATATGGGTGAATATATTAGCTTTCCCCTTGGGCTATAGGGAAAGGCAACATCCTGTCAATGATAAAGCAATCAGCCAGTTGCACAGAGAATGACAGGGGGTATGTAGTTATAATTAACTACTTATGCTTTGAATTAATTAATACAGTGGCAAACTTTTTTAGATGCTCAGTTAATATATGTTGGTGACTTCTTTCAAATACACTCGTTTTCTCCAGACAGCACAATGGAGGTTGCTGGCTCTGAAACTGATCTCATATTTTCTCTGTATAAAAGACAACACATCTGAAATAATTCTTCTTCTTCTTCTTCCTACTACTCCTCCTCTTTTTCTTCCTTCTTCTCTTTCTCTTCCCCTCCTCCTCTTTAATGTGTGTGATTTGTGTTGGGGCACACATATGCCATGACACTTCTGTGGAGGTCACAGAACAAACTTTTGGGAGTCAGTTCTGTCCTTCCATCAGTGATTCTGAGGATCAAACTGTCTTATGCAGCAAGTTCTTCTACCTTCTGAACCATCCTCCTAACTTTACCTCAAGATATTTTGAGACTAAAAATCATAGATCTTCCCCACTTTTTAAATTGTAGCATAATTTAACCTTTTAAGATCTCTAGAAAAGATTGACTTACTTTTAAAAACATTTCCTTCTTTATCGTGATAAATATATATCACATAGAATTTATCATTTCACCATTTTTATGAGTATAGTTCAGTGATATTGAATACTTACACAATGTTTTCTTGTCTTTTTCTCTAATTGAAGAGAATCTTTAATGTGCCTGGAACAGAGATGAAGAATTTGCTCAGAAATAATAGTAGTCAGTATAAAGAATATTTTATAATCTAATCACAGCATACTTATTACTGAAGACAAATACACATAGAAGAAGCATTTTGCAGAATTCTTACATTCTACTAAATGTAAGAATGTCTTGTACTTTGTACAAACACAAAACAGTCACAGAGAATCAGAAAAGTTCGGTAACGTGCTGCATTGGTTCATATTAGAACAACTTGTCTTATGGCAGGCCAACACAAACTTGGCATCAATGCATAATTAATGAAGTGGGAAATGGATTAACAAGATTTCTCTCTCATTAATGTTTCCCTAATATCTGGTATGAAAGCAAAGCTGCATTAATTAGGAGAGGAGCTGTTGTGTGTGTGATTGCAGGTGGGTGCTGTGCCTATCTACAGGGTAAGTTTGTCAGGTTTCATTTTGCAGCTTCTTTTTCTCCCCTGTATTTACCCTCTTTTCTCATTTCCAGGTCCTCATCACTCCTTTTGTTCTCCTTGGGATTGCTATTGTATTTTCCTTCTCAGTGGATGCAGAGAAGATGACAGATTGAATGATTCAAGTTTTAGATGGATGTCTGAACACACATGAACTAATCAATATTTCATAATCTAGGCAATGAAAGCTTCCTCTTCACAGAGCAAAGAGGACATTATGCTCTGTGTATGCAGCTTAACCACTATTCATGCTAATAGGAATCATGCAGGCACAGTCCCTTTCTTGAGTTGATAACATGCTCCCGTGTACATCACTGTCAATTATGCATCAACTCTTAATCATCTTGGGAAACGGGAGGAAGTAAATCCCAGTGCTGAGCACAAGCACCTCATGGGGGGATTACTGGCCAGCATTAGGATCTGAACTTAGAATCTTAATTCCTTTTTATTCTGTCAAATTTATTCTACTACTGTCAATTAAGTCAAATATCCCCCCCCCCCCCAGGAAAGGAGCAAACGTGTGTGTGTGTGTGTGTGTGTGTGTGTGTGTGTGTGTGTGTCTGTTTGTAAATGGAGTGGGAAGGAGGTGAGGCTAAAGGAGCATGGAGAGTCTATAGGAAGACTGTTTCTGGGCTTGGTTTTTCAGACTGCTGAAATGTGTTGCTCATATCCCCTAGCATTAATTTCAACATTCTTCTGTAGATATAAGATTTATTTTGTAATGTGTAATTCTGACATTTTTTTTACTTCTAAGAATACATATTCAAAATAAAAAAAAACAAGAATGTGTATTCATTGTTGAAAGATTGCTTTCTTTTTTGAATTAAGACTTCTTTATTCAACAGATATTTATGAAATGTATTACACATTCGGTAGGGACTACTACAGAGACAATTAAGATAATTTTGCTATCAAAGCGTTTCTTGACTAATAGAAAAAAACATGTAAATGAATACAATCATCCCTTGGTAAGTGTAGAAACTGGTTCTACACTCAGATGTTGAAATCTGCAGATGCTCAAATTCCTTATGTAAATGACATAGTGTTTTATTGTGTTCACATAATCGATGTACACTTCTCTTATGCTTTAAAAAATCAGCTCTAGATTGTTTATCATACCTAATGTAGTGTAAATACCAGCCAAATTTTTATCCTATACTGCTTAATGAATTGTGATCATAAGTGATCTATACATAGTCAGGAGAGATGCATTTTTTTTTCCTGAACACTTTTGATTTATGGTTAACTTAACCTGTGCATGTGGAGCACATATAAGACAGTAGGATTGACTGCGCCTCACAATGCATGAGCAATTCAGCTCAATAGAGCTCAAGGCTGATGGAAGGCAGGACTAAAGAGTGAGGGAGAGGTCATGCCAGAAATCCCATGTCTCATGTTAATGCCCAAATCTGGACCCTCCATATCCATTGCCCTTTAATGATTTAAGGGCAAATATTTCTTTGATATTGCCATAGTTTATTTTCCTGTTGCAGTGATACAAAAGCAACTTGAGAAAGGAAGGGTTTGTTTTACTCATGGCTTGATGGTACTGTCTACCATGGTAGGGAAGTCCAAGCAGCAGGAGCTTAAAGTAGCTGGTCACATCACTCTCACAATTAGAAAACAGGAATTGAGGACTGGTATTGAGCTATTGTTCTCTTTTTTATGTTGCCTGCGACCTAAGCCCAGGGAATAATGCTCCCCACTTACAGGCTGGGTCTTCTTACCTCAGTGAACTTAATTCTTCAATGCCTTGCACAGAGATTAAAATCAGCCCTCACAGGGTGTCTCTCCTGGGTGATTCCAGAGCCTGCTAAGTTTACAGTCAACACTAACCATCACAATGCTTCCTTCGTGGTTTTTAAAGTCATCTGAAATTTTGCATCTGTTCTGTAATAGTGCATTTTTTATTAAAAACGAATGAGCTTTCTTCAGGACTCTTGAAAATTACTCATGTTCCAGGAACAGTAGCTATTGTGATGGTTGATCTCGATTGTTAGCTGGAGGAGATCTGAGAGCAACTAAGAGACAGGTCTCTGGGTGAGTGTGGGAAAGTCTTCCCAGAAGGATTAACAGAGGAGGGAAGAACCTCCTCAGAGTGGGCAGCACCTTCCTGGCTGGCCCAGATGGACCGAGGTCCGAAGGCCAAGTGACCATGCTTGCTGGCCTGCCTTCATGTTTTGCTGGTGATTGCAACTATCACCTTCCTGCTGCAGTCCTCCAGTGCTGCCGGAGCCCAGCTTCTTTGGCCTTCTTATGCAGTCTGAAGACCAGCAGCTCTCCAGGAATCCTTCAAGTCCTCAGAGCCAGATCAGGACAGCTCAGGCATCCAGCCTCAGGGACAGCGTTGCAAAGCTGCTGGGTCCTCAGCTTCTCCAGCATGCTGACAGCCATTTTTGGACATCTCCGGCCATATGACATAAGTCAATCTAATAAATCCCCTTTGCAACATATTTTATTTTGTAAGAAAAGCTACAATGTATAACCATGTCTATCTGAGAATATAACCAGGGCTTTACATCCCTCAACAGTCTTTGGGAGAACACTTTGGTCAGATTTTCACTGAAAATAGAACACTCTGACCACTGCATGACATATAGATACCAGAGGCTGAAGGCTCAGAGGGAGACTGCACCAGACCATTGTAACCATTTGGATAAAAAAAGAAAAATCATTAAAAACCTGATTCTGGGCCAGGTGTGGTGGCACACGCCTTTACTCCCAGCACTTGGGAAGCAGAGGCAGGCAGATCTCTGTGAGTTCAAGGCCAGCCTTGTCTACAAAATGAGTCCAGGACAGCCAGTGCTATACAGAAAAACCCTGTCTCGAAAAGCAAAACAAACAAACAAACAAATAAGCAAGCAAGCAAACAAAAAAACTGATTCAAATTACTGATAGAAGGAATATTTTGAGATTAAATCAGGTAGAGTTAAAGCCTTGATAGAGCTGATTTCATAAAAATAAAAAAGGATGTGTTCCAGCAAAAATATAAAATTAAGAAACAGGGCTGAAAGAATAACTCATCTGTAAAGTGTATATGTGCGAACATGAGGATCTAAGTTCAATGCCTTGAACCCTCATAAAAATCCAGATGTGGGCTTGTAATCCAGATGTGGGCTTGTAATTCAGGTGGAACCAGGAGGATGCTTGGTGCTTGTAGGATATCCACCCTAGCCTGGTTGGTAAGCCCAGGTCATTATGAGCCGCAAAACACATGGTGGATAATTCCTGAGCAATCACCCCCTCACACACACATACACAGAAGGTGGGTAAGAAGAAATAAGAAGAAACATATGAATGACAGGAAAGATGGCATGACTGTTAAGGACTATTGTCTCTGAAATATAAAGAGCTCATATGAAATCACAAAAAAAAGCTCTAAAAATCAGTACCATAATTTGTTAAAGAGCATGAACGATTTACAGAATCTTAAAACTCTACCATAGATTAAAATCAGAAATGAAAGCCCACGAGCTATTTCTTATTATCTTGTTTAGTAAAGATCACATAATAGGGAAATATGTGAGTGAAGCTACCTTGTTGGTGCTAGTAAAGGCAAACAAAACTTGAAAAAGTTCTCTGATGGGAGACTGGTTAAATAATCATATGTCACAACAGAATGTCACTAAACCATTAAAAATCATTTTGGAGGGCGCTAGAGAGAGGGATCAGCGGTTAAGCATCTCTATTGCTCTAGCAGTGGACTGGAGTTAATTCTCTGCTTTCACGTAGGACTCTATGCCTCTGGATTCTGAGGCCATGAGCACATACCCACATTCAAAACCACACATCTATAATTTAAAAATGAAGTAAATTTTTAAAGATTTGTTTTGCAGATATACATTTATTGAAATAGATGGCTGTGGCCTATTTAAAAAGAACAAGTTGCTGAACTTTGTGTGTATATATGTCTACTTTAGTAAAATTACATGAATGTATCAGAATAAGCATGTCTTTAGACAAAGGCGTTCAGAGGGCTTTAATAAATTATCAAAACAGTGCTTCTTTCTGGAGAGAAATGGAAAAGACATGGTTTTTCCATTTGCTCTGTCTTTTCTAATTTTGTTTGGAATTTCAAAATAAAGTTTTGTTATTTGTAGAACATTTCAAGTGAATAAGATTTTATTACTTTTAGCCAAGAGGTAGACTTGGTGACCAGCTCTTTCATAAAAAGTGAAGAAGGGTTGGGAAAGAAGACCCAAGTTCTCAATCCTATATCCTTAGGGCCACTTCCTCTCACTTCCAATCCTTGCTCTTTGTTAATCTTTCTGTGTTGCAACTTCTCATCCCAGATTCTGCCCCTCCTAGTTTTGTCCTTACCCTCTGAAATATTCCCTGAATTGTTAGACACCTCTGCAAGAGTGCTGTGGAGGAAAATAGAACAACCCCTCATTTAGCCTATTTCAGAATGTTCTTTTTCTGTGTATTCTTGAACTGTGGGGCAGAGGATAACAGAAGAGAGAAGCCATTGCAGAAGACTGGCATGGACATTTCTACCCAGGCACAGTGTGGCTTGATGCTGGCAGGTCCTGGGAGTCCCACTGTGGCACCAGAGAGGATGGGAATGGACTCAAGACTGAATGGGTCTATCCCCTGGGCATTCCAAGGAGCTGGGAGGTTGTGAGTAGGGGTAGGATTTCCAGTGGAACACAAGACAGCAGTCTTCTTGTCTGTTTAGACCGTTTGGAGCTACGGAAGGAAGGATGTGAGATAATAGAAGTAACTGCTGTGCGACTGTTGACACAGTATTTTTCCCTCTTGCAGTTTTGCTCCTGCAAACAAAATAATTCCTATAAACAAACAAGCCAGGTTAGTCAGTCTGTGTAGATGTGAATATTAGACACAGCAGCTTGTCAGTGGTCAAACAAAGACTTGGAGGCTGCTGAAAGATGGAAGTCAGGGATGTATCTGCTTCCTGCAGCTCATTCTCTGGGCCACCACGCCCCAGCCACCAGCTCTGGCTTGCTTGTCGTCATTGAAATCTTTGCCATTAGTGACTGACTCATCTGAGCCTTTCAAGGGCCAGAGTGTTTCTTAGTATGCATTGAACTCCTGCCAAACTATTGTTTTCCACTACTATTGTGTACAAGAAAGACAACGTGTACTAGAAATGTGAAGCAGGAAGCGCCCATCTGATCTGATTATGGGAGAAGAAATTTTCCAACGTCCACATGCTGATGTAATTATTTCAATACGAAACCCCCCACCCCAGACCCCACCCCCACTCACCAGCAATTGTCTTCACTGCCACAAGCATATCACCTAATTTCTTATTCCTTTTTTAGAGGTGTAGAACGCTGGACTGACCAAGTGGAGTTTTACGTTGTATTTTAAGTAGGTTTTAGGGAGTCCTTTTCATTGGCTTGGTTTGTTTGTATGAAGCATCTGCATTTGTGTATGTGGATTTTTATTTCTTTTGGAGAGTTCTTAATTTATTTTACATAGGATTGTTTGTTCTCCAACCTCAGCAGTCTAAATCACTTGCCCTATTCTGTTCTGTGTGAGGACTATGTTCCACTTCCTTAGCAGCAAATGTCTGGGGAGGCTGGCTGGTTCTTGCAATACTTACAGTGGCCATTGTCAGCATCTTTTAATTTTGATTCCATTCTCATTGGTATCAACACAACACTTAGGAGTGAGTGGAAATGTACTCATGGAGAATAAGGTTTAAAGTCAAAGGTTAGACTGGGTCTAGGAATGAGATGAGAGGAGAAGAAACACACAGACCTGGTGGGGTTTTTTGTTGTCCTTGTTAGGAAGTAAAAAGCTGTGAGGGAAACTTCGAAAAAGAAACAGCGCTGTTGCTGGGCATGGTGGCACATGCCTATAATCCCAGCAATAGGGAGGCAGAGGCAGGTGGATCTCTCTGAGTTCAAGACCAGCCTGGTCTACAGAGAGAATCCAGGACAGACAGAGACACACGGAGAAACCCTGTCTCAAAAAACCAAACAAACAGAAAAGAAAAGAAATAGCGTTGTTGAGTGCAACAGAGGCTGCTTCTCATTTAGTTCTCCAGAGTGATATTTACTTTTCATAAGCATATGGAAGCATATATTCAAGTCTAATGCACATACGATCAGCTCTTTTTTTCCCTTTTTCATTTCTCCTAAGAAGCTGGCCTTGACTTCACTATGTATCAGACTATATCCTTAACTCTGGATTTTCCTGCCTCCACCTCCCAGGGGCTGCTCTTTTAGGTCTGTGCCATGACAGATGATATCTTTCTGTTGTATAGCCCTTGGGTCCAATAGACTCCAAGTCGTCTCATTTGCCAGTTGCTTGTTTCCTCCAGATTTACAGATTCTAAGAACTCCTTTTTTTAGTAAAATGTTATCACCATATTATTTCTAATGTCATTGTGAATTTCTTAATAGAAGTTCTGGCACTCTCTGTACAGAGTGAGATTTGTTTTGTTTTGTTTTTAGACTATTGTGAATAGAGTTTATTTTTAAATAAAAAAAAATGAACAATAGTCAAAACAAAATGTTTGCCTCTGAGGAGCATTTCATACTTATGGGAAGAAAGGTCATCACTAGTGAACACAATCATCTCTCAATGTTTCTAATTTTTTATAAAGATTTTAATTATAAAGATTTAATGCTAATCCTAAATATATGTAAGTTCATTAAGTTGTATAGACTTGGGGTCTGACAATTTTGATGTATGATTACTTTATTTGTTTGTAAGGCTTTTAAAAAAATAAAGTTTGGGGCTGGAGAGACGGCTCAGCAGTTAAGAGCACTGGCTGCTCTTCCAAAGGTTCTGAGTTCAATTCCCAGCAACCACATGGTGGCTCACAACCATCTATAATATGATCTGATGCCCTCTTCTGGAATGCAGGTGTACATGCAGACAGAATATCCATATACATAAAAAAATCTAAAGAGAGCGAGAGAGAGAGAGAGAGTGAACCTTTAAAAAATAAAGTTTACAAAAATGAAAATATTTTAATTAAATTTTAAAACTTTAAAAACTAAACAGTTTGTTAATATTTTAAAATTATGTTTATTTCTGTAGAGGGGATGTGGGGAGGTTTAGAACAACAGCCACCATGCAGAACCTGGGATTGAACTCAGATCTTCAGTCTTAGCAGCAGACATTGTTACTTACTGTGCCATTTCCCCAGCCCAATTAAGTAATTTATAAACATAGGTTTCATGAGCTTTTTAAACTTCCTGTTCTTACTGAGAGTCGTTTATATTCCAAACATGCCCAGTTTCAAAATCTAGTGATCATTTTTTTAAAGTTATCTTTCTCAAGAGAGAGTATTCAGGGAAGATCATTTTGACAGACCTAGAGTCATCTATTTGGGTCTGAGGGACAACAAGTTACAACACCAATCTTAAGTAATTGTCAGACTTTTTTTGTGCATACTCAGCCCGTGACTTAACTGAGGACGAAAGTTAGAAGGGCTTCTGAACCAGACTCCCAGTAATGCCACTGAATCAAACCATGTGACAATAGTCAGGTTCCTTGTCCTGCCTCCCTGCCACCCAGAAGATGAGGCAGCTCAGGAGAGGGTTTCCTCAGGCCCGTAGGAACTAGCTTCTGTCCTTATGGAACCCAAGAACCTTCTAGAATCTGTAGGAAGAAACCTGCCCCCCACCCCCTGCACTATAAGGCTGTAGGGTCAGCAGCAGACTTAAGTAGCAACACTTAAGAATTGGTTTCCAGCCAATCCTGTGACTTTCCATGACCAAAAATAATCAGTTAAAATGAGAAAAATTCAATTAGTCGATTGTTTTTTTCTGTGTTGACCTCAAGTAACCTACATGTATATTTTGGAAAAAAAATTTCCCCAGTGCATTGTGTATTTTGAATGCATTGAAGTTTAAGTTTTTATTATATAGCTAACTGAAAAGAAATGCTTTGTATGAGAAACAGTTTTGTTTTTAAAGAACAGCCATTTCAGAAGCAAGTGAGGTCACTGGGAATCCTGTTTTAGGAAGGAGGGGTGGGTGTGGGACACAGAGTGAGAGGAAGTCCTATGTCAGAGGGCTCTGCACACATGGTCCTCAAGTGCCTCCTCTAGCCTGGGCTGTGATCTGTTATTTCAATCTATTATAATAGTTTCGTTTTGCTTCCTCACATGAGCTTATGCAGCTGACAAAATAACCATGGCAGACACTTGTTTTCAGGATTCCTCTCCCCACTCTGACCCAAGTCTAGCAGTTAAATTTCATTGCTTCTGAAGATATCAGAGACTACTGTTAGGTTACTTTTAAAAGAGAAGTGCTGTTTTTGAACGTCTATAGCCAGAGGAAGAACACCACTTACTCAAATGTTCTCCCACCTTTCTAGGGCGGGACTGTGATACTGTGTATCCCTTTGCCTCATGTAAAATGTCACATGCCAACTTAATAGATACTTCAGTTTCAAAGGGCACCTTCACTATATCTGTCAACTGGCCTGGCTGTCATTTATCTACTTCCAAGTTATTAATAACTAAGTGTTAACTATTATGAGAAAGAAGAGTTAGGATTAATCAACCTCTTTTAAAAACTAAGGCATAGATATTTGGTCAGATTAAAAAAAATCATACCATGTTTCCCAGATCTTAGATTAATCAATCATCACTAATTATTCTAGCATTTATGCTGCTAAAATAATAGATAGGACATTAAATGACACTTACGTGGGTATTAATCAACCAGATAACCCAAGAAAACTAATCTGGTGGGAATAAATGAGACAAATAATAGGCTTAAGGCAAAGAATTGGCTAGAACAAACTGGCAATTATCTAAAAAAGTCAAGAGTTCATGAGGTTGCTATGTAAGAAAAAGAAGTGGAAAGGAGAAACAGGCAAGCTACACTAGGGAGGAAGAACTGGCAGACTTTGGTAAATAGTTGGCTGTAAGAAGCAAGCCTAAACAGAACATACACAAGGTGAATGCAGTGGGAGGAACTATTTGTGGATGTGAAGGGAACCAGTAGAAGAACAGAAATGAGGAAGGGCAGTGGGGAGAATGAGTAAGTACAACACATAATGATGAAAATGTCACAACAAGGTCCATCATAGTGTATCCTATCAGAGAAACAATTAAGCGAAAATTCAATTCACTGTTTTATTTTTGCGTGTGCAGACATGGCAGTGGTGGGAGTGCCACAGCACATACATAGAAACTGATAACCACTTTCTAGAGTCAGTTTTCTTCTTCCATCTTTAGATGGTTTTGGAGAGTGAAATCAAGTCAACAGACTTATGCAGCAAATGCCATTAACCCATCGAGCCAGCTTATGACCCTAAGAAATTTAAAGTAATGATAATGATAATAATACAAAAGAAGCAGGAGACATTATCAAAGATTCTTCTTAGATAGTCCAGTGAGCTGACGGCATAGAGACACTGAACGGTGAAGAGTGGAGGTAAGGCCCAGCAGTTTTAGAAAGCACTTACTTTGACCCACGAGAGGCCGGAACGGGGTGGCTCTGCAGTGCACAGTACATGCGAAGAAGAAGTTTGCAAAGCTAAAGGCGGAAGCTTAAGGAGGCCAGAGACAGCAGGCAGGAACATGAAACATGGCAGAAAAACTAAAATACCCACTTTAATGTCATTTAAGGTACAAAAATATACTACTGTTTTAATAGTATAAATGCTAGACTAATTAATAATGGTTTATTAATCTAAGAGCCAGAAAACATTAATCTTGCTTTTGTTACTGATTTTTTTTAATCTGACCAAATATTTATGTTCTAGTTTTTAAGAAGTTCAAGTCTAACTTTTCTTCCTCATAAAAGTCAACACTTAGGTTTTAATAACTTAGAAGTGGGTAAAATAGTTAATTAAGCGAGAGCAGATGAAAATTGTGAATATAACAAAACAAAATATCTTATTACCTAGACAGAATAAGAATAGTACATCTTCTTTCATTTGCCTTTTTTGTTTACTTTTAAAAATATAAATACTGGCCGGGCGGTGGTGGCACGCCTTTAATCCCAGCACTTGGGAGGCAGAGGCAGGCGGATCACTGTGAGTTCGAGGCCAGCCTGGTCTACAAAGTGAGTCCAGGACAGCCAAGGAAACACAGAGAAACCCTGTCTCGAAAAACCAAAAAAATATATATATATATATATAAATACAGACTGGATCTGGAGTATTGATTCAGAGGGTAAGAGTGCTTGACGCACGAGCTTGAGGACCTGAGTTCAGGCCCCAGCTCCCATGTAAAAGTCAGGGGATGGCCATGCGTATACAGATGAGTGAGGGAGTAGGATGCCTGACATTCTCTATTGTGTGTGACTTCAGCATGCACACCACACATACACACACACACACACACACACACACACACACACATACACACACACACATAAACTACAGGACAGAATAATGCTTGTGAGCTAATGCAATTCTAATCTTTGTAACAGTACTTGTGTACTGACAGGGATAATTTTGATAAAATTACTCTTATTTAATTTTAGCCAAGGAGAGCCGGTTGTGGAGGTGCACGCCCTTAATCCCAGCACTCAGGAGGCAGAGGCAAGTGGATCTCTGTGAGTCTGAGCTAGCCTGGTCCACAGAGTGAGTTCCAGGATAGCCAAAGCTACATACAGAGAAACCTTGTCTGGAAAATTGAAAAAAAAAAGAAAAGAAATTTAGCCATGGGGATATTATTTTAAAGGATCTGTATAATAATTGCTCATACCAAGAAAGAGTGTTTTATAAGGCCAAATTTTAATTCCTTAAAGTATCCTCAAATGTTAGAGTAAGCTTCAAACTCATGTGTTATACATAATAGCTATTATGTATTTGAGCCACTATAACAAAATCATGAATAAAGAAATGACAAAATAATTAAAGAAGTATCAAGAACTCAAAATACATGTGTTTACAGCTGCTTGTACCTGGAGTGCTTCCGACCTACGTCTATGCTGGGTGAGGGCTTATCCCTGGTTCTTAGTCACAGCTATGTGTGTAAGCAAATACATAGGCAGATAAGTAACTGTGAATTTTGTGGGGAGAAAGTCTTTTGTAACCTTTAAGAACAGAATATTTGAGGCCAGGCATGGTGGCACATACCTGTAAGCCCAGCAGAGACATGAAGATTATGAATTCAAAGCCAGATGGGCTATATACCAAGACCTATCTCAATTAACAAACCAAAAAATTAACATAGATTTCCATGTAGAGGTGAGGACAGAAATAAAATGTAAGGATTAAGGAGCAAAGGGAGAATGAGAAAATGTGACAGAGCTTTATAAAAAAGAATGGATCACCACCCTGAGGTATGAGATAAAAGAGCCTTCGTGTCTATTGGTAACTAGAAGAAGTCTATCTGGAAAGACTGTATATGATGTAATTCCAACTCCATGACCTTCTGGAAAAGCTGGGAGGGAACTGGTGGTTGTGAAGACTGAGTGGTGAGGAGGGTATTTTATGGCAGTGAAGTTATTCTGTATGATTCAACAGTGACAGGCACATTTACTCTTGAAGACTTACAGAATACTTGCTTACTTTTCTCCTCACTGTGACTAAACACCTGACATGAGACATCTTAAAGGAAGAGTTTATTTTGGCTCATGATTGAACAGATGTATGCCTAGGGAAAGGCACAATGGTAGGGGGCTCCATGACCATGGGATTGTGTAGCTAGGACTACTCATTCTATACATCTCCAGGGACTAGGAAGCAGAGAGAGACAGAGAGAAAGCCAGAAGCAGGGCCAGGGTATAATCCTCAATGCCCCATGCTTCACTACACATTCCTTCCTCTAGCTGGGCCCCACCTTCTAAAACCTCCCCAAATGGCACCATCAGCTGAATACCAAGTGTTCGAACACATGACTCCATGGAAATAGTTTACAACGAAATCATAAGAATGTTCACCACTGAGCATCTGTCCTCATGTAAACTATGGACTTTGGGTGGTGATGGTATCTGAATATAGGTTCACCAGTTGTTACAAATGTATGAGATGTAGACAGTTCAGAAGATGTGTGTGAGTAGGAATGAAAGCAAATGAACATCTACACTCCATTTTGCTGTGAACTTAGAGCTGCTGTGCTATTATCATTCTTATTAAAGATTAAAGACTCTGAGAGTCTATTAGATATATATTCATATTCCATTAACATATTCATGTATTGCTTTTATTTTATTATTTGATAGCTCTTAAAAGTTTGAAGAAGGTATAGCAACTTATTTTTGTGCTCAGTAAGAAAATATAATACATACTTAAATATATACAATAATTTATGTAATATGTATGTGTATGTACGTGTGTGTTCATATGTGTATGAACTTAGTTATTTCTGGAGCAACATAGTAGTGCTACATTTAATCCTAACTATTAAAACTGAATTAAGAACTATTGACTAGATCTTCAGATTAAATTTCTCACAATTTATTTAATTTTTTGCTGTGCATAATACACAATCTCCAAATTTAGCAACTGAAAACAGATGCCCTATAGCTGGGATGGTAGAGAATGTGCCTAGGATTCTCAAAGCTCTGGGTTCAAACCCCAACACTGTGGAAACTGGAGTGTTGGCACACACCTTTAATCCAAGCAGTCAGGAGGTAGAGGCAGGAGGATCAGGAATCAAAGTCACCTCAGCTACATAGAGAGTTCCAATCCAGAGGCCAGCCTGCCCCCCCCCCACCCAAAAAAAAAACTAACAAAAGAAAGAACACTTATTTATTTATTTATTTATTTATTTATTTATTTATTTATTTATTTATTTATTTATTTACTTGGTTAGCTAATCTTTCAGGGAGTTGACAAAATAGGGTCCTTTGAAGGTCTGTACAGAGATGAGAGCTGTGCATAGAGTCATCTGAAAACTGGACTAATGTGTGTCAGCTCCTGGGCTGGATTAGTTAGAACAATTGGGGGCTGGTCAGGAGCATTGGCTCTGTTTTCTCTCCACACAACTGAAAGCCCGCTGGCTTGAATGCTTGCATGGACACATCTGCTACTTTACTTCTGTGTGCTGCCCTGGTTTTAAAAATACCATCTCAAGAAGCATGAAGACCTTAACCACCTAGTCCCCAGAAAAGGCCTTGTTGGTTTAAAACTCCTCTCTTTGTTCCATCTCATCTCTAATACTCTTGTTTCATTCAGCCCTGATAAGATTATCTTTTGTCATATATTCCCCCCCCTTTTTTGACATGAATATATAAGTAAGATTAATACATAAAATACTTCTTTAGTTAGATAAAGCATATGATCATTGTTTGGTAAATATTCCGAACACCTCCCAAGCTGTGCAGACACGGGCAGAATGGACTGGTATTTTAAGATTTCCTGGGACTAGCAAGGTATGGAAAGTCTTAGTGGCTCATATTGTCTTCTGACTTCCTGAGGCAGTTTTCCTAAACCATTCTCCTTCAGTCAGACCGTGAAACAAAGCCTGCTCATTTGCCACGGCTCCTTGTTAGTTAAAAATTCACTCTAGAACATTCTGCTCCAGCCCTGCTCTCTCTTTCTTAAACTTACCTTTTAAAGGATTTTAGAGAAGTTATAATTTTATTTTGCAAAACTTCTCCTGTGGGATGTGATTCCAAAATATTTGAGAAAAATAAATTTGTTTATTTTTTAATGAATAACTTGAATATTATCACTTATTTGTTCCCTCATTGTACTTAATGACTACACTGTGTCACTTAAGTTTGCCTGTCCATCATCGACCCTAATTATGAGTCATATGTTTTAAAAATATTTTATTTTTGAGATTATAATTACATCATTGTACCCTTCTCTTCACTCTTTCCAAACCCTCTCATATACCTCTCCTTGAGGAGTCATATATTTTGCAATGGCTGTGTTCACATTTTGTAACAAGAAATGTATGTATCACAATTCTCTTTCATTCATAGAGCTCTTGCTTCAGATTTGATTGATTATTGATTGTAGTGCTGGCATTAGAATTCAGGACCTCACGTATGCTAGACAGACACCTGTCAACTGTCTTACACACCAGCCTCAAGAACCCTAGTTTTAGATTGATAGTATGTTGATTCTTAATTGACAACTGGATATTCAGGTTTGTAAACTTTCAAATTAAATGCTTATAATTTTTATGTTGTTCTCTATAACTACTCTATTGAAACACTATAGCCTTTCTTAGGGCCTGCGTCTTAAGTAACTTTATTGGCTATTTGTATATGAAGTCTTTCTTTTTTGAAACTTTCCCTATGAAATAGAAAAGAGATTTTTTTTTTATGCTTCCAGAAAGTTTCTTTGAAATCCCATATTCTCCCCCCCCCCCCCCGCCTTTCCGTCATTTGGTTTGTTACAATTTTTGTTACTAGAGAGTTAAAAACCTGGCTCTAAAAGCAGACTACTTGGGCTCAATCTCACTTTTGTCATATGAACTGTGTGTGTTTGTGGCGATTCTGTGCCTCAGTTTCCTCAACTTCAAAAGGGGATTTGATAATAATAACCGCCCTGTAGTGCTATAATTGTGGATTGATTGAATTTGCTTATTAAAGCAAACAATACGAGTTCTTAGTATTTGGTAATTGAGCAGTAAATGGTACCGGCAATCATGGCTCCTTTGTTTATTTACATGTGACATGTTTCATGCTTTTGATCATTATATGTTCTTTTAAACCACATGTTGAGCAGTCCAGCATCCTCCCGGATGAGCCACTTCATATTGAACCACATTTTGAGATCTGTGTAAAACGATACGTTTCGCTGGGCTCAGTAGCACATGTCTTTAATATCAGCACTCGGGAGGCAGAGACAGGTGGATCTCTGTGAGTTCAAGGACAGCCTGGTCTACAAAGTGAGTCCAGGACAGCCAGGGATACACAGAGACCCTGTCTCAAAAAAGAAAAGAAAACAAAAAACAACAAACAAACAAAAAAGGGATATGTTTCATTAGTAATCTTATCTCTAAGCTTTTTGCTGAGTTAAAATAATAATAATCTTTCCAGTATCAGCATTTAATCCTTTTTTCACCAATTAAAATGTTATACAATGTGCAAGAACATATTTTAATAAGCACATAGACCATAGTCTTGAAAAGCATAAAATGAAAGTCATAAATTCAAGTCATGTCTTCCAGTAGGGGTTATAATGTGATATAAAGTGTACTCAACCAGGCTAGGAGGGCCGAGTTACCTCAGAACAGTCTACTTACAGGAGCTGAGTCCTAAAGGTGAAAGAGGAACGTGCTTGGCCAAAAAGCCAATCCAGACAGAAACCTGTACCAACAAAAACAAAAATCATGGAATGGCTCCGAAGTCAGAGCAATGGTGATAAATCCAGACTACTGGAGTTCACTGTGTCCTCAATAAGAGTGGAAGTGGAGGCAAAGAAATGTTGAGCTGGGGATGTAATTCGGTTGATAGAGTGATGGCATAGCATGAATAAACTCAAGTCGTGGTGATGCCTGCCTATAATCTCAGCACTGGGAAAATGGAGAGAGGAGGACCAGGAATTCAAGGTCATTCTGACACAGAGAATGGGAAACCAACTGAGCTACATGTAATCTTGTCACAAAAACAAAAAAGTTCTGAAAAGTGAGGTGTGGTAGGTTTAGTGTTAGCATATAATAGCATAGGGATTGCAAAAGCCTGGACTTACTTAAGATAAAAGACTTACTTCTGAAGTGACATGTCCTTGGGAACTCACCAAGGACCAGGACCTCTTTGATCTTAGGGCTAGTGGCAGGACATGCCCCCTGAGGTGCCCACCCTCCAGAGATGTCTCATAATTTCACAGCCCTCTTCAAAATGCATCTGAATGGCACTGCCCAGAAGCATGACTTGGAAGTGGGAGAAAGCTTCTGCCAACAGGTGAAGATATTTAAGGCAGGATTCACTTGGACAGAGGAACTCTCTCCTGTTCCTGACTCACTCAGCAGCATTTTCCTTGTCCAGCAGAGAAACAGGCATCACAGTCTCACTGGGAGGCTTCACCCTCTTGTATCAACCTGTTGCAGGGGATAGATTCTCTCTGATATTCTGGACTGTCTAAGTGGGACACTTGCCTCCCCTTGGACCCTGGGGCTTCGGCTTGGAAGCGAAATCCCTGCAGGCCTGCAACATCTGAATGGTGAGCCTAAGAAACTTTTCAATCTAAACCATGAAGGCAATTCCTGCTTGATAAACTGTCTTGGGATCTGGCGAACGAAAATCAGAGACTATAAGAGAGTTTGGGATGGAAAGATTCGATGAAAGCCAGCCATCCATACGGACCCATGCTCAGATGAAAATATCCTTTTGAGAAATCTTAGGTTAATGTTAAATGTTTGTATTATAGGTATTAACAAGTTTTAAATGCTAGGTTTTAGAGTTAGGGTTTGGGTTTAGGATTTAGGAATTTTATAGGCAATTTCTAGGTAATTGTTAAGCATTAATAAATATATGTTTGATAAATAAAAATTTACTGTTACAGTGAGGGCATGGCCTTGAGGGATGGCTCAGCAGTTACTGTTTGCTCCTCTTGTACAGGACCTAAGTTCAGTTCCCAGAACTCACATAGGGAGACTTGTGTAACACGCACACACACACATTTAGAAAACAGAGGAAAGCTTCATATTTTTATTTGTATCAGTTGTTTGTTTCTTGGTTGGTTAGTTTACTTTGATGGAGGGTCTCACTGTGAACACTTAGCCTGTAATACATTGAATCCACCTGCCTCTGATCTCTCCTTACATGCCAAGATTACAGGTGTGTACAACCATACACTGTGAGTTTGTACGTTGTTCTGTAAGTAGGATGTAGCAAAGTGTAGCCTGGAATTTGTGATCCTCCTGCTTCAACCTCTCCAATTCTTGGTTTACTACATGTGCTACCACACCTGGCTCCGAAGTGACTCTAAGCAGAAAAGTAGGATGACCAAGCACAGAAGGGAGGGACACCACTACAAAGAAAAATGGTGCAAGAAAAATAGAATCTTCTTCATCTTAATTTTTGAGAAATGCCCATGTAATATAGTCCTGCTGCTTATGGGTTTTGTGGTTTTTATTGTTGACTAGCGTTTTTAAAGTGCAACACTGCTGGGCAGTGGTGGCACATGCCTTTAATCCCAGCACTCCGGAGGCAGAGGCAGGCAGATCTCTGAGTTCAAGGTCAACCTGGTCTACAGAGTAAGTTCCAGGATATCCAAGATTACACAGAGAAATCCTGCCTCGAAAAACCAACCAACCAACCAAACAAACAAACAAAAAGAACAAAGGAATGAAAGAAAAGAAAAAACAGTGCAACACTGCACTCAGCATGTGATTAATATACTAGTAGCATCTTCTCCACCTTGCTACGTAAGAATGTACCTCCATGGGGCCACGTGGAAGACAGAGTGAGGGAAACATAGGGCTAGGAAGGAGGCCAGGGTGTGAACTTTGGCCTGTTACTTGGGAGATAAAGAAAAACTGAATTTAGAAGGCAATCCATTCTGTGACTGTTGCAAGCAGTCAATAAGAGAGAAGTGGGGGTTGACACAGGCCTTCAGCTTAGAAACCTAGAAACACCATTTTTAAAGGAAATTATATTCAGAGGTGTGGATAAGTTAGACACCCTTTCTTCCTTGAATTTCCCCAAGCCTCTTAGGGAAATAGATACTTCCACAAATAGACCCATTATAAAGAAAAATATTCTACATGGGGCTTTGTATCAGAATTACTTTTGATATATTTTCCAAATGGCAAAAACATTTTACAGTGACCCCTCGACTGGACTGAATCCAACTTTTGCTGGATTATGTGCCACCAGATCCTAGTTTCTGCATATTTTTTAATCTTTTTTTTAAAGATTTAATTTTGTTTTCGTGCATGTGTGTTTGTCTCTGTGTGAATATGTACATCTGTTTTTGGTGCCTACAGGGGTCAGAAGAGGGTTTTGGATATCCTGTAGCTGAATGTATAGGTGGCTGTGAGCAGCCCAGTGTCAGGGGTAGGAAC
>CAJQZJ010031998.1:4945971-4970942 GCA_907164525.1 Lophiomys imhausi | reverse complement strand
CACACACACACACACACACACACACACACACACACACACACACACACTAAACAAACAGAGTAGAACTCCAGAAATAGCAGAAAGGAAGGAGAGAGAAAAAATGACTCCAGAAGGAGGAAGATTGAAGAAAACATATTTTGAAAGACAAGAAAAAAAACGAACAACCAAGAATGCCTTTAGCTACTAGGTTTATACTGACACATTGCCAGTAGCAGTGGGGTCCAGTGGAAAGTGAATGACAGGAGTTAATATCCTAGTTTCATGTGTGTGGCTGTGAAAAAACACTCTGACAAAAAACAACTTGAGGGAGAAAGGGTTTACTTTGGCTTACAATTTCACTTAAACTTCTGTGTTAGTCACTTCACTGTTGTGATAAATCACCATGGCTAAAGGCAACTTAAGGTATCTTGACCTATGGTTCCTCCCAGAACCGTAGTGTTAGAGTTGATCATGTAGGGGACAATACGGCAGCAAGTGGGAGGCATGGTGGCAGGAGCAGAAAGTAGAAAGCTCACATTTTGAACCACAAATACAGAGCAGAGAGAGAAAACTCTAAGTGGCCAATACTTTTTATTCCCAAAGCCCTCCCCTAGTGACATACTTCCTCCAGCAAGGCCATAGAAGCTAAGCCTCTCCAAACAGTACCACCAACCCAGGACCAAGTGTTCATATGTCAAAGGCTGTGAAGAGTGTTTCTCATCCAAACCACCACATATCCATCCTGGTGGAAAAGTCAAAGCAAGAACTCAAAATAGCTATTTGACATCAAAGAACAGAAAGTGGATGAATGCATGCCTGACTAGCACTTAGACAGCTCCTTTTTAAAAACTCTTGTATAGCCAAGGCTCAAAACCAGGTAATGGTGCCACCTGCTTTTAGACTGTCCCTTCCCATAGTAGTTAGGGCAATCAAGAAAATCTCCCACAGACATGCACATAGGGCAACTTGACCTAGACCAGTGGTTCTCAATCTGTGGGTCTTAACCCCTTTGGGGGTTGAATGACCCTGTCACGGGGCTTGCATACCAGATATCTTGCCTACCAGATATTTACCTTTAGATGAATCAAAATAGCAAAATTTCAGTTATGAAGTAGCAGTGAAAATACTTTTATGGATGAGGGTCACCACAACTTGAGGAACTCTATTAAACAGTCACCACCTTACAAAGGTCAAGAAGCACTGATCTAGACAGTCTCTCTCACTGACATCATCTCTTCCCAGTGAGAGATGCTAAAATAATAGGGAGACTGGAACAGGTGTGAGGGGTAGTCCCACGGAAACCTTCATCCCTACTAAGATGCTCATTCCCCTATGAAGAGAGGGTGCTGAGCTAAATGGTGACTAAAGAATGATGGGCAAAGACCACAGGAAGGTATGAAAATGAACTCATTCATTCATTTCTGCAACGCACAAAGAGTTCCCAAAAGGCTCAGTTACTGTTTTCATCACAGGGTTATGATGATGAGCTAGTCTGTGAAAACAGTTGTCATAGTGATGGAAATGAATGGGTTGTAAGAAAGTAAACAATTTAATTCATAGTGGATTTGGGGATGGCAAAGATTATTACAAAAATGACTGTGGGTTGGTTAGGGGGAAAATAGGGTGATTTGGGTAGATTCCTTTCTGTATCCATGCTAGAGCCAGAGGAAGGAAGTTTAATGCAAAGGGTTTGTGTTGTAGAACATTCCTGGGGAGATGACCAGTTAGCACAAAGGCATGAACCAGAAATAGCTTTGCTTGTCTAGAAAACAGTGGGAAGGGAAAAAAGAAGATAATCCAGTGCAAAGCACAGAGATGTTTAAGGTTGTGAAAACCAGACCTGTCTGGGCTTGTTGCCGGAGTAAGGGTTTGACGTTTCCTTTACAATAGGAAAGGTAACAGAGGGAAGTTAAACAGGGCTTGACCCTATTTGTAATTTCTAAGAGTACATATTGGCAACTAAATGTACCATCAAAAGCAAAGGGAAAAGTAGGGTAAGTTGGTAAAGGCCAGCTCTCTTAGTAATCTACAGGGGACCCAGGGAGACACCCTAAGTCCCTTGATACTTCACAACAGACAGCTCTGAATACAAAGTGAAGCACTGGTTTGCATCAGACAGGTATGGGATCAGCCTACCATATCAGCCTTTTAACACAGTCTTAGATAAATGTAATTCCAATCTGGTAACATAGCAATAGCCATATATGTGAGTATTAGCCAAGATCTCACTCAATCAGGAGTCAGAGAGCAAACTCTTTGCAGTAGCTTCCAGAAGTCTTGCCACCTCAGACTTCAGGCAGGAGCCTCCATGTACCTACAACCCTTAGCTCTCTACAGAATGGATGCCGACTTTGATGTCAACCCCCTGTTGGCCAGTCACCTGCTTTTACTTGCAAACCACACAGGATTGCACAACCTCTAATCCAGTCTCACTTACAAAACACTGACCTTTGGCTCTTGGTGACCCTGACTTCAGTATCGATGTTTTATTTCATCTGACCTCAGGCAACAAGACCCTTTCTGCAGGCTGAACTATCTCTGCCCTGCAGCTACCTGGGAAAAAACCCTGCTGGTCACTGTCTTGCTTAATACGGAGGCCACACAGATGTATGCTTTTCCAACACTGGTCAAACTATACCAGATACTTTATTAAAGACATTTTAATTTTTAAAATGAATTAAGAGACATTTTTTAAAATTTATATTTTTTGGTGACAGAATTGATCAGTCACTTTGAGTTCTCATTTTCCTTAACTCTACTGTTTTGGTTATTGTGGCCTTTCACCCACTTTTTAAAATTAAAATTCTCCTCTCTCAGGTTATCTATCTATCTATCTATCTATCTATCTATCTATCTATCTACATATATATCTTATCTATATATCTATCATTTCTCTGCTTATTGATTTGAGACAGGGTCCTGCCATCTAGCCCTATCTGGCCTGGTAGCTAATATGTAGCCCAGTCTCTCTTCAAACTCAATCTTCCTAACTCAGGCTGAGATTACAGGCATGCACCTTTGCTCCCAGCTTCCCTTGGGTCCTTTAAAGGCATGACCCTGGCTCTCCTCTTGCTTTTCCAGGCAACATTCTCTGTCTCTCACTAGTTTTTCTAACCTTTCCAGTATTCTCAAAATAAGTCATCCTCGAAAGACATTGATCTCCTCTGCTTCCTAATTTCCAATCAGGCAATCGTATTCACATGTGCATTTTTAATGTTCGTTTCAACACAGATACTCTAAACAATGGATCTTCAAAAGATTTACATTTGTTTTGTTCAGATGCTTGCCTAGAAACTTAATCCTAAAATCAAATCCACTATCTTGAAACAAACCTATTACCTTTGTTAAGTAGCTTTTCTTGGTGACTTCAGAATATTGCATCATTGTTTTCTAAAAATTTACTTTTGAAAAACATTGAAATGATCAGTAAGTCTTTTTGTCTACACTTCTTCCTCCTTTTCTTCACCCTGCACCTTCTCCTTTTCTTTTCTTTTCATTCATTTATTACTATTATTATTGTGTAAGCGTGTGTGTATGGTATGTAAGGGGTGGTGCATGTTATGATGCATGTGTGGAGGCCAAAGGACAGCTTTGTGGAGTTGGTTTCCTTCCACTTTTAGGTAAGTTCCAAGAACCAAACTCAGGTTGCCAGGCTGCTCAGCCATTTCACCAGCTTCTCCCTCTCCTCCTTCTCCTTCTCATTGTATTCCCCCTCCTCATCCTCCTCCTTCTCTCTCTCTCTTTCTCTCTCTTTATTTCTATCTGCATTTTTTCTCTCTCTCTTTCTCCAGGGTTATGCTATATAACCCCAGCTGCCTGGAATTCATGATGTAGACTAGGCTAGCCTCAAACTTGCAGCAAACATCCCGCCTCTGCCTTCTAAACACTGGGATTACAGTTATGCACATCATACTAAGCCTTGTCAATCTTTTAACCATTTTCTATGAAGTTCACATTGGCTCCTACCTATTATTCCCACCTATAGCCCCACTTTATTTTCCCTTCTGTCTCTTGGATCAAGTTTTTAATCCTTCCTTAGGATTATTAGCCATTTAAGTTTAATTCACAGTTCTTCAAACTCTAGCGCTGACTACCCCAGACAGTTCTGACATTTTTCTATCTGGTCCAGTTTGGCCTGCTCCTCCCATCATGGTTATCTATTGCAACGAAAACCCAACCCATCTCCCTAGATCTTGTGAATTCGAGTCATAGTAACCAGAAATGGGGGAGAGACTGAGCCGACAGAAAAACAAACCTGAAAGCAAATGTCTACTGGATAATGTCTATTCTTCCCTGAGAGCAAGGGTGGGGTTCTTTTCCCCACCATGCTATTTGCTGTGCTTGGTGCCCAGAGAGCAGAAATGAAGTGTGTGAAGTGAGTGTGTACAGTAGGTGAGGGAGCTGTAGAGTCAGTCTGCTCCCCATTCCAAGAGTGGAAGCCACAGGGGAAGAACAAACCGAAGATAAAAAAAAAAAACTAAAGAATCTTTTTATTTTTCTTGTGTTTATTAAAATTAGAATAGAAGGGTTTCTAGCAGAAACCCTTGCCTCATCCCTCCCTGTAACCAGTTCCTTTCCCAGACACCATTATTTGAGACTTTTGTATTTTAAATATTTCTAATAGCCAATTCAGTTTAAGCAGTATGTTGTATTTTTGTCCTTCACTAATGAACTTAATATATAACCCTCACCTTCCTTCTAATAAATGACAAATTTGTGTCTTCCTTAAAAATTGTGTTTGTGGTAGGCCTAGGGTGAGAAGAGGTGGATTGTGCATTATCTGGTAATTAACTGAGGAATTAACTATAGGAACTGAAATCACTGCTGTGGCTTATGGTCTCCTTTGGTTCCTTCAGGGTGGGCTAAGCGACATGAGGGCAATACTTTGGTATCTCCTTAAATGTCCCCTGGACCTACCAATGACTTCCAGGCAGCAGGTTGGCTCGTTGTAACTGTTTACTGATTGGATCAATGCAGAGTCCTGTTGATAGTTAACCAAAAAGTGCTGTGTCATGAAAAGAGGAAGATGATGATTAATGACTGACCCAAGAATCCAATGAACAACTGTTTTCAAGGTTGATTGGCCAAGGCTTCCTGTCAAAACTTGGTATTGCCAAACTGTCTGTTCCAAGAGTGGCTTAGCTTATATACTTTGTAAATGGAAACGTCTCATTCCTAAATAAGACATAAGTAAGTAAATGTAAGCTCTGTAAGTCTACAAGAATTTCTACTGCAAATGCCTGTAGACTTAAAAGCTCAACACTTCCTGTTCAGAAGCAGTTTAAAGTAATATAAATTATAGTTAACGTACATTATTACTGATAATTTATCCTAACTGATCTTTTCAAAAGACTGCCAGAAACATTTTACTTCCAACAGCTATTTAAAAATACTAATTTTAATAGTCCGAATGGTGTCAGATCCCCGTCATTACAGTACTCAGGAGGTTGAAACAGGAGGACTGTGAGTTCTAGGCCAGCCTGGACTACACAGGGAAATCCAGATCAAAAACAATATGTTAGTTCAAGTCTCTAGCTTGAACCTTGAAATTAATAGGGCTTTTTGTTAACTATTTTAGAAAATGAATGTAGGTTACTTAGAAGCCTGATCTTTGTCTCTGTTTTCAATTGCAATAAATGGCATTTCCATTGCCTAAGAAACCTAAACCCAAAACTATTTCCTTGATTTGTCCTTCATTCCCCACATGTCCCTTAATATTCAGTAAAGAGTTGGTTGCAAAATCAAAGTTGTCCAGGCCAATTTAAATGCTTCATAAACAGTGAGAGGGGAAATGTCTACACAGGCTCAGCACAGATGTAACTCTTTTCAAAGTTTTACATTTTGGCTCTGTAGTAGAATGACTACTGTACTGTACCACAGTGGTGCTCAGAATATACCACCTCTTTGCAGCTTATTGAGTCTGTAACAAGAATAAGTCTCAATTCTAAGAGCCACAAATCAGCATCATCAGAAATAACACTTAATTCTAGAAAATTCAGATCTGTTAAGTCATTTGGAAACCAAGTGTTAACTTCAGTAACTGTCAGGGCTACTCTTTGTTGCCAACGTGATTGGATCTACGATCACCAAGGCACGAGAGTGTCTGTGAGGATGCTTTTCAGAAAGGGTTAACTGCGAAGGGAAAATCTGTCCAGGACACGGTGGCATATTCTATGGTCTGGGCCGCAGATGGAATAAGGGACTGACAGAGTCCCCGCATCCGTCTCTCTTTGCTCCCTGCTTGCACAGGCAGTATGCCCTGTTCCTGGCATCACGTCTTCTCCGTGCTGGGAATCAGAGGAAACTCGTCTTGGGTCAGCGAGACACCTCATCCAACAAAGATGCTTGCTATGCAAGCCTTGTGACCTTAGCGTGGTCTCCGGAGCCCATACGCAGGTGGAAGGAGAAAAACCCAACCCTACAAAGTTGTTCTCTGACATCTATGCTTGGGCCCCACATGTATGCTATCACCACATACTACACATCATGCATGTGCACACATAGTAATAATAGTAATAGTAATAATAATAATAATAATAATAATAATAATAATAATAATAAGCATTTGCAGCCTTCCTGAGTGCTGAGATCACAGGCATATGCTATCATGACCAGTTCAGATTCTTATATAAGTGGAGGTTTTAAAGTAAGAACCTAGGGTCTGGCAGCCCTAGCAAATGAAGGTTGGCCATGAATTCTTGATATCAGTTAAAGAAACAAGTAATGTTAAAACACAGAGATTTTATTCAGTGGAGAGAGGATAAAATGAAGTGGTCCCGTGGCCCTCAAGTCTATTTGGAAAACTAACACGAGCTGCATACTTAAATAGAGAAAAGTTGGGGCAAGAAGCAAAAAGCTTGTATAATTAAGTAGTCCCTGCTCTAAGATCCCAGCTCTGATCCAGGAAGGTGAACCGAAGAAGTCCTTATTGCTTGAGGGGACAACGTGGTTCTCAGGAATGAGTACTTCCGCTCCAGAGTGTAGCCTCACCTTCATGAGTAATTACCTTCGGGGCCTCTGTTTGCCAAGTTTTGTTGTTTCTGGAATCCAAAGCAACTAAAAAATAAGGTTGAGGATAAAGACAATGACATGGTTCTACGACTTCAGTCCAAGCAGAGGAGACCTACACAGACTGAAGCCATGGGTGGCAGTCCTCCAACCTGCTCTTAGTTACCCTGTGGGCCTTCCTGAGAAGTCAGTGTTGCTCAGCAACAGCCACCTGCTAGGCTAGTGCCTGTTTCCCCTTTCTTAATCACATGTGAACCGAGTATAGGATCTTTTGGCAGGGAGCAGGTGACATTACTCAGTCTACCGTGGTCCTATTGAATTTTATTTTATTTTATTTTACATGTATGTTTTTATTTTGTGTGTGTACAAATGTATATGTTTGAGGTATATGTGGGTTCAAGTGTGTTCACATGCACATGTACATCTATGTGCAGAGGCCCCGAGTCAACTTCAGGTGCTCTCATTAGTAACTAACAAACTTGTTTTTTGAGACAGTCTCTCCATTTTACCCAGAGCTTGCTGATAAAGCCAGGAAGGCTGGCCTTTGTGTCCTAGGGATACTCCTGTCTCCACCTCTCCATCACCAGGAATACATTCATGGGCATACTTGGCTTTTTTTACATGGATTCTGTGGATAAAATGCAGACTTTTACACTTGTGTAACAATCATTTTACCACTAACTAAGCCCTCTCCCTAACTCCAATTATAGAAGTAAAAACACTATCATATACATATATTTTACTTATTCATGCCACTAGTTATAACAAGCAATATGGTTTGGATTTGTTTTAAAATCACTACTTCCGGAACAATCATTGCTTTTTTTTTTCTGAATCTACTGAAGGAAATGCTCAAATTCTCGATGCAGAAGTCCAGGTGGTCAAATTGTGCCTATTCTCCTGCCCTGGCAAGGTAGGATATACTCCCACCATCATGGCTCAGACTGTGTGGGGCCACCTCCCTGTCCTTAAGACCCTTTTGCTGGTTTTTGCAAAGTGGTACAGAAGGTATGGGACCTTATATCCACACAGCATCTTAGTTAGGTTTGTGCTGCCTTGCCTCCCTTGATTCCTGTCATTTGTGTTCTGAGCCTGGACTACCCTTCTCTTATGAGAGAGAGAGAGAGAGAGAGAGAGAGAGAGAGAGAGAGAGAGAGAGAGCGAGCTATCTATCTACCTGTTATCTTTCAGATAAATTTAGTTTTTGTAGTTTTAAGGGGCAGCCTTCATTGACACTATTTTCCTTTCTTCAAATTATTTTTTAAATGATTGTCTGTAGCCTGAGGGTCTCATAATTATGTATCATTAACTGTGCATAAAAAATAAATCACAGTAACAGAGCAAGCATTTATTAATCTAGACTCTTAACCCCACATACGGCTAGAGCCCAGCCAATGACAAATGGCTCCCCAATGACAGTTGAGAGAGACTCACATTGTCTTTTGATCATCAAGGAATGATTTATGTTTTGTTTGGGTAGTGGTTTTTTTTTAATTAATAGTACCAAATGTAGGTTTAATCCTCAAAAAATCAAAATATTCTCTAGCTTTTAACCATAAAATAGATAGAAATGCATTTAAATGTCTATTGTATTTTCCCAATTGTCAATTTTTGTGGTACAACAGATCTGGGTGTTGTTGCAACCTTGAGGAAATATTGCTTTGGAAAAATCTTCATTATTCAAGCCAGTACAGTGCTTGTGTTTCACCTCTTCAGTGGGTAATATTCTACCCATAATACTTATTGAATGCCTGCCATGTGCTAATCTCTTTACTAGGTACTGTGTAGAAGAATGAATGAGGATTCTGGCTCGTTGTACAATGTCTGGCAGTGACAAGAAACACGCAATGAGTGCCTTTTGAATTAATGACATAATCCTTGCCTCTAAGGAGCTCAATCCTGTGGGAAACACAGGCACCTAATTGGGGCATATCATGTTCCCAAAATAGCTAGCTCAAGTGAGGGTGGGCGTGAAGGGGCACTGCTGGCATGTTTTAGATGCCTTTGTCAGTTGCTAACGCAGTGTCAAGGGCACGCTGTCCTGTCTAATGACACCTCCTGACTCTGAACTGTTACTTGGGCCTGTCCTCTTAGCACCTCCCAGGGATGCATGTGAAGTTGTGTTTGAACTCCTATTAATAGGGCTAGTCAGTACCCAGCAGATTGCATCTGAGCATCAAACAGCCAGAATCTCACAACAATGGCAACTTGGCACCAAGCCAACCCTGAAGCATCAAAGCCAGATTCCTTCCAAATCAGCTCATGTGATGATAAATAAAGGCATTGAGATCTCACACCAATTATCTCCCCCCCCAACCGTGAACAGCATATTCTTCAAGAACACCCTGGGCTTTGTTTAAAAAAGAAAAAGCAAACAAACAAAACAAATGAACAAACAAAACAGTGGCATTGCTGATGCTGGCCCTGAAATGTCAATAGTGACAATAGTGACCACAGCAGAAGGACAAGAGTAATAACCAGAAAGCAAAAGGGGGAAGAACTCATGCCTCACACATTGCACTAACTTGGGAAAGCTTAAGGAAATATGTATTTAAGTTATTTTGTATTAAGTTTGGTTTGAGCTCCCACTAGCAAAACTGAAACTTGTCTTACCTGGTAGTGAATAATGGGACTGTGTGGGCTTTTCTTTCTTCTATCCTTTCTTTCTTTTCTAGGTCTCACTGTGTAACTATGGCTGATCTGAAACTGTTATGCAGACCAGGCTGTCATCAAACTCACAGAGATTCCCCTTCCTCTCCACCTCCAATGGTTTTTTTCTTATTTATTTTGTGTTAGTGTACATGTGTGTGTGCACATATGTGTGCCTTCATCTGAATGTGTGTGTGTGTGTGTGTGTGTGTGTGTGTGTGTGTGTGTGGTCAGTGATCAATACTGGTTGTCTTGTTTTATTTGTTACTTTCGGCCTTATTTTTGGAGAGTCTCTTTATGAACCTGGAGGTCACCAATTAGGTAGATCAATTGGCCAGCAAGCTCCAGAGGCTTGCAAGTTTCTATTTCCTAGCACTAGAATTATAACTGGGGACCCCATGCTGGACTTTTAACATGACTTCCAGGGACTGAAAGTTAGGTCCTCATGCTTACACAGCAAGCACTTTACCCACTGAGGCAGCCACCTCTCCAGCTCCCAGTCATGTGCTTTTAATTGGGAATCTTAAATCACCATTAATTATGTGATCTTAGGCAAATCATTCTCTAGCCCTCAGTTTCCATATTAGTAGGTTGAACAACCTAATTAGTAAGTTGAACTACTGAGACCACCTCAAGTCCTATTTTATGTGCAAAGGGCCGGCACATGGAAGCTGTTATTGTTAACCAAACGTTTAAGCTAAATTGCGTACTTAATCTTTCCCAACTATGATTCTAATTCTTTTATCCCAATAATTGAGTAAAATGAGACTGAGATTGGCTAATCTATGTTCCAGGAAGTGAAGAAGTCCAAGTGTGAGCTTTCTGACTCCTGTCAAACTCTTGGGACCTCTTAAAACTGAAAAGTTTCTGTGAGGCAAAAGACACTGTCATTTGAATAAAGTGGCAGCCTACAGAATGGGAAAAATCTTCACCAACCCCACATCTGACAGAAGGCTAATATCCAAAATTTACGAAGCACTCAAGAAACTAGATGCCAAGAAACCAAATAATCCAATCAAAAAATGGGGAGCAGAGCTAAACAGAGAATTCACAAAGGAGGAATCCCTAATGGCTGAGAGACACTTGAAGAAATGATCAGCATCCTTAATCATCAGAGAAATGCAACTCAAGATGACGCTGAGATGCCATCTCACACCTGTCAGAATGGCTAAGATCAAAAGTTCAAATGACAACATATTCTGGCAAGGTTGTGGAGAAAGGGGAACACTCCTCCATTGCTGGTGGGAGTGCAAACTTGTACAACCACTATGGAAATATCTCTGGCAATATCTTAGAAAACTTGGAATAGCTCTACCTCAAGACCCAGCCATATCACTTCTGGGTATACATCCAAATGATTCCTCACCGAACCACAAGGAAGTTTCATCTATGTTCATAGCAGCCTTATTTGTAGTAGCTAGAAACTGGAAACAACCCAGATGTCCCTCAACTGAGGAATGGATTAAAAAAACAAAAACAAAAAAAAAACAAAAAACCTGTGGTACATCTACACAATGGAATACTACTCAGCTATCAGAAACAAAGAAATCGTGCAATTTGCAGCCAAATGGACGGAACTAGAGAAGCTCATCCTGAGTGAGCTAACCCAGACTCAGAGGGATACACATGGCATCTATTCACTTATAATCGGATTTTAGCCATAAAGTACAGGATAACTATACTACAACCAATGCACCAAAGGGAACATGAACATAGACTTTGTTTCCTATCAATGAGACACTTTGCCCTAGTGGTGCTGCCTTGTAGGCCCCCAGTGTATGAGGAAGCTCTTGGCCTTAATATGACTGATGAACTGGGGCGAGGGGCTGTTATGTAGGGACACTCCACTCCAGAGGAGTGTGATGGAAGGGATAGGGGGTGGAGAGTAGGAGGGTGGAACTGGGAGGGGTGGAAAGAGGGCACTGTGATGGAGATGTAACCTGAAGTAATAAATAAATATTTAAAAAAGCAATGAAACTATCTACTTAAAGGGGAGAGAAAAATAAGATGATTCTTCTGGCTTCTGAATCAAGGATGGACTGGAGACAGTACAGCTGGACACTGAAGGAAAGGAAACCATCATAGTGACTAAGAAAGGACAATAGTCTGTGTGACAGCAGGGATAGACACATGTGCACAGGTGAGGTGTGTTTTAGGGATAGAAATGAGAGAAGCTGCTGAGGGAGCAAATCTGCTGGTGCTCAGGAAGGACAGTTAAGGATGACCCAAAGTGACTGATGATACTGAAAGTAAACCAGAGGATATGAGTGCAGGACGTTGCCAGTCACGGGGGTTTCTTACTCGGGATTATCATGAATCCAACTGTCATGGTTGAGATGTCTGAGGTGCTTTAATGGAGCCTATTTACCACAGGAAGCAGTAGCTATCAATGGACTCCTTACAACTTCTCAAAGGAGAGCTCTCCTAATTTGGACTTAATTTTTCATTTGTGTGACTGAAGGGCCTATTTAAATGACTTCTCAGCAAGACTAGAATAATCTGACTCAAAGATGTGTTCAAATGTCAGGTTCTCTAGTTGATTGTTCGCAGTTTTGAAATGAATTTTTGTAGCTCCCTTTTTATCCCCAGTGAAGTTTCAATAGCCTGAAAGCTACATTTGAGATATCTCAACCTCAGATACATCCACCCCCTTCTTTCTCTGCCTGTGTAGAAAACAAAGTCACAGAACCTATAGCCCCAGAGTGAGACCTATGTTGGGGACCAGACTCAGACCTACAGGCTGGTTACATGATCAGATAATTACAGGGTCTGGCAGGGATTTCCGTGTTCCCATAGTATACTATGGGTAGGTTAGGAAGTAGCATCTATACAGTACTCAATACTTGAGTAGTATAGAGTTTAAAATCTCCCTTAATATCATCAAACTCATAGCTCAGTACTGAAGTGCAGAGAAAGAAAATGTGAGAGGAACAAGAAAATCAGAGAAGAAAGGGCGAGAGGCAAACGGGTTTTCTTGTGAGAGATCCAGTGATCTTACCTGAAGTCATGTCTGTGGTAAAATGCAGCCAGGCAACTCACTGTTTCCTCCACAATGAGGCAAACAGATAGGGACTGACTTCTCACAATGAGTTGATTGATTTTAGGAATCCGGACACAGTTTCATAGAATCCCCTCTTCTAGGGTGATAGACTGTTCACACTGGGTAGATTCTGAAGACACCCATAATCCCTCTTGCGACAGCTCTCTAGATCTTACTTCTGCAATGCAGAAATTCTTTCTAGACTTTACTGGCAGCTTTTGTTTTTTTTCTCTTTCTTTTTATCTAAGACTGGCCTCCAGCTTGAAGTCCTCCCGTTTCAGCCTCCAAGCGGTAGGTATTACTACAGGCTATTACTACTGTGTCTCCATGTCTGGCCATGGGTTTTGTTTTGTTTTGTTTTTTGCTTTTGTTTTTTTCTGTCCTGCTTTTTTGAGACAGGGTTTCTATATGTAGCCCAAGTTAGAATTGAACTTACTATGGTATCCAGGTTAACCTAACACTAGTACTTTTCCTGTCTCAGTCTCCCAAGTGCTGGTATTATGTGCCTGTTCTACCATGACCAAGTAAATTCTTTAGTTGTTTTTTTTTGGGGGGGGGGGTTCGAGATAGGGTTTCTCTGTGTATCCTTGACTGTCCTGGACTCACTTTGTAGACCAGGATGATCTTAACTCACAGAGATCCGCCTGCCTCTGCCTCCCTAGTGCTGGGATTAAAGGTGTGTGCCACCATGCCCAACAATTCTTTAGTTATTAAGCAGTTCCTATTTCGTGCTAATCCTATGTGGGAACAGATACACATTGTGCTGTTTCTCCTTCTGGTCCTCGGTTCCCTGACCATCTATCTTCTCCCTAAAGATAAAAACTTGTAATCAGCGGAAACACAAAAATAGGAGATGAGTGCTTTGGGGTGGGGGTGGGGGCTTACACCCACAATCCCAGCACTCAGGATATTGAGGCTACAATGAGATGCCTTCCTCAAAACAAAAACAAACAAACAAACAAAAAAAACCCCACAAGGCTGGACATGTATCTCAGCTGGTAGAGCACTTACTAGCAGGCCTGAAGCCCTACCATGAATTTCTGACATTGCATAAACCGGACATGGAGTGCATATTAATTTGCCTTCTATTGCTGTGATAAAGACCATGAACAAAACCAATTTGGAGAGGAAAGAGTTTATTTAGGCTTACGGTTGTAGTTCATTGGGAAGGGAATCCATGGCAGGAACTCAAGTCAGGAACATGGAGGCAGGAACTGTGGAGACACTCTGCTTACTGGCTTGCTCTCCATGGCTTGCTCAGTCTTCTTTCTTACACAAAACAGTACCATCTGTCCAGGGGTGTCACTGTCCCCAGTAGGCTAAGGCCTCCTGTATCATCCAAGAAAATGCCCTACTGACTTGTATATAGGCAATCTGTTAGAGGTATTGTCTCAACTGAGGTTCCTCTTCCCAGATAACTCTAGTTTGTGTGAAGTTGACAAAAAGAAAGAAAACAAAAAGCAAAACAAATAAACAAACAAAAAACCCAAGCAAAACTAACACAGGGTGTGTGCCTACACTTGTAGCACTTGGCAGGTAGAAGCAGGAGGATCAGAAGGGAAAGTCATCCTAGGCTACACTCCCAGCAAACAAAACAAACAACATCAGCAGCAAACATAATTAGAATGGACTAGAGGCATGCATGAGGACTGAGCTTGGATTGCTAGCACTCATGTAACTAGCCAGGTACAACACAAATGCCAGCACTGGGGTGGCAAAGACATGTCTCTGGAGTGTACTGGCCAGCTAGCCTAGTTCAGTCTATGAGCTTCAGGTTGAGTGACAGACAGTTTCAAAAAATAAGAGGCAGAAATATTGAGAACAACTGTCCACATCAACTTCTGGCCTCTACATATGTGTACATGCTACATGCACACATATGAGAACACACACACATTTAAAAAAATGCTTTCTTAAACAAAGGGAACAGTCAATACGGCAAAGAAGAGATGGCCTATGGAATGGAGAACATGTTTGAAAACTGTACATATGAAAACAGGTTAATACCTAGAACATGTAAGGGGGGGGACAGAAATAGAGCAATAAACCTAAATAACTATTTCAGAAAGGACATGGAAACATCCAAGAGGTAAACTCCACAATGCTCAGTATCTCTCAACATCTAGAAAATGAAAGCAAAAACCAGGAGGTAACATCATCTCACCCAAAGACTGACTACGACCAAGTCAGTAGGGAACATGTGCTAAGAAAGATGTGAGGACTGGGCCATTTAACTCTCATAAATGTGGCATATTTATATCTGTTGTTTTGTATAGCATTTACTGTTATAAGAGAAGGAACCATCTGTTGGACTGAAAGGGGAAACTTCTGGGGGGAAGAGGGTGGAAGGGCGGGATAGGAAGGGGAAATAGGGAAGGGTTTGTGACTGAGATGTAACTTGAAGAAGAAAAAATAAAGTATTTAAAAAAAAAGAAAGATGTGAGGAAAAATACACTCTTTGGATTACTGGCAAGAATACAACTTAGGAGATGCAACTGGAAAACAGCACAGGCATTCCTTAATAAGTTGAAAACAAAACAACCCTTAAATCCAGTGATCTCATTGCTGAGTTTATGTCGAAAAGAAATGAAGCCACTTTATCAAAGATGCATCTTCATTACCACATTCATTGTAGCAACTGTTTGTAAGGGAGTTCCAGGCAGTTGTGAGCCATCTTGTGGGTGCTGGAACCCAACCTGGATCCTTTGAAATAGCAGGCATTCTTAACTCCTGAGCCATCTCTCCCCCCAATATATACAATTTTACACACACACACACACACACACACACACACACACACACACAAGAAATTAAAAAAAAAACTGAAAGCAGAGATGTGAGACAACAGACTCTAGGGACATGAGAAAGTCTACGATGTATGAATGGATATGAGGGGAAACCAAGTACAGGACATTTGCTTGGGCAATATGCCCAGTAGTAAAAGCTACTTAAGTTACTTAAGCGGTTTCTGGCTTCTTCATCTGTAAAATGAGATACTTAATAAAACCTCACTCACTGAGTTGTTGAGAGGATGAATTTTTACTTACACATTTCTTATTTAGAGCCTGCTTAACACCTAACTCAGTCTGTGCCATTGCCATGTGCTACTGGAGTTAGGGGAGCGTGGGTAACACAGCAGAGTCCTGCTCAGAGTACAGAGTACTGGGAGAGTGATAAGGGTCAGAATAAGGGCGAGAGAGTACAGCCGCAGAAGGGTAACGTGTGGAGGCTTTGAATGAGCGTGGTCAGTCATGCCCCGTGCTCCGGTGTGCCCTCAGAACAAGCATGCCCTGGGCTGGATTAGCTAAGGAGGCCTCGTGACGTCAGAGAGGGCAAAGCATAGGTTGAAGAGAGACTAGAAATGACCTCTGCTCAAAGTCGGTGACGGGAACACTTTCACTTCCCTCCACACTAACACTTTCGGTGGTGTCATGGTAACAGGATTTCTTTCTTCGTAAACAAAGAAGAGGGGCAGATAAGAGATGACAGCTGCAAAATTCTGGAAGCTGAAATGTAGAGAGATGAGTGCTAATCAGGGGAGCCAAGGAAGCCAAAGTTGAGGCTGCAAAGGAAGGGTCACAGAAGTGGACTCGCTCCATAGAACATCATCGAAGCCCAAACTGTAGTCGAGGCACCTTTGAAAACAGGCTTCGAAGGTTAAGGTTGGGTCCAGGTGTATCCCAGCGTCCAGGAAGGTAACATCGGAGGAGTGTCATGAACTCTGGGCTAGCCTGCGCTACATACTGAGTTCCAGATTAGCAAGGAGTGAAACTCTGTCTCAAAAAGAAAGTTAAGGTTGGAGGCAGAGTGTCAAAAGTTTAAGGCCAGTCTTGTCAGTGAACTTTACCTCAAAAACAAAAGTAGAGCCTTGGGTCCTTCCATCTGTCACACTAAGACCTTCTCTCAGCCCTGTGAGGGAGGCTTGTGTCTACTGAACTGCACAAGGCTGGGAGTAGCGGGGTGAGATGGTGGCTTTTAGAGCAGAAGGCCCTGGTGAAGGTGGAGGCGTAGGTGGAAGTCTGTAAGCTGGAAGGTAAGGTAACTCCAGGTTTACTGCCTCGCATTTTCTAGAATGCTCAAATAAGCTTTATAGTCTCTGGGAAGGATGGGAGGGTTTTCTCTGGCTACGTAAGAAATAGTCTAAAGACAGCTATAGGTAGGCGTCTCCAGTAAAGGGGCCCAGCCAAATCTCCGAATAGTGATCACTGTTTTGCACTCTTGTGCTCAGACAAATAGCTCTCTTGTCATGTTAGGGTGTAACTAAAATCTTAACAGACAGCCGACAAGTGCCACTAGTGAACTCAGCTAATGTGAAAGAAACTAAAAGAAACAAAGACCTTGAAGGAAAACAAGACAATGTTGGATAAAGAAAACTTTAAAAAAGGAAAAAAGAAAGAAAGAAAAAGAAAAATAGAAATGGTTAATAGACTATTGACAACAGCAACAAAAGATGAAAATAAATTGTTGAACTTAAATATTTGTTTAAGTAAAAAAAAATGGCTGGCCATGGTGGCGCATGCCTTTAATCCCAGCACTGGGGAGGCAGGGACAGGTGGATCTCTGTGAGTTCTAGGCCAGCCTGGTTTACAAAGCGAGTCCAGGACAGCCAGGGCTGTTACACAGAGAAACCCTGTCTTGGAAAAAAAAAAAAAAAAAAAAAAGGGGTAAAGATTTTTTTTTTCTTTTTTAATCTTAACACTCAGGAGGCAGAAGTCACGGGACTTCGGTGAAGTGAGTTCAAGGCTAGCTACTTAACCAGACTCAAGTCTCAAAACACAAACAAACAGACATCTCAGATTGATTGTTTTTCCTCACCGTATTTGAACAAAAAGGAGCTCGTAAGTAAACATTTTCTGGATATGTGAATAAAGGCGGGTGAGGTGAAGTTGTGGGCCTACCTGCTAATTCGAGTGTGCTGAATTCTTTTACTAGAAGTCTGCCATTTGGATGGGGAACTCCTGAGTCAGCTGATAATTGAGGTTTTGCTGGTGGTATCAGGGATTAACCCAAACTTGCAGAAGTGAGGCGAGGAGTGCCTCTGCAGAGCCACACCCCACACTAAATTAATAATTCCTACTGAGAGAATTAAATTTCTAAATTGAAGTGTCTACTAAATGCCTTGGGAAAATGTATGGAAAAAAAATAGAGTTTGACCACGATGGATCTTTGTGAACTTTCAGAAAATTCAAAACAAAGACAGGATCTTAGAAAGCTCTGCCAGTAACTGGGGATAGGAAGATAAGTGATGATCCTGTTTCTTTTGGCTGGTTAACAGCAAGCTGCCCCTAAATTTAGTAGCATATAATGACACATTTATCTCCTGGTAAATCCCAAGAGAGAGGAATCCAGAAGTGACTCTGATACATGCAGGGTTGTGACTCAGTGTCTCCCACTGAAGTTTCAGTTAGTTAGTGACATGAGCGGGGTGCATTTCAAAGTTCTCTTTTAGTAAATTGGCAAACTGGAGCAGCTGTGGCAGATAATTGCAGTAGCCCCTTGGACATCTCTGTCCTTTGCCCATATCACTGCTATGGTTTAAATGTCTGTTTACATTGCTTATGTTGTAATTTAAGCCCCGAGGGAATGGTAAAGTGATAGGGGCCAGTCAGGAGAGCACACTAGGGACAAACAAGTTTTGAAAATATCGACATCTTTGGGATGATATTGAGTCTTGAGGAATGTCCCTTGGGAGTAGGTCTAATATCCTCATTTTAAAACATCACCCAAAACTTCAACGGCAAACTTTTTGTGATCTCAACCCCCAGCCTCCCATAAACCCCTCTCTCCTAAGGAATCACCACACCAGCCTTATCTTCACCGTGACTCTGTGCCACCACTCGGCACCAAGTGAGAGACTTGCTTCTACTTAGACCCATCTATACCATCTCAGACAAACTCTTTCTAGGTGCTTAGCAACCTCCTGTACCACGTGAGAGACCTGGCTTCCCCCAATTAGAAACCTGTTAGTTTCCCAGGGAACTTTTGGCACTTGATCCTAGAGGCCACAGCCACCAGATACTTGCTGACTCTCAGAGCGAACTTTTGAATAGATACTGTAGAACTCAATACCAGTTCACAGAGGAAAATGACATCTCAACTTTGTTATGACTTAGTCCATTCAGGAACATAGTCCTCTCCTGAACATTGTAAATGCCTCCATTGAAAAAAGAAAAGTAACTTGAAGGAAAAAAGAAGAAAGGAAGGAAGGAAGGGAAAGAAAGAAAGAAAGAAAGAAAGACTCAACAAACTAATTCCAGATGCACCACAAGTCAGCACAGAAACAAAAACAACACAGAAAACCAAGACAACATGTCTCCTCCAATTAGTAATTGTTCCCCAGTAAGAATGACCTTGAAGCCGGGCGGTGGTGGCACACGCCTTTAATCCCAGCACTTGGGAGGCAGAGGCAGGTGGATCTTTGTGAGTTCAAGGCCAGCCTGGTCTACAAAGTGAGTCCAGGACAGCCAGGGCTACACAGAGAAACCCTGTCTTGAAAAACAAAAAAAAAAAAAAAAAAAAAAAAAGAATGACCTTGAAGGACTTTCTGACAAAAAATTCAAGAGAGTGATCATAACTATCTTCAACTGACTCTTAGAAAACACAAATGTACTCCAAGAGAATGAAAACAAAGGGCAGAATGAAATTAGGTAGTCAATACAAGATATGAAAATAGAATTCAATAGAGAAGAAAGAAGTGCTGAAGAGGAGAGAAACTAAAATATGCTGGAAATGAAAAGCTCAAAAACCAAATAAAAACCTCAGTGGAAACTCTAATCAATAGAATGGATTGTGTAGAACTAGAAGACAAAGTAAAAGAATTGAGTCACTCAGTATAGGTCAAGGACAAACTTTTTTTTCTTAATATTTTTATTCATTTATTATGTATATAGTGTTCTGCCTGCATGCATGCAGGCCAGAAGAGGGCACCAGATCTCAATATAGATGGTTATGAGCCACCATGTGGTTGCTGGGAATTGAACTCAGGACCTCTGGAAGAACAGCCAGTGTTCTTAACCTCGGAGTCATCTCTCCAGCCCAAGGACAAACTTTTAAAACTACACGAATGGAACATTGGAGAGTTTTGGAACACCATGACAATATCTAACCTTCAAAGTATGGGCTGAGGAGAAAGAAAGACTACCATAAGAAAGGCATTGAAATTATTTTCAATAAAATTATAAAGGAAAAATTTCCAAGTCTAGGGAAAGAGATGCTCATGCAGGTATAAGGAGTTTATAGAATGCCAAATAAACAGGACTAGAAAGGAAATTCCTAAGACATATTATTATAGTGAATATATTAAAAACACAGAACAAAAAAGTGATTATTAAAAACTGCAAGAGAGAAAGGGCAAGTCATTTATAAAGAAAAGCCCATAAAAATAACAGCTGATCATTGGATAGAAACTTTTAAAGTCAGAAGGACCTGGAAAGATGTATTCTCCAAGTTTTCCGAGACCACAACTTCCAACCTAAACCATTATGCTCAGCAAAACTATCTACTGCACTTGAAGGAAAAATTAAACCTTTTGTGATGAAAATAGATTAAAGGAATTTATGATCAATAAGCCAGATCTACACATTCAAAGGAATACCTTTGGACTGAAGAGAAATGTAAACACACATAAGAGGTCACAGGGGGTAAATAAACTATACCAAGACAATTAGTCAAAATATGCCCAAGAAAGTACCACAAAATCAACAAAATGGCAGAAATGAAACTGAATTTTTCAATACTAATTTTGGATAGTAATGATTGCAATTCCCCAACAGAAAGACACAGACTAGCAGATTGAATTAAATCCATCTTTTTGTTACCTCCAAGAAAAAAAATCTCAAATATCAAAAATCAAAGATCATCGCCGGGCGGTGGTGGCGCACGCCTTTAATCCCAGCACTTGGGAGGCAGAGGCAGGCGGATCTTTGTGAGTTCGAGGCCAGCCTGGTCTACAAAGTGAGTCCAGGACAGCCAGAGATATTCAGAGAAACCCTGTCTCGAAAAACCAAAAAAAAAAAAAAAAATCAAAGATCATCATCATCAAAGATCAAAAATCACCTTAGGGTAAAAGGATGATAAAAGGTATTCCAAGCAAATGGTGCTAAGTAATAAGCAGTTGTAACTTTTGTTAATATCTGACAAAATTAATCAGAAGTAATCCAAAAGTAATCAGAAGATAAAACAAAAGTCATTCATCATTAAAGGGACAATCCACCAAGAAGATACTACAAAGGTAACATGAATGTACCAAACATACATGTACCTGGTTTCATAAAAGAAATACTGTTAGATGCCAAACCCTAGAATAACTCCAAAACACAGATAATAGATGACTCCACAGTGCACCTTCACCAATAATTAGATTCATCTATTCAAAACTGAATAGAAAGACTTTGGATTTTAAATAACATCATAAATAAAACAGACTTAATAGACATCTATAGAACATTCCTCTCAAACACTAGAAAATATGCATTCTAACCAGATGGTGGAGGCACATGGCATTAATCCCAGCACTTAGGAGGCAGAGGCGAGCAGATCTCTGTGAGTTGGAGGCCCGCCAGGTCTACAGAGCAAGTTCCAGGACAGCCATGACTATTACACACGAACACACACACACACACACACACACACACACACACACACACAAAGAAAATCCCATGGGCTGCTGAGAAATTTTTTTCATGGGATTTTCTCCATAACTGACCATGTATTAGGACATAGAGCATGTCTCAATAAATACAGGAAAATAGAAATAACACCTTGTATTCTATCTGGGCACAATGGAATAAAGCTAGGTATCAACAGCCATAGAAACTACAGAAAGTATACAAACTCATGGAGACTAAAGAACACAGTGCTGGAGTTACTGAAGAAGTGAAAAAGAAAGATAAATGCCCATGTATTCTCATGTGGGTCCTGGCTTTGAAATGTTTGTGTTTTCAGCTTGGAGTACATGCGGAACAAAACAAAACAATAAAAACCAAACGAGCTGGGCTTGGTGCAGGCCTTTAGTCCCAGCACTCAGGAGGTAGAGGCAGGTGGATCTCTGTGAGTGCAAGGCCAGCCTGGGCTACAAAGTGAGTCCAGCCCAGCCAGGGCTACACAGAGAAACCCTGTCTCAAAAAAACAAAAAACAACAAACAAACAAACAACAATAACAAAAAAACCCAAATGAATATACAGGGCCAGTAAGATGGTTCAGTGGGTTAAGGCACTTGCTGCCATGCCTAGCTACCTGGGACCCAACATGGTGGAAGGATAGAGCCAACTTTCCCAATTTATCATCTGACTTTCACACATTCTCTCTCACACACACACACACACACACACACACACACACACACTCACACACAACTCACACACACGCACACATACACACACACACACTCACACACAACTCACACACACACACACACACACTTACACACAACTCACACACACACACTCACACACACACACACCTTAGTCTTGTAGGATTTGGAATATTTACAGCACAAGCATTGTCTTTAAGAGTAAATTAGTCAACATTTCAGCATTGTTTTTTAAAAATTACTTAAATCCCTGCTGTTCAATTTTACCAATGAAGACTCAGGAGTCAGATGCTGGGGTGAAAACCTGCTAGCTCAGAGGCAGAGAAAGCACACAGCTTGTCAGGGTCCCAAAAGGAAAAAGCCGTGCTACCTCACTTAACCGACTTTCTTACTCAGCTGACATCTCAAAAGGAAAACGCCAAAAACAAACAAAAAAACAGACCAAACCAAACCAAACTAAACCAAACCAAAAAAACCTTTGAAAAGCCAAAAGTCCAAAGCTAAAGAGCTAAAAAAGCTAAAATCCCAAAGCTAAAAAGTTAAAAGCCTGAAGTTAAAAAGCTCCATCATCTTCTCCACCCTGTCTTAAATATCCTCTAGCTCAATGTCCCTCCTTTCTGTTTATTAACTGCCAGCTGGTTTCTTGCTCTGCCCCTTGATCCAGGATTAACTTTATTTTATCCTGTGTACAGAAAGCCCTTGAAATAATGGTGTGTACTAGGGCAGATCCACATCACAAGTACTAGTTTACAGTAAACAAAAAGCTCTAGGATTAAAGGCTGAGTCATCCCATAATTAGAAAGAGGCTTTTTGTTTGTTTGTTAGTTTTTGTTTTGTCTTTTCAAGACAGGGTTTCTCTGTGTAACCTTGGCTGTCCTGGAACTCACTCTGTAGACCAGGCTGGCCTTGGACTCACAGAGATCCACCTGCCTCTGCTTCCCAAGTGTTGGGATTAAAGGCGTGTACCACCACGCCTGGCAATTACACACAGCTGTGAACTGCCATGTGGATGCTTGGATTTGAACCCTGGTCCTTTGGAAGAGCAGTCAGTGCTCTTAACCCCTGAGCCATCTCTCTAGCCCCCCTACCTTTATTTTTTATTTTTTTGGTTTTTCGAGACAGGGTTTCTCTGCATACCCTTAGCTATCCTGCACTTTGCAGACCAGGCTAGATTTGAACTCACAGAGCTCTACCTGCCTCTGCCTCCCAAGTGCTAGGATTAAAGGTGTGGGCCACCACACCCAGCTAGAAACAGGTTTTAACTGTTTAAAATCTTGGGGATCACAATGTGATCAAATATTCTGCAATATATAGCATGAAAAAAATTTTTTAAAACTTCAGCATGGGGCCAGTCATGGTGGCACATGCCTTTAATCTCAGCACTTGGGAGGCTAAGGCAGGTGGATCTTTGTGAGTTCGAGGCTAGCTTGGTCTATGAATCGAATCCAGAAGAGTCAGGACTCTATTAGACAGAGAAACCCTGTCTCAAAAAAACAAAACAAAACAAAAAATGAAAAAAAAATCACTAAAAAGCAAAAGCTTCAGCTTCAGCGTGGCAGAAAATCTATGAATAACATTAAATACTAATAATGAAATTATAGACATATAAACATAGGATTAAAGGATTTTCCAATAACCATCAGAACTAACAATAGGTCTGTATCTATGGGACATAGAGACCCAAGGACCAGAGAGCACCCAAGGAGAGACATATTTTGCAAGGTAAGTACTCTTTGATGTTTTCTAGATGACGTGCACATACTGGCTTAATCAAAAATGATTTTGTTAAGGCCACAGACAAGAGTCAGTGGATCAAAATGCTTCCTACTTAGTCTGACTAATGAGTTTGATCCTCAGGATCAAACTTTGGTTGGAACAAGACAACTGACTTCCTCATGTTGTCCTCTGACATCGATATGCATGCTTTGGTATCAATATCCCCCTCCTCTCCAGCATGTACATATAAGAAATGTAATAAATGACTCTGGGGACTTGAGAGATAGCTCAGTGGTCAAGAGCACTGGCTGCTCTTCCAAAGGACCTGGGTTCAAGGTCCAGCACTCACATGACAGTTCACAGCTGTGTGTAATGACCTGGTGTGGTGGCACACACCAGTAATGCCAGAACTCAGGAGGCAGAGACAGGGAATCTTCGTGAGTTCAAGGCCAGCCTGGTCTACAGGATGAGTTCCAGAACAGCCAGTGCTACAAAGAGAAACCCTGTCTTGAAAAACCAAAAACCAACCAAAAAAAAAAAAACCAAAAACAAAAAAACAAACCTTTGTGTGAAAACAGAAAGAAAATGAACAAGAAGTTGAAAAATGGGGTCATGAAAGCAACAACAGCGCTAATGGAGTTGGTAGTCGAAATGGTGAGACGTGAAGAATTCTCTCTGCCATTGGGGTTGCCATGGGAAGCCCTAAGTCTTGAAATGACTTGAAGAGAAGAAATATCACCCTCCTCTTAGGCAGATGAGGAAACAGCCTCCGGGAAGTTAAGGGGGGCGGGGGCGCTTCGGTGTGGCCCAATGGCAGTGTACTTGTCTAATATCCAGGAAACCCTGAGTTTGATTCCCAGCACTGCTGTTGCCATCACCAACTGAAGATACAGGAAGCTAAAGGAAAGTGTCCAAAGACAGACATAGTGCTCAAAACTGACAATGCTAAGGCTGAACTCAACTCATCTATTTCCATGACACCACCATATTTATCTATTTAGTTTGGACTGCTGGCAAGTAAGAAGACATAGAGGACCCTTGGATGAGTTCAAGATGTTGAGGTTTTGGTATAGGAAACACGCAGATGTTGATATACCTAGAAGGTTAAAAGTCATCAGAAACCAATCTAGATGTACTACATTATATTTCTGTAACCCCAGCACTCAGGAAGGAGGCAGGAGGTTCTGGTGTTGAGGCCAGTGTAAGATTCTGTTTCAAAAGAAAAGAACAACACACACACACACACACACACACACACACACACACAC
>CAJQZJ010031998.1:4918861-4931592 GCA_907164525.1 Lophiomys imhausi | reverse complement strand
GTGTGTGTGTGTGTGTGTGTGTGTGTGTGTGTGTGTGTGTGTGTGTGTGTGTGTTTTAAGATAGGCTTTCATTCTGCAGTCCAGGTTGTCCTTGAATTTACTGTAATTCCCTTGCTTCAGCTTCCTGAGTACTCGATGACAGGTGTGAGTTACACTGCCCAGCACAGTAAGTTCTTGAAGATGAGAAAACATAATAAATTGCATCATTTCCCCACACTTCTTCTTCCTTCCTACCTTTTTGATGTACTTCACATCATACAAACAAAAGGACTCAACAGAGCCATCCACCTACAGCTTTGCTTTTAATTCTGTGGTAGCAGAATCCTCTTCAGAACATTCCAGGAAATAAGACATGAGCGGGTAAAAACTTTCAGATTTATCTCTTGCACACACACAAAAGTTTTTCCTGGGCATGGTGGTACATGTCTAGAGCACGTGATATGAGACCCTACCTAAAGAAAAAAAAAAACAAAACAAATAGGGCCTAAAATTCTTTTAAAAAGAAAATATTGATGGGTGGTGGTGGTGCATGCCTTTAATCCTAGCACTTGGGAGGCAGAGGCAGATGGATCTCTATGAGTTTGAGGCCAGCCTGGTCTCTACAGAGGCTACACACAGAGAAATCCTGTCTCGAAAAACTAAAAAAAAAAAGAAAGAAACAAAAAAAAAAGAATGAAAATACTTTTCGAAAGACTTCAAAACAAAATCAAAAAGAGGAGAGAGAAAGTCAAAAGATCTGGGAAGACAAGAGGGAGAGAGCAATGTTAGAATTACATTCAGTCAGTTCAGCTTTGTCCTTTTCGCAGTCCTTGATGAGAGCTAAGACCAAGAGCAATGTTGGCCCATGAGGGAAATACATCTCCAAATGCACCCTAGCCTCAATTCCTGAACTCCCTCCTTAACTTTAAATTCCCATGGTTCCTATTTTCCCCCATCGTCTCCTTTTTTGTTCCTTTGAACTCTCAGAGATTATAACAGTTCTATGTATATTTAGTTCTATGTATGGTATAAGCACTCGCCTAATGAGGGTTGTGGATCTGAGGGTTTACAAATGACTGTGTGGCATTCTAGTGCAGCTCCTCCGCACTCCCAGCCAGCAGCTTCGTGGCTGATGGCAGCCAGCACATGTGGAATACTACTCAGCTAGTACTAATCCTTCTAACAATTTGTATGGATCTCAAAGCCATTATGTTGAGAAAAACCAAAACAAAACCAAAAAGCCAGTCTCACACTGCCTAGGCACCTGAAGTGAAATTTAGGAAAAAGGCAAACTGGAACTGGAGATATGGGTGGGAGATTAAAAGTGCTCTTGTAAGAGGATCTGAGTTTGGTTCCCAGCACTCACGTCAGGTGTCCCCACAACCCTCTGTAATTCCAGTTTCAGGGGATCCAACACTTTCAGCCTCTGCCAAACTTGCATCCATATGGACATATATGCACTCATATAATTAAGGATAATGAAAACATATCTTTTTTGAAAATGAAGGAAAACCAATTTATAGAGACCAAAAGAGCACAAGCAGGGGCCTAAAGAAAGGAAGAGGAAGGGCTTTCCAGGTTGTTAAATTTTTTCTGTGTTATTTTTTTTCTTTAAAGAGCATTGATTATTCAGATGAACATACGTGCCTAAATTTATCCAATCATATTCTAAAGACAAATGAAAGACTTAAAAATCCAAGATAGCAGGCTTCTGCTTCTAAGTGCAATGGCAGTATAGGATCTTCTCTTGAAAATTTTGAGACGTTTCCATGGAGTTCAAGGGAATGTGGCAGAAGTCCCAGAGAATTAACAGAAGAGCATGAGATTTCTTGTATTTATCTCATGCCCCAGAAGCAAACCATTAAAATACTAACTAATCCTGACCTGATGGTGCTCTTTTGGATCTATAGGATGAGAAATTGGCTTGGCTTCGTTGTGTGTAATCACTGGAGAATCTGTGTGTGTTGAAAGAGTCTAAGGGTACAATGAAACTTTCACAATAAAAATTTGTTGACATTCAGATTCCACTCTTATGAATTCATGAAGGACTATAAGCCATGTGTAGACCTACCGTAAGGTTGCTGAAGAATATTAGTATTGGAAACACACAAACTGAAGTGTGCCAAATCATGGCCATGTGAGCAAACCTGTAGAATACATTCAGTCTGACAAGAGCAGATTCCTGGGTATAAGCTCTGCAGGGGTAAAAGTAATGGGCAGAGGATTAAAGGGTAGGGAAGACAACACTGAGGCCAGGTACGCTGTCTGCCTGGGCTCAGCCCTGTCTGAGAATTGACCTTCAGCCAGCTCTGGGTGTAGTGGAACAGAGGTGACAAGCTTCAGGTGTTCAACAGGTCCTGTGACAGGTTGATTGGATATTAATCAGGACTAGAAACAGGAAAGGGGGGAAATGCTGCCTGGGCCTAGAAGGGGATGGAAGAGGCAGTAAGCTGCTTGCTTATCTGTTTCCTGTAGAGGAATCAAAGCCATGGTGTGGCTGACCTTCCTGTCGCCACCTCCTCACAGCTCTACTGTCCTCTCTCCTATCTGTTCAGCCAGAATGCCTGCCCTGGGTTGTGTGTTGTGATATGGGAAAATGACAAGCAGGGTTCTTTCCTTTCTAGAATGCATAAGATCTATTTTTTTCTGATCTGGTGCTTTGTGGCCTCTTCCCTTTGAGGTTAAGGGATGATGAGATGGCAAGAAATACTTCTTTTTTTTTTTCTTTCAGGAATGTATTGAGTGTCCTATACTTCCTCCAATATTTTTAGTTCTTCTGCAGTATTCATTCACATAGTGTAATTAGGCCAAGCATGGTGACTTTTGCTATAACCCAACACTTTGGGAAACCAGACAAAAAAAGAAGCCTGGACTGCATAACGAATCCCCCAGGCCAACCTGGGCTACTGAGTAAGAACCTGTCTTTAAAAATCAAATGAAAGACTGGCTATATGGGTCAGCTGGTAAAAATTCTTGCTGCATAAATCTGGGTCTGGGTTGGATTCTTGACTCCTAAGTAAAAGCAGAAAGTTCTCTCCACTGACTCCACAGCATCGTTCTCTAACGTCCACAGGTGTGTCATGGCACGAGTGCCCACAAGCACACATACACTAATAAACAACTAAGTGGCAACAGAATGTGAAGCAGACAAAGTGTGCTTACACTCACAGCTTTCGTCCTTGGCTTGATTTGACTTTTCTAAGCCACTTACATTAAATAAGCTGCAATTACTTCATCTAGAAGAGACAGAGCAGCCGGGCGGTGGTGGCGCACGCCTTTAATCCCAGCACTTGGGAGGCAGAGGCAGGCGGATCTTTGTGAGTTCGAGGCCAGCCTGGTCTATAAAGGGGGCAAAGAAAAAACAAAAAAAAAAAAAAAAAACCTTTCCAAAAAAACCAAAAAAAAAAAAAAAAAAAAAAAAGAAGAGACAGAGCTAATCAACACTGTTGCAAAATCTGTATGGAGATTTTCCAGGTTGCTTATGGTCTGTGTGATGAAAGGCATTTGGTTTCTTTCTTTCTTTTTTTTTTTTTTTGTTTTTCGAGACAAGGTTTCTCTGTGTAGCCCTGGCTGTCCTGGACTCACTTTATAGACCAGGCTGGCCTCGAACTCACAAAGATCCGCCTGCCTCTGCCTCCCAAGTGCTGGGATTAAAGGTGTGCGCCACCACCGCCTGGCTTTGGTTTCTTTTATATCAAAGCATTTTACATTGTTGCCAGTTTCTGTCTTACCTGAGTGTGCGCTTTTCTTTCTGTAGTGCTCCGGTGAACTAGAACCATGTTGGGATTAATGGGCAAATTAGGTCCAGTTAACTCATTTGAATAACTGAGGTGGGACCCTTATTCAGTTTGAGTAAAAGATATAGGAGACAAAATGTGTAACTTTAAAAATAATTAATTTTATTCACATGAATGTGTGCATGTGTCATCTGTGTGTGTGTGTGTGTGTGTGTGTGTGTGTGTGTGTGTGTGTGCGTATATGTGCTATTAATGATCAGAATTATGGTGACACAAGTGGTGGAATGGAAAGCCTGCCAAGCATCTAAGAATTTTAGAGAGGTGCCGCCATAGCTCTCTTGCATGCTTCCTGCTCAACTCCAGCAGCAAACCAGGATATATTGAACTCCAGTCCTATGCTCTAACCCTAGTGAACATAACCTGACCAAGTCACATTCCTTAAACAGTGATTGCTTTTGTAGGTAGGGTCCTACTACTGTGTGTCAAAGGCTGAAAGGACATTTCTGCCTCAGCTTCCCAAGTGCTGGGATTACAGGATGCATTACCATGCCTGAGTCCATTTTTCTGGTCTTATCTACTATTTATTTCTTATTTTGAAACAGTCTTATGTGTCTCAAGCTGGCTTCCAACTTGCTCTACATCAGAAGATGACTTTGAACTTATGATCACCTTGCCTTAACCTCCTGAGTGTTAGGATTACAGGCAAGCACCACCATGCCTGGTTCATGTGGGGCTGGCCATTGAGCCCTAGGCTTCTTGTATACTGAGTGGGTACCCTGTCAACTGAGCTGCACCCCTGCCTCATTTGCTATTTTTATGATGAGGATTTTTAAGAATGCTAATCACTTAGATGTCTGTTCTTCTCTGACCTATTCTGCCCCTGAAAGTATACCATCTCCTTGAAGGGGAAATGTCTTTACTACTTTATACAAAACAGAAAATATTTATTTCTAATTTCAGAGTTTCTCTTGCTCCTGTCTAGACACTTCAGATAAAAACAAATTTAGAATGCTAGTAAAGTTGTGCTCTAAAATAAGAAAATATTTGTGAGAAATCACTTGTCAAAACATGAGCTATCAGACGCCTGGAGACTCTGTTCGCCTGGCTTCTCTGGTACCAGAAATAGAGGTTGGTTAGCTCACATGCTGTTCCGCCTCAGAGCTCTGCATGTGGCCACCTGTGGAGAGAGCCCTTGGTTTCTCTTCCTTGTCTAGATGCCAGTCAAGGCAGCTTTGAGAAAAACACAGATTTTGATACTCCTTTCTCATGCGGAAGTGAACTAGGAACTAGGGTATCAAGGAATTTCCTAGTCTGTTCAATCTCTAAAATATTGTGTTACAGGAGCAATAAAATGATTTGGAGGATAAAAGTACTTGCTGTGAAAGACCTGAGTTCAATGTCTGAAACTTGTGTTAAAAATCTGACTTGGGCCGGGCATGGTGGTTCATGTCTATAATCCCAGCACTCAGGAGGCAGAGGCAGGCGGATCTCTGCGAGTTCGAGGATAGACTGGTCTACAAAGCTAGTGCAGGACAGCCAGAGCTGTTACACAGAGAAACCCTGTCTCAAAACAAACAAACAAACAAAAAAACCAACCAAAGAAACAAACAAAAAAATCTGATTTGGTGGCAAAAAAATCTGACTTGGTTGGAGATCTGTAATCCCAGCACATCTACTACAAGATGAGAAACAGAGTGGCCCTCAGGCTTGTGGGCTGGCTCTTCCGGAGAACACAGTATAGCAGAAACAAAAGAGATCCTGCCTCAACATGGGAGGAGAGAACTGATTCCCACAGTTTTCCTGTGACCTCCATGTGTGATCTGTAGTACAGGTGCACTTGAACACACATACATACACACACACACACACACACACACACACACACACACTATATATATATATAAACATAAGTAGTTTGCAAAGTTAACTGGATATTTTATGTCATTATCTTTTCTAACTGGAGAGGGAAGAAGGAGGGAGGGAAAGAGAAAGAGAGAGAGAGGTATGTACAAGTTTGTGCAGTGCACACACGTGTGTGTGTGTTCATACATCTCTGTGCCTGTGCATATGAAGGCCAGAGGTCAAGGTCAGGCGCCTTCCTCAATTGCTTCCCACCTTATCTTTTGGGACAGGATCTCACTGAAGTGATTCAGCTCTGTCCTCCCTTCAACTCTCCAACACTAGGGTTGCAGAGAAGCCCCACTGCCTCCAGCTCCTATGCAGACACTGGGAATCTGAGCTACTGTCCTGCGTTTGTCTGACAGGCCACTTGACTGCTCTGCTATCTCCCTAGCTGAACTTTTATACTGTGATAGAAACAATTATGGAGAATTTAGCAGCCTGGCATGGTGGCACACGGCTTTAATCCCAGCACTTGGGAGCCAGAGGCAGGCAGATCTCTGTGAGTTCAAAGCCAGTCTGGTCTACAAAGCGACTCTAGGACAAAAAAAAAAAAAAAAAAAAAAAAAAGAATTTAACTGGGATGGCTCAAGAGGTAAGAGTGCTTGGTTTTGCTGGGTGGTAGTGGTGTACACCATTAATCCTAGCACTTGGGAGACAGAGGCCAGCCTGGTTCACAGAGTGAGTTCCAGGACAGCCAGAGCTACACACAGAAGCCCTGTCTAGAAAATTAATTAACTCTTGGTTCTAAGTTCGGTTCCAAGTGTCCACATCAGGAGGCTCACAACTTCCTATAATTCTGATTCTGTGGGATCTGACACGGTTTTCTGGCAACCACAGGTACTGGCATACATATAGCACACACACACATACACACATAACAAAATAAAAATAAATCTTAAATTTTAGCTGGGTTTGGTGGCACAAGGCTCTAACTCTCATTACAAAAGGCTACAATGGAAAGATCAAGAGTCCAAATCCTGCCAGGGATGTAGTTCAGTGGGCAGAGTGCAATCTTAGCTTTCAGCAGGACAGGGGACAGTCTTGTCATTGCACATAGTAATTCCACCACTGCAGATGTAGAAATGGAGCATCAGGTGTTCAAGATCACCCCTGGTCTCAAACACTGACTTCCCAACCTGAGCTACTTGAAACCTTGTCTCAGAACAAAATGTCCAAGGCCCTCTGTGGCTACAGAGAAAAATTCAAAGCCAGTTTAAACAACTGAGTGAGATTCTGTCTCAAAAATACAAAGTAAAAAGGAGGCCTATAAGATGGCTCAGTGGCAAGGAGGTTTGTAACTAAGAGTCTCTGAGTTCAAGCCCCGGGTCCTACATGATAGAAAAAGAGAACAGTCCTATAGGCTATCTTCTGACTTCTACACATTGGCTGTGGCATGCATGTATGCACCCCCCCCAACAAACAAACAAATAAATCCTTTTTCTATCTTTCTTTTCTTTCTTTCTTTCTTTCTTTCTTTCTTTCTTTCTTTCCTTCTTTCTTCCTGTCTTTTTTTTTTTTTTTTGATTCACGGTTTCTCTGTGTAGCCCCGGCTGTCCTAGACTCACTTTGTAGACCAGGATAGCCTTGAACTCACAGAGATCCTCCTGCCTCTGCCTCCTGAGTGCTGGGATTAAAGGCATGAATCATCAAGCCTGGCAATTACAGACAGCTGTGAACTGCCATGTGGATGCTGGGATATGAACTTGGGTCCTTTGGAAGAGCAGTCAGTGTTCTTAACCACTGAGCCGTCTCTCCAGCCCCTTCCTTTTTTTTTTGTTTGTTTGTTCAGACAGGGTTTCTTTGTGTATCTCTGGCTGTCCTGGAACTCACTCTGTAGACCAGGTTAGCCTAGAATTCACAGAGATCTGCCTGCCTCTGCCTCCCAAGTGCTGTAATTAAATAAAGGCGAGCACCACCACAACTGGCAATAAATCTTTAAAAAAAAGAATTAATTGCAAATTAAAAGAAGTAAAGAGGGGTAGGCCAAGATGGCGGCGACCTACACTGACGCATTTTGAACACGGGGGAAAAAAGAGCCATAAAAAACACAGAGTTATTGGGCACTGTGCAAAAACCGGAGGGGCTAGACACCCCCCCCCCCGCCCGGGAACACTCACAGCGCCCAAGGGACTGTTAAACTCCCAGGGCAAGGCTCTCCCCATCTCTCACAGCCACTAAACCCGGGATTCAGGAAGTCCCATTTGGAGAGGCACCTGGTAAGATCGATCCCAACTCACAGCAGGCAGAATCAGGGTCCACTTGGCCATAGATCGCTGGCCTATTGGGCTCCCCACACATCAGGTTGAACTTATACCCACTTAAAAAACTTTGCGAGATAGTGGAAGGCTTAGCAAGGAACAAACAGGGGGCTCAGCGGGTGGTCCGCAGCCGCTCATGAAGCCGAGGGCGGGAGGTTCCGAGAGAGCGCGGGAAGCTGGGAACACAAAGGCGGGTGGGGGGGTGAATCCCGCACACTCACGGTAGCGCAGCTGGGGAGGGAGCACGGCTGGCAGGGCCAAATCCCCGCGAACCCAGGGCAGGTCAACTGGGGAGAGAGACAGGCATGGGCGGGGCCAGGGATCCGTGCACCCACGGCTGAGCTGCTGGGACGAGAGGTCCACTCAGGCAGCCAGAGGATCCGGGGCTTGGGGTACCCACGGGACCCTGGCGGCGCAGACAGGAAGGGAATCAGGCACAGAGTCCAGCCCTGTGGTGAGAAGCCTAGAGAGAAACCAGAAATCGGGTCCATAGCTGTATCCTGGAAAATCCAGACATATTAGGTGTGGAGCCAGACCCTGTCAGCCTCTGTGACGACAAACAAAGCCCACAGAATCTGTGCCTGGGCAAACAGGCCCATACTATCAGAACCATTACAGGCTGATAACTCAGAGTGCAACATAGGGAAGTCTGAACTGGGAGCAGTGAAACAATCCTGGTCCATTACTTACAACCTGGGAATAGGCTGCACCAGCTCACAGTGCCTCAGGCGATTAAAACCACAGTGACCTTGAAATCCCCCTACAAGCAACGACAGATAGCCAACTAACTCGTCCCCTGCACCAAATCACTCAATTTGTGGTTCCAAGCACAGAAAACAGACAGCTAAATGCATCCAATGGCGAAAGGTCAAAAAAAAAAAATAGAAATCAAGGAATTATGACTCCAACAAAGCAGAATCATCCTGGCTCATCCAATTCGGATGACCACACACCAACAGAAACACATGAAAACATTGACAATTCTGCATTATGGAAAGTGATAGAGTCCCTGCAAGAAGAACATAAATCTATGAAGGAATTTAAAGAAGCCACAATTCTACAAATCAAAACAAGGAACAACACCATTAAAGAGCTCCAAGCCAAGGTGACAGAGCTTGAACAGGAAAAGGAAAAAGCCATGAAAGATGTTCATACAAAAAGAAGCAAGCTGGAGAAGGAAATGTACAAAACGAACAAAACCATACAAGACATGAAAATAGAAATAGAAACAATAAAGAAAACACAGTCAGAGTTAAAAGAGGAAGTGGAGAACCAAGGGAAGAGAACAGGAACTACGGATGTGAGTATCAACAATAGGATGAAAGAGATGGAAGACAGGATCTCAGGCATGGAAGATTCAGTGGAAGAAATCAGTACAACATCCAAAGAAAATGAGAAGGCTAAAAAATCTCTCACCCACAACATCCAAGAAATCAAGGACTCAATGAAAAGATGGAACCTAAGAATTATAGGTATAGAGGAAAGAGAGGACTCCCGACTCCAAGGTCCAGGAAGTATCTTCAACAAAATCATAGAGGAAAACTTCCCAAACCTGAAAAAAGAGATGCCAATAAAAATCCAAGAGGCTTACAGAACACCAAACAGATTAGACCAGAAAAGAAACTCCTCTCGCCACATAATAATTGAAACTCCTAATGTACAGAACAAAGAAAGAATATTAAAAGCTGTAAGAGAAAAAGGTCAAGTCACATACAATGGCAGACCCATCAGAATTACACCTGACTTCTCCCCAGAAACGTTAAAAGCTAGAAGGGCCTGGTCAGATATACTACAAGTCCTTAGAGATCATAGGTGCCCAGCCAGACTACTATACCCAGCAAAACTCTCTATCAACACAGATGGAGAAAACAAGATATTCCATGACAAAATCAAATTTAAACAATATCTACCCACAAACCCAACCCTACAGAAAATCCTAGAAGGAAAATCCCAACCCAGAGAAGAAAACTCCACCCAAGAAAACAAAGGGAATAGAAAACCCCTCAGCAACTAAACCAAAAGAGGCACAGGACCACCACCTATACCAAACTAATGGGTAATAACAACCCCAGCTCACTAATATCCATCAACATCAATGGTCTCAACTCCGTAATAAAAAGACATACGTTTACAGAGTGGATCCGCAAGCAAGACCCTTCCTTATGCTGTATACAAGAGACACATCTAACTATGAAAGATAGACACTGCCTCAGAGTAAAGGGCTGGGAAAAGGTTTTCCAAGCAAATGGGCCCAGGAAGCAAGCTGGAGTAGCCATCCTAATATCAAACAAAACAGACTTCCAACTGAAGTTAATGAAGAAAGACAAAGAAGGGCACTATATACTCATTAAAGGGAATATTCATCAAGAGGAAATCTCAATACTGAACATCTATGCTCCAAATACAAAGGCACCTACTTTCGTAAAAGAAACACTTCTAAAACTTAAAGCGCATGTCGATCACAACACATTAGTAGTGGGAGACTTCAACACCCCACTCACAGCAAAGGACAGATCATCAAGACAGAAGACAAACAGAGAAATATTGAGTCTAACAGAGATCATGAAACAAATGGACCTAACAGATATCTACAGAACGTTTCACCCAAACACAAAGGAATACACCTTTTTCTCAGCACCCCATGGAACCTTCTCCAAAATCGACCACATAATTGGTCACAAGGATAGTCTCAATAGATACTAGAAAATTGAAATAACACCTTGTATCTTATCAGACCACCACGGAATAAAGCTGGTCTTCAACAGCAAAAGAATCAACAGAAAGCCTACACACACATGGAAATTGAACAGCTCCTTACTGGATGACCACTGGGTCAGGGAAGAAATAAAGAAGGAAATCAAAGACTTCTTAAAATCCAACGACAATGAAGACACAACATACCCAAACCTATGGGATACATTGAAAGCTGTGCTATGAGGAAAGTTCATAGCACTAAGTGCATTCAAAAAGAAAATTGTGACAGCTCATATTAGTGAACTAACAGCTAAGCTGGGTGAATTGGAAAAAAAAGAAACAAACACTCCCAAGAAGAGCAGAAGACAGGAAATCATCAAGCTTAGAGCTGAAATCAACAACTTAGAGTCAAAAAGAACTATACAAAGAATCAATGAAACCAAGAGTTGGTTCTTTGAGAAAATCAACAAAATAGACAGACCCCTAGCCAAATTAACTAAAAGGCAAAGGGAAAGAACACAAATCAACAAAATTAGAAATGAAAAGGGAGAAATAACAACAGACATTGAGGAGAACCAGAAAATATTTGGGCATTACTTTAAAAATCTATATTCCACTAAATTTGAAAACCTAAGTGAAATGGACAATTTCCTCAATAAATTCCACCTACCAAAACTAAATCAAAATGAGATTAACAGCTTAAACAGCCCAATAACACCTAAGGAAATAGAAACAGTCATTAATAATCTCCCAACCAAAAAAAGCCCAGGGCCAGACGGCTTTACCATGGAATTCTACTGGACCTTCAAAGAGGAACTAACACCATTACTTTTCAAACTCTTCCACCACATAGAAACAGAAAGATCACTGCCAAACTCATTCTATGAGGCCACTGTCATTCTGATTCCTAAACCACACAAAGACCCAACAAAGAAAGAGAACTTCAGACCAATCTCCCTCATGAACATAGATGCAAAAATACTTAATAAAATACTAGCAAACCGAATTCAAGAACACATCAAAAGTATGATACACCATGATCAAGTAGGCTTCATCCCTGGAATGCAGGGATGGTTCAATATACGAAAGTCTATCAATGTAATTCACCACATAAACAAGATGAAAGAAAAAAACCACATGATAATCTCGCTAGATGCAGAAAAAGCATTTGACAAAATCCAACACCCCTTCATGCTAAAAGTTCTGGAGAGAACGGGCATACAAGGACCATACCTAGAAATAATAAAGGCAATATACAGCAAGCCAGTAGCCAACATCAAATTAAATGGAGAGAAGCTTGAAGCATTTCCTCTAAACTCAGGGACAAGACAAGGATGTCCACTTTCACCATATCTCTTCATTATAGTACTTGAAGTCCTTGCTAGAGCAATAAGACAACTAAAGGAGATCAAAGGGATAAAAATTGGAAATGAAGAAGTCAAATTATCCCTATTCGCAGATGATATGTTAGTATACATAAGCGACCCCAAAAACTCCACCAAAGAACTCCTACAGCTGATAAACAACTTCAGCAAGGTGGCTGGATACAAAATTAACTCAAAAAAATCAGAAGCCCTTCTTTATACAACAAACAAATATACCGAGAAAGAAATAAGGGAAACAACCCCCTTCACAATAGCCACAAACAACATAAAATACCTGGGGGTAACTCTAACCAAGCATGTAAAGGACCTATATAACAAGAACTTCAAACCCCTGAAGAAAGAAATGGAAGAGGCCTTTAGAAGATGGAAAGATCTCCCATGCTCATGGATAGGTAAGATCAACATAATAAAAATGGCTATCCTACCAAAAGCAATATATAGATTCAATGCAATTCCTATCAAAATACCAACACAATTCTTTATAGACCAGGAAAAAGCTATTCTCAACTTCATATGGAACAACAAAAAGCCCAGAATAGCTAAATCAATCCTGTCCAATGAAAAAAACATCTGGAGGTATCACCATCCCAGATTTCAAGCTGTATTTCAGAGCAACAGTAATAAAAACAGCATCGTACTGGTATAGAAACAGACCAGTGGATCAATGGAATCGAATTGAAGACCCAAACATGGATTCACATACCTATGACCAACTAATCTTTGACAAAGAAGCCAAAAACGCACAATGGAAGAGGAAAGCATCTTCAACAAATGGT
>CAJQZJ010031998.1:4902451-4918851 GCA_907164525.1 Lophiomys imhausi | reverse complement strand
AAAATCTTCACCAACCCCACATCTGATAGAGGGCTATTATCTAAAATCTACAAAGAACTCAAGAAACTAAATGCCAAGAAACCAAATAATCCAATCAAAAAATGGGAGATGGAGCTAAATAGAGAATTCACAAAGGAGGAATCCCTAAGGGCTGAGAGACACCTGAAGAAATGTTCAACATCCTTAATCATCAGAGAAATGCAACTCAAGACGACCCTGAGATTCCACCTAACACCTGTTAGAATGGCTAAGATAAAGAGCTCAAATGATAGCGCATGCTGGCGAGGGTGTGGAGAAAGGGGAACCCCACTCCATTGCTGGTGGGAGTGCAGGCTTGTGCAACCACTATGGAGGTCTGTCTGGCGATATCTTAGAAATCTAGGAATAACTTTGCCTCAAGACCCAGCCATACCACTTCTGGGTATACACCCAAAAGACCTCTCACAGAGACATAGGGAAGTCTCCTCATCTATGTTCATAGCAGCCTTATTTGTAATAGCTAGAAATTGGAAACAACCCAGATGTCCCTCAACTGAAGAATGGATTAAAAAATTGTGGTACATCTATACCTTGGAATATTACTCAGCTATCAAACAATGAAATCATGCAATTTGCAACCAAATGGATGGATCTAGAGGAGCTCATCCTGAGTGAGCTAACCCAGTCTCAGAAGGATGCACATGGCATCTATTCACTTATAGTAGGATTTTAACTAGATCGTACAGGATATCTGTACTGCAACCAACACATCAAAAGGAACAAGGACATAATTTTTTTTTATCTTTTTCTTTTTCCTTCTTTTTTTCTTTTTTCTTTTTCCTTTTCCTTTCTCTTTTTCCTCTCTTTTTTTGTTGATATTCTTTGTTTTTGTGTGTTTGTGTGTTTGTTGGTCTTTTTTTTTGTATTCCCCCAGTAGCAAGGAGACACCTTTCACTGGCAGTACTGCCTCCTAGGCCCCCGGTGAATGAAGAGGCTCTTGGCCCTCATATGACTCCTGATCTGTGGTGAGAGAATGTTAGGCAGGGACACTCCACCCCAGAGGAACAAGACGGAAGGGTCAGGGGGTAGAGCATGGGAGGGTGGGGCTGGGAAGCGGGAAAAGAGGACAATATGATAAGGGTGTAACCTGAAGCAACAAACAAATAAATTTATTAACTAAAAAAAAAAAAAAAAAGGCAAGGGGCAGGGCTGAAACACTGTGAATGGAACAGAGGATACAGCCATTCGGCCTGGTTTTGCAGACCTCCAGGTGTAGAGAAGAAGTGGAGCTAAGGTAAAATACAAGAGAATTGTGGTATTGGCCCATGCCTTTGACTACAGTGGAGACGGGGGTTGGGGGGGGGTGGGGGGGGGGGGGGGGAGCACCGTAGAGTTGGTGGTCTTATGTATTCTGGAGTCATACCGAGCGGGGTGGTGAGGGTGCATACTCTTGGTCCCACCATTCAAGAAGAGTACACCCTTGGTCCCAGCTCCCAGCACACTGGAGACAGAAACGGGCAGATCCCGGAGCTCAGGGTCAGCCTGATGCAGGGCAAACTCTAAATAGAGAAAGACTTCGATCCAGGAGTGGTGGAACACATCTTTGATCCCTTCAGATGGGAAACACAGGTCCCTGATCCCAATAATTAGAGTTCAGAGACACACACATGGGATTTGGAGGGACCTAGGTTTGGAGGCTACTTACAAAAGGTCTCCTCAATACAGGCAGATTGTCCTTTGGGATCTCAAAATATATACACTAGAGCTGGTTTAGCTCCAAGGTGACAGAATGATTTCTTCTTTAACCCAGATTGAAAGATAACGCTTTGTATGTTGTCAGAAGGCCAAATTTGCTTCAGGAGAAGTACTACCTAGCCGCTCCCTATCCCCCCCCCAAAAAAAAAGAAGCGGGCAATTGTCCTAGGGTTGGGATTGGGGCAGGGCTCCGTTCTTATCGTTCCAGGAGAATCGAAGCGTCCATTAGGGGAGCCCGGAGAAGGCTGGACAGTGGAATCCTCAGCAGAGAGCAGAATCAGGCACCAAGGAGGACGAGTGACCCAGTTGATTCTGCCTGGCAGACTTCCTCAATAGCTGTCTCCATCGGGGGCCTGCAGCTACAACAGCAATCCAACATCACTGGGACTGCTCAGCTCTACACAATGCCCAGGCAGGAACCTCAGTGAAGCCTACAAGATCAGCTTCTGCCTACAAACCCCTTATGTCATCTAAACAGCGGAGAACAGAAGGACTGAACATAAAAGAGTGTACTAACATTTTTAATCATTTTTCCCATTTGGGTTCGGGCCCCAAACAGGTCTACTAAGACCCAAATCAGCAGGAAGTCACTTTAAGAGAGCGACGTCCCATGCCCAGAGGGTGGGGAGGGTGTTTCTCTGCCCTTCTTTTTGGTTATTTGAAGGATAACTGAAAACTCGGTTATGTAGGGGAAGAGACTACAAGCTGATAAATGGTCCTGTCTTAAGGGGTTTTGGAGGTTAGCCCCAGAGAATTCCTACTTTTCCTTTTCTGTATCCTTCTTCCTCTCCTATGTAGGAGTGCATGGGCTTGAGAAAAATCAAATATTGACATAGCACAGGAAGGTCCAAGAAGAAGGAGCAGATTATTGAATATGCCCTTATACCTTTGTATATTGATACAAAATTAGTAGTTTATTTGGCTAAAGTGGTATTGACCATTGTTTATTGTGCAAAAATAAGATTGTATTGGATTACATCGGTATTGATCTTTGTATATTGATACAAAATTAAGATTATAGTTGGCCACAATGGTATTGACCCTTGCATATGGACGTAATATTAAGATTATATTGGGCTACATAGGCATTGATCTTGGTATATTGATACATAATTAAGAGTATATTTAACCACAATTGAATAGATCTTTGTATATTGATACAAATTTAAAGGTAACGCTTCCTAATGGTATCATACCTAGAGATACTTAAAAATAAAATGAGAAGCTCTGACCTCTTGATACCAAGCGTCTAAAACGGTCTAGGATAGTTAAAACAAACTCCTAGTCATGCAAACATGTCACTTTGTTAGCTACTATGACAGTCTATCACAGATATTCTCTTAACTACCCAGTAATCAAGTTGCTAAGAGACAAGCAACATTTGCTTATCTAAATACAAGAGATGGATAGGGCATCTTCAAAAACCCCTAGAGATCTGCAGAATATGGTATTCAAAGATGTTATCTTAAATCAAGTTTTTTTTATATCGAGACATATCAGCGCCTGACAGCACCTCCTATTCTACTCCAAGTAGAAGATAAGCATCGAAGAACCTCCACTGTAAGAGGGTTGAATTAGTGGCAAGCCTTTCTCTTGGCATGAAAAAAACCCTTGCACCAACTGCAGACAGACTGCTGTCCAAAAAGGACAAAACTTGGTAGCAGGGAAGTCAACAGCCTAACTCTGCCAAGACAGGGTAGGTAAGTCCTTCATAATCCCTGCTCTACAACAAATGTCTGTCAGAGAAACAGGATCCAAAGGCTGAAGATTGATGCTGGAATGTATGGAGAGAAAATGGGAACTGTCCAGGCAGTCATTGGTATGTTCTTTCTTAGTTTTGGAAGCTGCAGGCCCTGCACTTCCTATATAAGCTAATATATTTATCCCTCTCAGGTCTCTGAGGTGGTTGAAGAATAGACAGCTAGAGTCTCATAGTTAAATTTTGAACTGTTTAGGAATCAAGAGGGTGTTATAGATCTAAGAAGATACTCTTAAAAGTGTGTTGCAAGTTTGTATGAATGTTGAGTCACATATAGACCTTTAAACTCATGGAGTCGGTTAGATACTAGAATGTTAAAGTCAGGGGCCAAATATGTATAAACTGGACATTGGGAAGGTATACTGGGCCATTTAACTATCATAAATGTGGCATATTTATATCTATTGTTTTGTATAATACTTACTGTTATAAGAGAAGGAACCATCTGTTGGACTGAAAGGGGAAACTTCTGGGGGGAAGAGGGTGGAAGGGTGGGATAGGAAGAGCAAATAGGGAGGGGTTTGTGACTGAGATGTAACTTGAATAAATTAATAAAGTATTTAAAAAAAAAGAAGTAAAGAAAAGAACATTAAACTTTTAAAATTCATTTATTATTTATTTAGATTTATTTATTTCATGCTTTTCGGTTGAATGCATGTCTGTGCTCCACATGTGTGCCTGTGCCCATGAAGGCCAGAAGAGGGCACCAGATCCCCCAGAATTAGAGTTGTGGATGGTTGTGAGACAGCATTTGGTGCTGAGAATTGAACCCTAGTCCTCTGCAAGAGCAACACGTACCCTAAGCTGCTAAATTGTCTCTCAAACACCTTGGTAAGAACATTAAAAAATGAAAAAAAACATTTACCTGTGAGTACCTCTTGATTATTTTTTCTAGCCCAAGGAAGTGCTCACTGCCTGCATATTGGAAGGACACAGAAAACTGACGTACTGAAAAAGTATCCCTATAGGAAAGAAAGAATGATAGTCCACATAGGTTTTGAGTCAGTTCAAATCTGCACTTAATATCCAGGTATGATGGTACACACCGTTAATCCCAGCACTGGGAGGTAGAGGCAGGGAGATCTCTGTGAGTTTAAGGCCATCCTAGTCTACATAGTGAGTTCCAGAAGTGTCTTGAATTTCAGTTCTGAAGGTTTCAGGTACCACTTTTTAGAAGATTCAATTTTTATTTGTGGGGAGTGTGTGTGTTTGCAGATGCATGTAGATGCCCTTGAAGTTGTAAACAGGGCATTTGACCCATTAGAGCTGGAGTTCTAGGCAGATGTGAGCTATCTCTTGTGAATGTTGGACAGTGTCCCCAGGTTCTCTGAAAATAAGTGTTCATAATCACTGAACCCCAGCACAAGATCAATATCTCAGGGACTGTCTCCTTTCCTTATACTATGGAGAAGGCAGTTTTCAGGCCACCACAACTGCTTCTTGTCACATTGAGGCTGAGTCATGGCACCACTGCCCAAGTTCCTTGTGCTTTGTGGAAGTCTGATTCACAGAACGGTGTTGTTACCACAGTAAGTTTACATTAGACTTTGTATCTCACTATCAATAAAGTACACTGACGGGGAACTCACATTTGGAGCAAAGTCAATCATAATAACATTATTGTTTTAAGTTCTTTCCTTTGACTCAGATTTTGTTCAAATCTACCTACAGATAAAAGAGAACTTTCCCCATAGAAAGGAAGGATGTTTCCTACATCAGAAGTCCGTAGTTTCTCTGTGTTCTAAGCTACTCACATTCTTTACATCTGACTGTATGGATTCTTCTGGAATTTGGAGGAAATCCATGACATTCACTCTTATTGCAAAGGCTATAATACTATCCTAGATAAAATAAACCAACTCGGTAAGCCTCGTTTCTCCTTTCCCAGTTCCTTTTTTGGTAAAACAAAAAATTGAGGGTGCATCTCTGGTTCCCATATTTTGGAGCAAGCAGGGTGTCCAGAGGACTTGTGGCTGCCCCTGTAGTAAACTCTCAGGATCAACGTCATCCACATTCCATGGATTTCAGTAGGCATCATTAACAGCCCACGGCAGAGTTTTGCTTTTCACTTGTGAGAGAACGAAGAGGCCCTGCCAAGGTTCAGAAAAGGAAAGAAAGCATAAAGCCCTTAATGGGATGAACTAATATGAACGTGTAGCCACACAAGCTCTTTCCCACAGGAAGACCCCAGTGCAGGGGTCTGGCATGCATGCTGACAACTAATGTATACCAATAATCAGCAATAGTTAGAAACAACAGGAATTCTCCTTAAAGGAGCCCAATTATAAACTTTAGAAAATATTTTTTTCTGATTATATTTCTTATGGAACTAGATATATTGTTAACGAAATAGAAGTGTTTACTCTAGCTAAGCTCTGTCTAAATTCTGCTTTAAGTAGGCTGAACTATTCCCTTACACTGTGAACATTGTTCCAGATATTTGTTGGTTAATTAACACACCTTAGAAAGTGGCATTTATAGAACACACAGGGTAGAGGAGTTGAAAAGGAATAGCAGGGACTTAAAGCAAGGCCTCTGGCTTGCCCTGATTCCTTGTGGAATGCAGTGGCTTCCCAGACAGTGTGAGGCCATTGTTGTTTTGTCCCAAGGTCCCTAAGGGCAGAACAGACAGTGAGATCAGCTTCCTGAATAAACCTGCAGGCCCTTGCAACCAACTGAAGAACCTTCTGGACATTCCTTAGTCTATTTAGATGTCACTTTTCTTTGCTTATTTCTTCTTTTATAAACTGACAGTCTTTTGGAGTTTGAGATTTTGGAGCAGTGGTTCTCAACCTGTGGTTCTCGACTCCCTTGAAAGTTAAAGGACCCTTTCCCAGAGGCAACATATCAGATATCGTTTCCATTCCTAAGAGTAGCAAAATTAGTTATGAAGTAGCAACAAAAATTATTTGTGGTTCCGGGTCACCACAACATGAGGAACTGTATTAAAGGGTCACAGCATTAGGAAGATTGAGATCCACTGATTTGGAGTTTCATTTGGACCTAACATTTCTAAACCATAGTACCCTCAAGTGCCTCTCAGAGCTAGGCCAAGAACTCACTGGAATAATTCAGGAAACAAAGAATTGGAGAAAAAATGCCTAGCCCGATGGGAGACATCTGTTATATAACCCCCACCTTCGACCTCCCCAAGCCAGGCTTTTGTGGTCAGTTGAGAATGCAAGCCCAGTATTGCTAGACATGTCAAATGGAACTGCAGTTTGCTATGTTATATTCAGATTGTTGTTCATTTGGTATTTTGTTTATGTGCTTGAATTTTTGAGATAAGGTCTCATATAGATTAGCCTGGTTTCAAACTCAATATATAGCCAAGGATGACCTTGAATTCTTGGTTCTCCTAAATTAAGTGGCATTAATAGTAGCCAGAAATGATCTCAGAGAGCCTACTTTGCCATCAATATAAATTGGTATAACAGAGAGAGCTCTCAAATCTGAGTTACTCACCAAGGATTCCTCTGGGTACCAAGCCAGTCCCAGGATGTTGGCATAATTTTTAAAAATCTATTTTATTGGTTCTTATACCACTACTTCCCTTCCAATCCTTATTCTACCCTAATCCCTTCCAACCCACTAACACTAGGTAGGAGAGAACGAAGTTTAGAGGGGAAAGGGGTGCTGACCTCTTTAGACTACTTCCTGCTGATTAGGGTCATTGAGTTACTTTTGGTAAGTTCAATCTTTGTCATCAGGATACCTCCAACATCTTCTTGTCCCTTTAGTCATGACCACTTAATAAACCTCAATAGCAGTAACCAAAAGCAGCAAGAGGGAGCAGCAGCTGCCTCCTCCCACTCCTTATTCTTCTTCTTTGGGCCTCACTCCTCTAGGGGCTCTGGCATTTATCCCCTCTCTAGAGTCCCCAGAATTCAAAATATAAACTATGTGCAGCAGGGAAAAAAATGCCTGTGCTAGAGTACAAGACAATAATAGTTAATGATGCGGATAAACTGAAGCAGCCTCATATCCCACACCTGTGACTAAAGCAAACACATAGCATAAACATAACATAACATATTCACATAACATAACTAGGTTTTTAAAGAAACCGGAATTCCCACTGCACTAAAGTGTGACAAGCGTGGTGGTTGGGAGAACAGACCAGCTCTTGCTCCGGGACTCTGTGGATGAGGATTTCTCCTGGCAGGTATATATGATCATCAGAGGCTACTGCATATCCTCATAGGGAGCTCTAGCTCCTAGATTTCCACTGAGTGGTAGTGACAAGACACACAAAAACAATCCCTCAACCTCTCTAAAAGACGCTGTCTTAATGTATCAGCATGATGAGAAAATAACACAGATAAAGACATGATGCATGTGAAGCACTTTCCAAGTATGAATTCCCCTCCCATGTTCCTTCCTAAAATTTCTTAGAAAATATGTTGGCAAAGCTTCCATAGTGCCATAGGCTGCTGGAAAAGATAAGTCATCAGTGATCTTGACTGAAATGTGGATACTTTGTGTTACAATACTGACCTTACAGGCAAGATGTGCTCACTAGCAATAGTGGCATGACTGTTATGGGGGCAACCAAGCACACTTTCTGATTGGATTTGAGGCCTCTTCTATACCAGGGAGATCCTGTCTTGCACTGTAAATTTGTTCAAAAGCTCATATTTGCAGAAGCTGTGGGCCCTGAGGGGTGGTTTTGCTTTATGGACATGTTGTCAATGGTTTCCTAAATATTTGTGTTCCTACACATAGGTCAGTAGGTCAGTGTAGGTCTCAGACTTGATTAAAGAAGCTTGTGTTTGCAGTGGACAGCTGCTAATAAGAAGACTCATATCTTGTCAAAGTTCTGTAGGTAAGTGATCATAGAATGAATGCTCAGCTCTAGATGGGACATACACATCAACATTTCTTTCCTCTCCACAACAATCAGTGACCATCATGGAAAGAGGGCATGAAGAAGTGCTGGAGGATGGAGGGGAGGAATGCTGTGAAATACTGTCTTCTGGATATGATATCACCATTACACCTAAGAACTCACAACAGGTGTGGTTAACATGCACAAGACCAGTACAGGGCTTGGGAGTCCCCACCCCTCCAAGAGGAGCTAGTGACAGTTAATGGCTGCTGGGGGAGAGGAGTCATTATCTTCAGAGGAATAGGCACTGGTAATTTGCCCATTCTCCAACAAAGAGCCCCCAGCCCAGTGTTGATCCACACGGCTCTAATTAAACTCAGCATGCCCCCTGCCCCCCAGCAGACTTGAAAGTAGGAGCGGAACTTGTTTAGAAGAAGGGTTCAGCATGAGTGGGAGGCGGAATGAGAGATGGCAATAGGTGGATATGATCAAAATACACCATATGTATGTAAAATTTTCTAAAAAAAAATTGCTAAAGCAAGTATGCTATTAGGTCTGATTTTTCCATTCCAACTAGCTACATCCTGTGTTTCTGTGAAGCATGTGTTACTCTCTGTCTCCCAAGCATGCAAAGTCAGGGTCTAATGGGCTAAATAACTTCCCCTTAGACACAAGACCAAGATGACCAGTGAAGCTGACGGTTTCCTGACTTTTTCTTCCTTGAGGAAGTTGGGAAATTTTCCTTTGTCATGGACTCCTAGAATGTTCAAGTGAGAGGGACTTCAGAGACATACACATCCAATTGTCTCATCATACACATATGTGGCCTGGAATAACTTAAGTTTTCTTCTTTCCCCTTTGCAAGCACAGTAATATTAACAAGAGCAGTGGCCAAAAGCACAATGGTTTTGTTTGTGTCGTAGGTAACTCTTCCATCTTCATGTCTCTGCTGTCTGTGTTCAGATCCAGCCAGATTTTCTTTGGAACCTCGGAATGCAAATCTTGGGACCGATAAAGTTTCTGTTCTAGCTGGAGCAACTGAATTTAGAGAGAGCAGGAGATCAAAGCTGAAGGGTGTGGCGAATGCTAATGTAGATGAACAGATGATGGTTTTTGACCAAGCATCTCACCAGAGGCTGAAAGACAAGGCTGTAATTTGAATAGATGGCGAGGTATTTTGTGGTTTCTAACGTCACTGGAAATCCAAGAAAAGACTTATTTTTAAGCAATTTGGCCCATTTTGTTTTCTTAGGCCTTGATTGCACAAAGCTCAAGGGTTCTTTTGACCTTAAAAAGTGCTTATTCCAGTTAAAGTACGGATTAGGGTTATGACTTCCCTTTTCCAGGTCCCCCTCCCCTCTCTGGAATTTCATTTTGATTCGCCGCACAGTTCTTTCTATCCAGAAAATTATTGGCATTTAAACCTACATATACAGTAACTACAGTATTAATGTGGCCTTCCCAGTGAGGTTAGAGCAGTAAGAAGAATTTTTCATTTTCCTCTTTAGTGTTTGAGGCACACCGTGAACTAGCTAGGTAGTTTAGGCTATCCTGAAGTTCACATCAATCCTGCCTCAGCTTTGCATATGCTTCAGTTCTACCACACGTGGCAGAGAAAAATATTGTGTTTTGTTTTATATGTATATGTATATATACTTTAATATATACATATATATGTATATAATATGAATATATTAGGAATCTAATTACCACAGAAAATATCAAAACTTTCCCTGTAAGATAAAATAAAAAACTGAAATATTATTAAAATTTCTCCCATATGAAGATTTTATATACTTAAGAGAAAAATATATAAAAACAGCAAAAAAAAAAAAAAATCACAATGGATAGTTTGGCTTATTTTTGGATCTTGTTCCCAGCATATGTTTACTGAGTGTGGCCCAAGAAAAATTATTAAACCTGTCTAAATTAATTTCTTCCTTTCTTTCTTAAGATTTATTTTGATTTTTATGATTATATATATGTGTGTTTGTCTGTGTAGCTGGTACATGCACATAAGTGCAGTTGCCCTTAGAGGTCAGGGTATGGTACCGGATCCCATGGAGCTCAAATTACAGGGAATTATAAGCTGTGAAACATGAGTGTTGTAAATTGAATGCTGTCTTCTGAAACTGCAGATTAGTTATCAATTGTATTTTGTAATAAATATAAACTATAATATTAGGCTGGCGGAGCAGCTAGCGGGCTGGTGGGAGGTCAGCAGACCTGGCTCGCCCTAACTGGTGGCCTGACCTGTCCTGGGGATAATACCTTGGACCAAGGGTAGCCTTCACCACCTGCAACCTAAACTCTGTAATTAATATATTTATTAATAGTTATTATATTAGGGCAGTGGAACAGCAGGCAGTGGAAGCCTGACAGGGCAGCTGTTGGAGCCTGCCTGGAGGCCTATGGCCAGAAGTCTGAAACCCATAGTGGCCTTTTTCCAATAATGAAATACACCAAGACCTTTCAATGTTTTAACGCTTAGCCCTTAGCTGGGCAGACTCTCAACTATCTCACCTAAATTAATCCCAGACCACCCAATCCCAATCAGTCATGTGGCTTGCTGTATCTTCCAAAGCTCTCAGACACATCTGCCTGCTTCTGGGTCTCGTAGAGGAAAGTGACCTTCCTCTGTGTAAAACCTAGCATTCTTTTCTCCATCCCAGGAAGTCCCACCTTCCTATACCTTTTCTGCCCAGCTCATTGGCCATCAGAGAATTTTATTAACCAATCAGAGAGTGACTCGGAATGGGCAGTCATCAGATCTCTAGCACGGAAATCAGCCTCTGAGAACTAATGTATTAGACCTTCCTCTAACAGTCCTCTGCAAGGGCAGCAAGCACTCTTAGCAGCTAACCCACCTCTCCAGCCTCTCTCTTCCCTCCTGGTTTCCTTCCCTTTCTTTCTTTCTCAGGATTTTTGTTTATATTTGTTATGTGTGTTTGTGTGTTGGGGGGAGTGCAACATGCTCCATGGTGTACATGCAGGAGTTGGTTCTCTTCACGATTTAGGTCCTGAGGACAGAACTCAGGTCACCTGGCTTAGATGCAAGTACACTTACCCATTCAGCCATATCACTGCCCACCCGCCACCACTTTTTGAGACAGTCTTACATAGCTCAAGCTGACTTTGAAGTCTCCATGTAACTATGTATGACTTTGAATTTGTGATCCTCCTGCCTCTGCCTGCTAAGTTACAGGTATGGACAGGGTTACAGGGTTACAGGTATGGACCACTGCATGTAATTATGTGTGGTGCTGGAGAACAAACCCAGAGTTTTGTGCATGCTACGCAAGTGCTCTACCCACTGAGCTACATTTCCCTGCCCGGAATCCACATCCTTGTCTATAATCTGGTGATAAGGGTACAACTTCAAACACTGTTTAGAGAATTAAATAGATCATGTATTTCATTGTCTGGCACAAGACAGATGCTCAAATGTTCATCATTCGATCTTTTAACATATGTTTATAGGATACTTGCCATTCTGCACACAGCCATGAAGAAAATAGACTAAACCCTTGCCACAGCCATTTCCTTGTCTCCTCCTCTACTTTCCTCAGAGGAGCACTACCAAAAGCCAGACCACATAGGAAGACTATTCTGATCTTTCAAAGAACTCATTCCTTTGGAAGTTCTGCCAGTCAACAATGACGTTTTATGCTTAGACTTGGTTTTTTTTTTTTTTTTTTTCGTGAAACCCAAGAGTGAACAAGTGTCTGCTCTGCAGCTTTTATCTGTGTTACAATGTGGAGGTGAAAAATATGGATGTTATTTAGTCTAACATATTCTGGATTCACTCCCAAGCCCTTCCTTCCTGTTAGGAGTAAAGGGAAATACTATGATGTAAACAGCCGAGATGAACCCATCCTTTGTGAGGGTGCAGGCCTATAATCCCAGAGTGGTAGAAGCTAAGACAGGAGGAATTGTGGGTTCTGGGCTAGCTTAGGTTACATATAAAAACCTGTCTAAAAAATAAACAACAAAAACCCAACATAAAATACAATCTAGCGTAGTGACCGAAGCCATGACTAGCATGCATGAAGTCCTGGGTTTAATCTTCAGCCTACAATAAAAAGAAAAACTGTCCTATCCAGGATCTGCCGATATAATCCTCGGAATAAAATGTTCATCTGCCGCTATCTCCCTCTAAGAGCCTAGAGCATGGGGGAATATTTACACAATACCCTGGTGGGAGGGAGAAGTTGAAGGCCTTAGCATGTTGCCCCTGCTGTTGCCCTCTGTCTACTTGCTGCTACTTGCCCTGTAGGTGTTTGTGGCTTTCTTTTGTGTGGGTGTGATTTGGGGTTCTCTAGATGGGTTTGGTCAAAATCCAGCAGTTGGGCGCTGACTGACTGTCTCCCCTGGGCTGGAGATATAGGAAGTCTGACTGGTCTCTGAAGTAGTCCAGCCTCCCGTGCTTCTATAATTAGTGCCTTTGAGGATTGCTCTTTTTGCATCTTCTGATGTTTTGTTTTCTGTAAAGGGCAAGGAAGTAAGCAAAGTTTATTGAGAGGTAAAAAGACATTCCCCATAGCCAGGAGGAAACTCAAAGGTTTTTCCATGCCTAGGTTTGTGAAGGAGCCTATTGCATGCAGGGCTACTCCTGTGTATGGTCTGCAGGGAGATTTTCCAGTGGTGATTGCTGCTGCAACTTTAAAGCAAACCTTTCCTTACCTGGGCCAATCGCAGAAGGGCCAGGGAGGGGACCATTAGACAACCTTCACCATTAGTGTCTCACTCACAACACATACACACTTCACTATTCTTCAGATTTAAAAAAGGCAAGTTTTTCTCTCCCTCCCCTCCCTCTTTCCTCCCCTCCCCCTCTGGCTTCTCTTCCCTCTTTTCTGTCCTTCTTCTTCTCTTGTATGTGTATGTGTGTACTTGTTTGGTTATTTTTTGAGATTTGATCTTACTACATAGCCCAGACTAACCTCAAACTAACCCTCTCACAATGGGCAAGCTTTTGCATCATGTCTTCTTACAGCCTCCACTTGGCTAAATCTTAGTGACAAGCAGGTAGCGTTTCCTCCCCACAACATCCCTATAGTAGAACCCTGTGATCTGAAGTCTCTAAGCTCAGTTGGGTTGAAAATACCAATGCTCTGCAGAGAGGCTCACCAAATCCCTTTAGCAAGTGGGTATGAAACTAGGCAGAAGCAGAACATTGCTCTGGCTCCCGCTCTTCTGGAGTCAATTCAAATCTTCTTCTGGGCAAGTCATTGCCAAAGGGAGATTACTGCAAAGAATCCTAACCAAGAAGCAAAAGGAATAACACTTCTTTAAAAAACTGTTTTTTTTTGTTTTATTTTTATTTCATGTGCCTTGGTGTATGTTTGTATGAGGGTGTCAGATCCTTTGGAACTGGAGCTTGGTGCCTACATGTATGTCTGTATGAGGGTGTCAGATCCTTTGGAACTGGAGCTATAGACAGATGTGAGCTGCCATGTAGGTGCTGAGAATTGAACCCTGGTCCTCTGGAAGAGCAACCAGTACTCTTAACCACTAAGCCACTAAGAGATCTCCAGTCACAGGAGTAACATTTAAAAAAATAACTTTTTACCCCTGTTACAAAACAATGCTGGGGGTTCTAGCAATCCACTGCTTAGTGGCTTTATATGGTCAGACTATATGTAGACATTGGTGGCCCTGGGGACTTCCACTGCTATGCAGTGATGTGGAATTGATGATGAGGTGCACGATTTTAAGTCACCCCTTTCCTTACTGTGTTGGTGGAGTTAGTGGTCTGCAATACATTCTAAAAAGCTTCTACCCAATAGTCACAAGGATGTTAGGTCAGAAGTGGCCAATACATGGTTCTTTTTTTTTTTTTTTTTTTTTTTTTGGGCCAGGGTTTCTCTGTGTAGCCCTGGCTGTCCAGGACTCACTTTGTAAACCAGGCTGGCCTTGAACTCACAGAGGTCCACCTGCCTCTGCCTCCTGAGTGCTGGGATTAAAGGCGTGCGCCACCATGCCTGGCTGACACATGGTTCTTAAGGGGACTAAGGCTGTTGCCAAAGATAATTTAATTCTGGATTCTCAGCATTCTGCTCTATTGAAAAGTTCTAACCAGTCTGGTAGAAATTTTTCTTTTTTTAAAGGAACTTTGTTTCATATTAAAAATCAAAGTGGAAGCTGGTTGTTGTGGGTTCAAAAAAAGAGTTGGGGCTCCAGGCTAATCCAGGGACTGGGCAGACTAGGCCTTGGCCTGAGCAGAAAAGGGGTGGCCACATGGGTGGTAGGCTGGCGGGACGCCTGTTCCCAGAGCTGGACGGGCAGCCAGGTGGGTGGTTTGAGAGAGAGGTGGCAGAAAGTCAGTGCGTCTCGGCAGGAGCATGCACAATGAACAGGCCTAGCCTGCCATATTGAGGCAGAGAGGCAGGAGCTGGTAGTCAGAGAAACTGCAGAGGCCTGGGGGAGAGGTCTGGCAGAGGCCCAGGGTGGCCTAATCGAAAAGTGAGTCTGGCTAGCCCGCTGGAGGCAGCAACGATGGGGGCAGAAGAGCCCAGGCTGCCAGTGGTAGGAGACCTAGCTAGGTGGCAGCCAGGAAAATTGTGGTGGGGGATCCTTCACGGAAATAAGAGCACCTCCCCCCCCCCAAAAAAAAGCAGACTCAGACATTCAATGGGAAGGAGGTGGGAGGGTAGAGAAAACAGGTGGAATTTACACTGTGAATCAGGATTATGTACCCTTTGGGTAGTGGGGAGGAGTTTGGGAAGGGGACATATTTGATTTGCTGGGAATTGTCCAATCAGAAGAAAGAAAATGAAATACCTAATTAATTCATGGGCAGTGAGGATAGAGAAAACTCCAGGGAGGCTAGAGGCCTAGATTGAATGTCATTGGCTGAAAGTCATGGCACCAACAGACCTTATTAGCAAGGGAAACTCAGAGGAGGGTTAGGTGCATGATGCATCTCTGGGGATCTGGGATCCCCAAATCAGAGGAAAGATGGGTTCAGCTGAACAAGGGAAGTTCATTATCTTATTGCTGGGCTCAGGGTCCTTTCAGTGATGCCAGACTTCCACCCTTTCAGCCGAAATCCCCCCAGGTTGTGGTGGTGCATGCCTTTAACCCCAGCTGGGAGGCAGAGGCAGGTGGATCTCTGAACTTGAGGCAACTCTAGTCTATGGAGCAATTTCCAAGACAGCCAGAGCTACACAAAGAAGTCCTTTCTCAAAACAACAACAACAACAATAAATAAATAAATAAATAAATAAAGAAAGAAAGAAAGAAAGAAAGAAAGAAAGAAAGAAAGAAAGAAAGAATGTAGTCATATATGTTAAAGTCCCACCAGGTAGAAAACTAAGATGTTAGACCCCTAGAAAACTAGGATTGTTGAGTTTTAATTGACCTGACAGTGAAGTTCCCCATCACACAGAAGAAATTACCTGACTAATGTGATGTTAGTGAACTTTTTTTTTTCCCATTGTTCTGACTCCCCATCCCTACCTTGTAAGGAAAGTAACTTTAGAGCACCCAACATACTTTGTTGTTACACAGGTGCCTGTAGAGAGCAGGGGCATCAGATTCCCTGGAGCTAGAGTCAGAGATGATGGTTGTAAGCTGTCTCTCATGTGTGGTAGGAACTAAACGTGGGTCTTCTGGAAGAGCAGCAAGTGCTTTTAACCACTGAGTTAATTCTCAAGTTCCCCACTAAAGATCTTGAAACCAAGTCTGGGGCTGTAGCTCAGTATTGTAAAGTGCTCAAGTAGCTGTTTTGGTCAACAACCTGTTGTAAACTGTCCACTACTGAGGAGGTAAAGGCAGGAAGATCAGAGTTCAAAGTCACCTACTGAAAGTTCAAGCCAGTCTAACCTACATGAGGCTCTGTCTCATGAAAACACAAGCAAACACAAACGTTAAACTGAGTTGCAATGTCTTCTTTTGACAGCCCCTACAGTAACACACACACATGCAGGTGTATTCATATATACAAATACACCCCTGAATCCCTATCCCTTTCCATTTTCCATTTGTCTTTCTTCCTTCCTTCCTTCCTTCCTTTCTTTCTTTCTTTCTTTCTTTCTTTCTTTCTTTCTTTCTTTCTTTCTTTCTTTCTTTCTTTCT
>CAJQZJ010031998.1:4889029-4899837 GCA_907164525.1 Lophiomys imhausi | reverse complement strand
TTGGCTACATTGGTATAGATGTTATATACTGATACAAAATTAAGGTTAACTCTTTAAAGTATTGTACCTATGTAATTCTTTAAAATGCAATGTGAAGTTCTAGGCTTTTTGATGGCAACTATCACAAGCTGTTTAGGATAATTAAAAATGCAAACTAATAGTCACTCAAACTTGTCATTTTCTTATGTACTAATTCAGTGTATCACAGATGTTTTCTAAGTTAATCAGAAATCAAGTTGCTAAGAGACAAGCAACATTGGTTTATTCAAATATATGGAGATAGATAGATGGTCTTCAAAAATCTTAAGAGATATGTAGAATATGATGTTTAAAGATGTTTTCTTAACTTAAGATTTTTTGATATTGAGACATGTCAGCTCCTGAGAGCACCCCCTATTCTACTCCAGATAGATGATGAGCATCAAAGATTCTCCATTTGGAGATGGCTGCGTTAGTGGCAATTTAGCCACTGGGCAAGAAAAAGTCCTTGCTTCAACTATAGACAGAATGCTGTCTGAAAAGGACAAAATTTGGAGGCAGGTAAGTTGACAGCCTCGCCCTGCCAAGACAGAGTGGGCAAGTCCTTCATAATTCCTGCTTTACAATTAAAGTCTATCAGAGATACTGGGCCAAAAGGCTGAAGATAGATGCTCCAATGTTGTAGAGAGAAACTGAAGATTGTCTATGCAGCCAGTTGTCTGCCATTTCTTAGTTTTGGAAGCTGCTTGCTCTGCACTTCCTGTTTATTCAGATATATTTATCTTTCTCAGGTCTCTGATGTGGTTGAAGACTAGATAGTTATAGTCTCACAGTTAAATATTAAATTATTTAGAAATTAAAAGGATGTTCTAGGTCTAAGAAGATGTTTTCAAGTTGGTAATGCAAGTTAGGATGGAAACTGAGTTAAGAATAGAACTTTACACTCATTGAGATAGATAGATAGATAATAGAATATTATTATTATTAGATGCTAAATACATATGGACTGGTTATTGGGAATGTATGTCATACCTTCTAATTTTCATAATTGTTGCCTAATTGTTATTATTGCTATGTATTGTACTGTATTTATTGTTATAATAAAAAGAGCTGCCAATTGTGGTGGCATATGCCTTTAATCCCAGCACTTGGGAGGCAGAGGCAGGTGGATCTCTGTGAGTTTGAGATCAGACTAGTCTACAAAGCGAGTCCAGGACAGCAAGGGTTGTTAAACAGAGATACCCTGTCTCTAAAAACCAAAAAAAGATGGAGAAAAAGAGCCTTTTATGGAACTAAAAGGGGAAAATGTTGGGCAGAAAAAAAGACACACCTTATATTAAAAAAAAAAAAAGGATAGGAGGGAGAAGGGTAAGAGGGTAGGACTAGGAGGGAAGAAGGCAGGGGACTGTGATTGAGATGTAACTTGAAGAAATAAATAAATGTGGGGAAAAAAGTTCATCAGTGGATTAAGGGAAAAATTGGATTGTTCTTTAGCTTCTCACTTGGAGTGTGTGGGCATGCATCTACAAGTATGGTTATGTGTGTGCACATCTTTGGAAATCAGCAAGGGGACAAATTCTTTTAAAATGTTGACATCAATTAACTGACTATTACAAGATAGCTAATGGAAAGGATTTGAATATCCCCAACACAAAAAAAAAAGATACAAGTTCAAGTTAGCTATTTGTTATGATCTGGCCATAGCACACTGTATCCAGCTATTGAAATAATACTACATGTGGTGGTTTGAATGAGAAATGTATTGCATAGGTTAGGTATTGGATAACTTGGTCCCCATTTGATGGTGCAGTTTGGGGAGGATATGAAACTTTTAGGACATGCAGCCTTCCTGTAGAAAAGTACATCACTGGGGGCAGGATTTGAGAGTTCATAACCTCATGCACTTACAGTTCCCTCTCTTTGCTTCACATTTGCTGTTGAAGATGTGAACTCTCAGGTTCCTGCTGCCATGCCTCCCTGTCAGAAACATCACTGCACAAATAAGAAGTATCACTGTGTGCCAATTAAACAAACACTTTAAAAAGGGTGCATACTTATTTGCTATGAGCCACTCACTTTTCCGCAGTCTCTTGAATTCAAATGGACTTTTCTATTAGGTTGAAATGATGATTCATGGTGGTTATGGAATAGTGGGGAAGAATAAAAGGAGAGTTCAATGTCAAAAATTAAACTACACTGATGTGTACGTCAGCTCTTTCAACTCACCCAGACACATCCAGCACTGGTTTCCTGAGCTGGTTGGTCTTTAAGAGAGAGCAGAGAAGATTCTTTTAGGGTTCCTAGTCTCATAACAAAGGAAAACCCAATCCAGTTCCTCTTTCAGTGGAAGGAGGGTAGATCCTTCTATTTGGAAGAGAACTGGTTAAGTTCCTTAAAATTTTCTGTTATTTTTAGAGCTGTTTTTCACCCTCAAGTTCTGTGGCATTCAGTAAGTGTCACTGAAGGTACGGCAGGCTCCTTCAAGACACAGCCCCCTCTAATCCATTTTAATATTTGTGTGATAGTAACAACAGGTTCTATTCTATTCTTTTCTGAGACAGGGTCTTAGGTAATTTGGCCGTGAACTCCATATATAACAAGAATGAACTTAAACTGATCCTTGTGTTTTCACCTCCCAAGAATTAGAATTACAGGCACTTACCATCTTTAGGGGCATGTCAGTTTCCATAACCAATATATATTAAGTTGTTAAATTCGTTTATTTTTAGATTTATTTCTTTTTATTTTATGTGCATTAGTGTTTTGCTGGCACGTCTGTCTGTGTGAGGGTGCCAGATTCCCCGGAACTGGAGTTATGGACAGTTGTGAACTGTCATGTGGGTGCTGGGAATTGAACCCGGGTCCTCTGGAAGAGTAGTTAGTACTCTTAACCACTGAGCCATCTCTCCATCCCCCAAGTTGTTAAATTCTAATAAATAATTTGCCTTGTGGTCTCTTCAGTGCATCATGGGTAGTGATTCTGAAACATTTGGAGTAGTCATAATGTCATTTTCAGGTAATAGATCTTCATTGACATCTCTTAAATTCTTCTAAGTTTTGGGCTAGAGAGATGGCTCAGCAGTTATGAGGACTTGTTCTTCAGAGGACGGGGTTCAGTTTCTAGTACCCACATGGCAGCTCACAAACCATCTGTAACTCCAGTTCCAGGGATCTGACACCCTCTTTTGGCTTCTGCAGTCACTACACACATGGGGTGTACAAACACACATGCAGGCAAAATACCCATACACACAAAGTAAAAATAAATAAATCTAAAATAAAAGGTCTATTTAGTGTTGAGCAGACAAGTTTTATGTCTGGGCATACCTGCTCTGGTAGCTTCTCTAACTCTTCTGCTTTACTTTCTTTAGGAGCTGTGTCAGAATTACCCAGGGCAGGCAGATGGGTGCAAAAAGGAAAAGAAAAAGAAATATCAAGAAAACAATCAGTATGCTGATCTTTGTAGTCAAGGAAGTGGTTATTAGCCCACTTGGAAAAGGGGCACAAATTCACATTTTTCCTTATGATGAAGGCTCAGCTTTCACTGTTCAGCCTCTTTACTCACCCGGCCTTATCCTGGTCCAATGTTAAGTATTGACTTGAGGCACACCAATTAATTAGTAGTGATAACTCAGATCCAAATAATGCTGGGGAATTCTGTCATTAGGATCAAGTAGGTGCATTACACTTGAAAGCTGAAAAGAAAGGACAAAAGTTTAGCTTGTGATTGACATTTATAGTTCACTATTTTTTGTTTCTTTGTTTTAAATTAAAATTGGGGATGGGGTGGGGCCTTATTTAAAGCAATTAAACTTTATAACTTTAATTTCTAATGGCTTTCTATAAAAATTAAATAAAATTTAGTAAATCAAGTTTAGAATTATAAAGAATATTTTCTTGTTAAATAATGAGCACCATTAGGTTCGGGGACTATTCCCTTGGGAACCATGGCAAATTTTCACAGTTCCAGAAGAGCCAACTGGTACTGTGGGTAGAAGCCTTGAGGTATCAGTAAAGTGTTCAGTGGTCCTCTTGCCTTTTAGTATGGTGAAGATTACACTACATAAATTGTTGCCTTCAAGGGTGGGTGCCAGCCGCTTTCCTTGAGTTGTGATTTTCAAAGGAAATGTTGAGATGCCAACACGCAGAGAATTTCTAACTTCAATGCAGAAAAATGAAGGTAGGCATGGCGGTGTTTGCCTGCAGTCTCAGGACTCAGAAGGCTGAGGCAAGAGGATTTTGAGTTTGAGGCCAGCTAAGGCTACAAGGAAAGACCTTGTATCAAAGACAAATAGCAACATCAAACCCCCAAGATAAATAAAAACAAATGTGAGAGAGGAGAGAGAGAGAGAGAATTATAGGGCCAGAATTTTAGTATCAATTTCAACTTGTTTGTCTTTGTCAGCAGGCTTAACAATCCTATGGCTCAGGAAAGCAGCCTCCCTTGATTTGGAGTCTACATTTATAGAACACAAACCAAAAATGGTAGGCTTTAAAACAAGTCAGTTGTTTGGTTGCCAAACAACTGTTCCAACTTGAACAAAACACCCTTGTGGTGTGAAAATTGACTTGGTTCCTATGAGTACACTTCCAACATCTCTCTCCCACTTTGTAAAGGGAAAAGGGGGAGGGGGGTTAGAGCACTGGCCACTCTTCCAGAGGACTCAGGTTTGATTCCCAGAACCCACAAGGTGGCTGACAGATATCTGTGGCTGCAGTTAAAGGAGATCTGATCCCCTCTTCTGACTAGGCAAGTATGTGGTGCACTTTTCATTCATGCAGGCAAAACATTCATACACAGAAAATAAAATAAAAAGAGAAAAGGGTAAAGCTTGTCTCCTTACACAAAGAGCTCTAAAGTGGAAAATGAGGTGATACAAAGGTGTGGAGGCCACATTTTTTTTTTTTTCTTTCCAAAAAACTGCAGCCAGGCAGGCCCATGTTGGTGGTGCTTCTGATATCAAGCCATCAGAGAAAGCTGGTCAAAGTTCCAGGTGCTGAAGCACTGGGCACACTTGTCAAGAGCCAGAGAGACCCTCTTAGCAGACAACGGGAATTACATTAAGCTAATAAAAATTGCTAAACTCACAAAATAAACTGTTGGCATATAAGGAGTCCTGGAAAGGATCAAGGTCTGTAGGGCATTTGAAATTCAATAGGAGGTAATAGCAAGTGTAAAGAGCACAGAAAATGTCCTAATCAGGCAAAAGCAGAGCCACAGCACAGCCCCTAAAGTTAGAGAAATATAAACATGTATGTATATAAAATTGGTTACTTCACCCTACTTTTGAGACAACTTCTTACCGTGTTGCCTAGGCTGGTCTAACTCAAGATCTCCCTCCCTCCACCTCTCATTGCTGGGATTGTTAGTGTGCGCCACCACATCTGATTATATTTGTACTTTATACATACATGCACCCAAACATATTTATACCTTTTAATATTACTTTAAATTGTTTACTTTCTTTATTTGAAACAGGGTCTCTTATAGCCCAGAGTGGACTAAAACTCACATTTACCTGCTCTTTCAATTCGGTGAAATTCCCTTTAATTAGTAATGAAATCATAAAGACAGCAGAGGCTAACAGGTAAAGAAGTGTGACAAAAAGTAGATGTACTAAGAACTAAAGAAATGAAGGTTCATATTTGAGTCCAGAAAGGAGAGATCAGCCTCCCCTTTCCTTGCTACCCGCCCTCCCCCTCCTCCCCCTTCCTGCCCTCCCCCCTCTGCCCTTCCCCACCCTTGCTGCATCTCCAGATGTGTCTTTGCTGGTGGGAGACAGGATTTCCTGATTATAATGAGGAAACACAGCTGACCACGCCAGTGTGTTCAGGTTGAGATCTGACCCCCTTTGACCTTTTGCCCCGTCCCCTGTTTACCAGTCTGAAGGCTGGCACATATGACTGTAAATGGGAGCAAAAGAAAGACAGCAAAAAGGCAAAGCAACTGTGCCAGGCCGTGGTTGTCAGCTGGGCAAAGCCCCACCTTGTCTCTTCCTGTGTAAAGATGAGAACGGGGTTAGTGCCCTGATGGTTTCGGGTGAAAACTGATCTGCCTGCCGTGCTCTAAGCAGACATTAACTTACTCTAGGCATCCCTTGTCTTCTCCTGAAGTAGAATCTTGTTTTGTTACTCAGTCTGGCCTCACACTCCTGGGCTCACATGAGTCCCTGCTCCTGGCTCTCAACTAACTGGGAATACGAACATGCTCCACTTGGACCCTACTTCCTCTTCTCTTTACTGTCTGCACGTTTTCCTTAGTAATCACATTCACATCAGGTCTTGAGTTACCATCAATACGCTGATTGCTCCTGGAAGAGACCCTGGCACGTTGTTACCCAGATGCTCTTTTCAGCACTAAGGCATGCATCCCCCAACTGCTGGAAGGGTTCATTGTTGACAGCTCACGGCAACTCTTCTTTTCCTCTCTTTTTCTTTTCTTTCTCTCCTTCCTGCTTTTCTCCTGTTCTTTTTCTATCCTCTCTTTCTCCTCTTCTCTTCCCTTCCTATCTCTGTCTCCCTCTCCCACTTTATTTCTTTTTCTCCTCTTTCCCCTTTTATTTTGGAGTAGTGGGGTGGAACCCAGGGCCTCTTGCATGCTAAGTAAGAACTATGCCACCGAGTGACACCCCAACTTCCCATTTTCTGAGAGACAGGGCATCACTATTGTAGCACAGGCCAACCTCAAACGTGTAATGCTTCCCCCTCAGCTTGTGAGCACTGAGATGCTAAGAGTGTACCACCAAGTCTAGCTGACTCTCCTTCTAAGTACTGTCTCATCCCAGGCCACATTTCTTCACCAAGAACAACCTGCATCTAATGCTGATTTGATAGTTTGGGACAACTCTGAGAGGCCATGCCAGTGCCTAAGACCCATGTAGGACTGGCTGGCATCTCTGTGACAACAGCACCGTAATCCTACTTCTCCCTCTGCCCAATGTTGCTTCCATACTCCCTTCTAGCATTTTCTCCAGGGACATTACTGTGCTCAACACAATGGGCAACATCCAGATACCACTTCAGGAACGAAGAACGATGGCTTCTGGGATCCTGGGTTAGTATACTCAGATGGTCTCCAGAGATGGTTGGTTACATTCAATGACTAGTCAAATTGGGCATACAGGCTCCATTCTTTGGTCTCAGCTTGAGATAGCAACAAGGGGGGCATTTTAGTGTATAAGCCCTGACCCCGAGGACAGGAAATACCTTGATGACATTTTAAGGAACATGTGGTTTGAGTTGATCCCCAGAGACCCAGTGACATGTGACCCTTTGTTAAACTGGAGATTTGTGTGACCCAGGAAACAAATATATCCATGGATACATTCAAGCCTCACACTCCTGGATGCTATGCTTGGCAATTACAGAACCCTTCCAGCAGTTGGGGAATGCATGCCTTAGTGCTGAAAAGAGCATCTGGTTAACATGCCAGGGTCTCTTCCAGGAGCAATCAGTGTATTGATGATAATTCAAGACCTGGAAGTGAATGTAATTACTAAGGAAAACGTGCAGACAGTAGAGAGAAGAGGAAGGGTTCACTGAATCTCCAAACACACACTGTGATTATTTCCCAAGTGATTATGTACTAGCTCTTATAAACATATGGACTCTTAAAGAAGTCCTCACATGGCACTGCTGACTTGTGGGGAAAGGAATGCTATAATGGAGAAGGCCAAGTGGTATTCCCAAAGTTATTTCTATAAATACGAAAAAGGAGAGAACAAAGGTACAGTTAAAGACCTAGGAGATGCAGAGGTGGGTCTTGAGGATTGAACTCAGGTTATCAGTCTTGGCAGCCAGCACTGAATGACCCACAGAGCTATCTTCCTGGTCCCTGAGTTATCCTTTTAAAATAAAACCTCTCTTGCATTCCCTACCATAAATAGGAATCACAATGCATGGAAGGCATCTTTAGGTTCTAGAGGTAATATATTATATCTAAAAACACTATTTATTGCATTACAAATTTTAACATTTTTGTATTTTTGAGATTTTTATATATGAGTACTATATTTATATCCCTCTCTCAAGAGTACCATTACTTTTTTTTTTTTTGAGACAGGGTTTCCCTGTATATCCTCGGCTGTCCTGGACTCACTCTGTAGACCAGGCTGACCTGGAACTCACAGAAATCCTCCTGCCTCTGCCTCCTGAGTTCTGGTATTAAATGTATGTGCCACCATGCCTGGCAATTACAGACATCTGTGAACTGCCATGTGAGTGCTGGGATTTGAACCTAGGTCCTTTGGAAGAACAGCCAGTTCTCTTAACCCCTGAGCTATCTCTTCAGCCCAAGAGTCCATTACTTTTGAGTGAGCATGAGCAGGTAAGAACTCTGCATTAAGTAACTCTGCATACAAAGCAGTGGTATAAGTACTCCTCTCCTTTGGGTCAAGTAGCTGATATAATGTCTTGAAGATATCCACAGTGAGGAAATGATTAGGTGCCCACTTTAGAGGGACATCAGGAATGAGTCTATGAAAATGGAATCCATATATGAGCATTTTTCTCCCATATACCCATCCTCAGTGGTTGACTTAATAAGCTTATGTAATTTCAGTGATGGATTCTACCAGATATTTAAGGGAAAAGTAGCAGAAATCTAACAGGAATTCTTTTTAATTTAATTAAAAATATTCAAAATTTATACACATAAATCAATAATACACAAACTCCTTTATGTGTATGTGTGTGTATACAAGATGTTTGTCAGTAACACAGACTTTTGAGAAACACAAGAGAAGAGAATGCTTTCCAGTTATTTCTATGAAGCCAGAATTATGTATCGATATCAATACCTTTCAAAGATATAGAAAAGTTATGGTCAGGATCTATCAAAAATAGGATATTAGTAAATTAAATTCTTATATAAATAGAATGTAAAGTACATTATTATCAAGTAAAATTTATCCTAGGAATGCAAGGCTTATTAAGGTCTTCTTTAAAAGATTCTACTAAAGGATTAGAATAGAAAGTAATTTGCTTAATTTAAAAAGAGTGTTGGTAGCTGGGCATGGTGGCGCATGCCTTTAATCCCAGCACTCAGGAGGCAGAGGCAGGTGGATCTCTGTGTGTTAGAGGCCAGCCTGGTCTACAAAGAGAGTCCAGGACAGCCAGGGCTGTTAGAGAAACCCTGTCTCCAGAAAAAAAAAAAAGAGTGCTGGTGAAAACATGCAGCATTAAACTTAGAAACGAAATATTGGATACTTTTACTGCAATTATTGAAGCAAGGCAAGGATATTTGCTTTATTTTGTTTTGAGTCAAGGTCTCACTGTATATTTGTGGCTGGTCTGGAACTTACTATGCAGAGCAGGCTGGCACAAAATCACAGAAACTGCCTGCCTCTGAGCTTCCCAAGTGCTGGGATTAAAGGTGGGCACAACCACATCTGGCACATTGGCTTTTATCACTTATATTCTACACTGCACTAGAGATGCAAGTCTATGAAATAAGACAAGAAAAATAAATGTATTTTATTGTATATACCTATAAAGGATATTTGTTTACAAATAACATAAGTGTTTATGTACAAAATCATATTTATATCATGTGCCTATAATCTCAGCACTTGAGAGGTAGAAACAGAGGCCACATAGTAAATTCAAGGCCAACCTGGGTTAGGTGAAATACTTTCTCAAATAAAATAAAATAATAAAATAAACCCTCTGTTTACAAAGACTTTTGGAATTCAAGAGAATTTGATAAAATTACAGAATACAAGATCAAAATACAAAAATTATCTGGGTGGTGGTGGCACATGCCTTTAATCCCAGCACTTGGGAGGCAGAAGAAAGCAGATCTCTGTGAGTTTGAGGCCAGTCTGGTCTACAGAGTGAGTTCTAGGACAGTCAGAGCAGGAACCTGCAGGCAGGAATCATGGAGGAATTCTGTTTACTGGCTTACTTCCTAGATCATAGTCAGCTGCCTTTCTTTCTTTCTTTCTTTCTTTCTTTCTTTCTTTCTTTCTTTCTTTCTTTCTTCCTTCCTTCCTTCCTTCCTTCCTTCCTTTCTTTCTTATCTTTTAATGGATTTTATTTATTATTATTATTATTATTATTATTATTATTAATTTTTTTTTTTTGGTTTTTCGAGACAAGGTTTCTCTGGGTAGCTCTGGCTGTCCTTGACTCACTTTGTAGATCAGGCTAGCCTTGAACTGTAGAACAGGTAGATCCACCTGCCTCTACCTCCTGAGTGCTGGGATTAAAGGCATGTGCCACCATGCCCAGTTTAGCTACCTTTCTTGTCAATGAATTGATTTCCAAAGGCCAAGGAAACATGAGATTATAGAAGAATTTGATGTGGTAGTTATATAGGCTAATACAATAATCAAAACTCACAAAATAGGACACAAAATCTGTGAATTTTATCATATTTAAATTATAATTAAAATATATCCCATCTTGGTGTACTAATTATCTACCAATATGCATAACAATGTATGAATCTCCAAAGTTCCCAGAAGAGGTAGGGAGACACCTCAGTGGGTAAGAGGACTTTTTTGTACAAGGTTGAGGGCCTGAGTTGAAGTCCTTGATATCCATGTTTTTGTTTTTAAAGCTGGGCATGGCTGTGTATGTCTAGCACTGTGATCTTGGGAGTTTCCTGGTCAGCTAGCCTAGCTGAGTGAAATAGGGAACCTTCACTGAAAGATCCTGATGTCTCATGGTGGTAAGTAGGAGAGCAATTAGGAAGATACAATGTCCTATTCTGGCTTCAAGTGTATGCAAAGTCGCACTTGCCTGCATATCCATGTGCTTATGATGTATAAACACACACAAACACACACACACACACACACACACACACACACACACACACACACACA
>CAJQZJ010031998.1:4839137-4889019 GCA_907164525.1 Lophiomys imhausi | reverse complement strand
CACACACACACACACACACACACACACACACACACACACACACACACCCTACCCCAAACATTCTGAACGTCAACCACGCTTGTTGGCTCATACTTATAATTCCAACATTTTGGAGGCTAAAGTGGGAAGATAAGTTGAAGGTCAGCCTGGGCTACTTAGAGAATTATAGGCCAGTTTGAGCTAATATAGTAAGATCATGTCTCAAACACTAATACAAGGCTAACAGCAACAACAAAAACGATGTCCAATTAAAAAATCCAGATACTGAAATATATACGATGTAGTCATATTTATATGTTATTTAGTTGCCGATAAAACTAATGCTATACTTGATGATGGAAATCAAAACAGTGATTGTCAGTGGGAGATTCTGAGGATGATGAATCTTTCCTTTCTTTTTTTCTTTTTTCTTTTTGGTGTTTTTGAGACAGATGTCTAGCCTTGAACACATAGAGATCTGCCTACCTCTGCCTCCCGAGTGCTGAGATTAAAGGCGTGCACCACCATGTCTGGCATTATTTCCTTTCTTAATCATGGTTTTGATAATACCATAAAACCATTAAGAAAACTCAAGAGATTTCAACTAGGTGTGGTGACACACACCTGTAAATCCCAGAATTTGGATAGTAGAGGGAGTAGAATTAGGAGTTCAAGGCTATATCTTTGGCTATCCAACAAGTTCAAGGCCATCCTGGGCTATGTGTGATTCTTAAAAACAAACAAGCAAAAACATAGCAAAAATAAAAATAAAGTTACTTTTAATCTTAGCACTTCACTTAGGAGGTGGAGGCAGTGGTTCAAGGCCAGCCTTGGTTACTTAGCAAGTTCAAGGTTAGATTCCTTTGTTATGTTGACAGCCTACCAGAAAGAAAACAAAGAAATAAAGGAAAGAAAATTCATTTGTATCCTGTAGTCTAGCAATCCCTCTCCCAGATGACTGTTGAGAACACAAGAGTACAAGGATATTGAAGTACTGACACTTAGAGGGAAAATGTTGGTACTATCAAAAGAGCTGGGAACAAACGTGCCTCAAGAGAGGAGGAGTTCCATAAATGAGAGAACATCAGTCCACAGTGGTCAGGATGTGCCCATTTAAATGATGGGCAGACCCATACCTGTTGTTTAGAAAGGATTCCCACATGTTAGTATTCATTGAGCCCAAAAATGTATATAATATGACTGAATTTTTTGCAAAAAAAAAAAAGATAACAGCATGCTATAATAACATGCATGCGCACATGTTATAACAGCATGCTATAATAATATGCATGTGCGCATGTTATAACAGCATGCTATAATAATATGCATGCGCGTCTATTTAGCATTATATGGAAGGAAACATCAAGTTCTTGAGTCTTTACTACAGGGCAGGGCAGTTGCTAATGTGAGCCAAAGGGAAGAAGAAATCAAACATGCTGCACAAAAGGAAAAGATTGCTTTCGATATTACATTCGTGAGTTGACGTAGAAATATATTTGGATGACTGTATGTGTGAAGGCATCTATTTGTTTATTTATTAACCTGCTTACTTATAGATTTTATAAGCATGATCTTTATACAATCTAAGTCTACTTAAATGACAACAAATTTGACTTTCCTAACAGCCCTTTGAGGGGACTTTTATTAGATTCTGCATTTGATGAGCGTTGTGTTGTTCTGATATGGGGTTTACTATGTAGCTCAGAGTGTCTGCCATCATCCTATTTACCCTTTCCAGTGCTGGGATTATACACATGCACCTTCATTTTCTGGTCTAGATTCTGCACTTGAAAGATAAAGCAGAAGCATAAAAGAAGTTGCCTATGGCTATCCTGCTCATGAATAGCAAACTAAGATTTAAATCTAGGCATTCTGGTTCGAGAGCCTATGTCCTGAAACTATACTCCCTCCTTTGAATAAAAAGCAAAACCACCATTACTCCATTGCTTAGCATATTCTGATGACTTGTCATTGTACTGAGATAATCCTAAATCCTTTGATGACTTTGAAATCCCTTCATGGTCTGGCTCTTCCTACACTCTCCATACTTACCCAGCCATCCTGACTGTCTTGGTTTGCATTTGATTACTACTTACCTGTCCCTCATTTGCTCCATGGTTACTCTGTGGAATCCTTCAGATCTCAGATCTCTTTCTCCAGAGCCTTCCCCTGATTACTTAAGTAGGCGTCTTCTGCTCATTTCTGCCATAACCCACAGCATGTACCCATACTGTACTTACTTTTGTTGGCTCTCTGTCACTTTTGGTTGTCTTCTATGATTAGAGGCTCTAAGGGAGTCTTATGGGACATTGACTTGGATGCTTCTGTATCTTCAACATTTTTTTTGTAGCTCTGGATTTATACTTGGTCTTAGCCAAAAGACCAATAAGTGACTACACTACTGTAATAGCAGATACTCAGAAGCACTTCAAATGAGTGAGAAAACAGCCAGTAAATGAAAGGTACTGCTGAATCTTGAGGAAAGATTTAAGTCTAGACTCACATTGATCAGGGTTCCACTCAAGCACAGGGTGCTTCCTGTTTCTCCCTTGCTTTCCTTAGCCTCCTGGCCAGTCCTTCCCACTTCTTCCTATCATTTGTTTAGTTGGGGATGGGGGTGTATCACAGTCCTCATGTGGGAGTCAGAGGATAAACATTCTCTCTTTTTAACATTTGTGCTTCAGGAATGAAACTCAACTTGTCAGGCTTGGCAAGCGAGTGCCCTTACCTAACACTGAGCCATCTCACTTGCCCATAGCTGTTTTATAGCCCCTGACTTAACCAAGCCCTTTGCTTAGCACCTGCTGTGGTTTGCCTTGGAACTTGCCCTCCAAGCTCAGGTCTTAAGATGGGGTTGTTGTCCACTGCTGGGATTTTGAAGGGTAGTTGAATTATGATTACTTTAACTTTGTCAGTGCTACCACAGAGTTCTGACTCACCTAAAGGAGGTCCAGGTCCAGAAACAGTAGAACAAGTGACCGTGTACCTCAACTGTGAGCTAAAATAAACCTTTCCTTTCGAAGGCTTTTTCTCAAGCATTTTTGACACATTGATAAAAACTGACGACCACAGCTCCACTTAAGCCATTGAAAGGCACCTTCGGGAATGTCAGGGTTTGAATCCATTCAGTTAAGGGGTGTGCTCAGCAGAGACAGGTGTACAATGTTGTCCTCAGACAGATTCGCCACACTTCTGAGATAGTCTGTGGTGGCTTCACCATAATGGTGAACTGGCAAGCCCGTGTTATCTCTTCTTCCTGGGTCACAGGAAACTCCACCCTTGACAGCGGTTACTAGCAGAGAACACTGATGTGGACCAGTGTGTCAGATATATGCAGAAGTCAGATGGAGAAACATATGCAAAATAGGGTTTAAAATATTTCATCTGTGAGAAAACACTGGAGATGGGAAAATAAGAGGGAGGAAGGACATTGGGAGCTCTAATAGCTTTTGATTACACAAAGGGAGGGGGCAGAAGCTGTTGCTGCTGCAGGAATCAGCAGAGAAAACTTCCTGGAAAAGTACCGAATTACCCAGCTGCAGGTCTGCCAACTCCTAGTTTCCTGCCTCCAACCTTGTTGAAATAATTTGTGTCTTTTGCATGTGTCGTCTGTAAATACGATGATGGTCCCTCTTCCTGGAATAGCTTTGTTATGCCTTCTCTCTTCATGGCTAGGAAGACTTTTACCCTTGTCCCTGTTCCTCCCTGAAATCACCACCCAGCATATTGTCAGACAGTTGCATATGGAGTGAATGATGAATATTCAGTATCTTCCTGTTACTGTTAAAAACACAGTTAGTAAACACTGGAAAAGCTAAATTTGGGGGCATACAAAGAATGTTTTATGCTAGAATTTGAGGATTTGGAATGGGTTATTCCCAAAGATTATGTAAACTAATGTCCAAAGGATAGCTGGACATACTTAGGAAGAGCAGCGGGCATTCTGGTAACAGAGGGGTGGTGCCCTATAGAGTCTGCCAAAGGGGAAGTGAATGACCTCTGACCCTGAATGGGCCTAGAAGTTAAGCTGCACATCCCAAGGGGAACTATGCCAGCCCTGAGAATGACATGCTTTGCTTGGTCCCTCAGAGCACCTATATTGCTATGATTTGGACACAAGTCACTGGCTAGCTTTGTTCACAAAGGGGTTATATTTTGATACACTCAATGCTGAATTTATAGAGACCATTATACCTTCCACATATCTGTCACAACAGGAAGAGATAATGATACACTGGTCTCCATGATAGACACACACACACACACACACACACACACACATATACACACACACACACACACATACACACACACACACACACACACACACACACACACACACATATACACACACACACACACACACACACACACACACACACACACACACACACACACTCACACTTAAGTGATGGCAGATACCAGATGGATAAAGAAAAAAGAATAATTTCCATCTCAAGCTAGATATCTTTTTCCAACAAATTCTCTTCTCTGTCATTCTTCCTTGATGACTAGATGTAAAAATTGTCACTTAAGAAGCTCTTGGCTTCTCCTTATTTAAAAGTCTTTAAATGAGTCTTTCCTGAGAGGTTTCAGCAAGCCTACCATTGAATTTGAGATTTATTGGCTATTTCACATCTCTTACAACCCTTGATTGTTATCTGATAATAGGACCTTAAAATTTGCATGTACTGAATATTCATCTCTGCAATCAGTGCTTGATCATCCAGAAGTAGGGGTAGTTTGACTGTTGATTGGGTTAGTGGCCCATTCACAATCACTTTTGGTTTCAAGTCTTGTTAAGATAATCACAGACTCTAGTCAGTTAATCCTTTTATTGACATCATTATCAAGGGTGTTTACTCTGACCTTCACATTAATGCAAGGATATTTTTCTCATACACAAAGCAGCCATTCCCCATCTTCTGTATCAAATTTCTATCTCATGAGGAAGGCAAACAGGACCTTTATGTATTAGTCTGGAGAGAAGGGACCAAGTATCAAGTATTCATTTGACAAATATCTATTTGTTTCAATTACCACAATACCAGTTAGGTGCCCTGGATTCAAATTCTAGACTATTGTTTATGAGCTGTGTGATGTATGGTATGTCACCATCCCAGTTTGTGCAGGACTTGTTACAATACAGCAAGTCCAGTGACCTGAGAAGCCTCTCAAACTTGGGAAAAAATCATTCTCTCTAAGTCATTTACTCATATACATGGTTTTAATTAGCATATATTAATTATGCATGACAATGGGCTTGTTATGACATTTTTATGCTTGTATCTAAAGCACGTTGGTGATATTCATATCTCATTACCCTCTCATGTCCTCTGTTGACCCCTTTCCTCTCTCCATCTAGTGCCCCTTCTACTTTCATTGTTTTCTTCCTTCCTTCCTTCCTTCCTTCCTTCCTTCCTTCCTAGTTAGTGTCTTTTTGGAATCTCAGTGAGTTTTATTAGATTGCTTACAAAAGCATGAGAAAGTTGCTGTTTACAGGTTACGTGGAAGAGCCTGGTCATCTTTCCAGTGCTTATAGGGGGAAGCAGATGTCTCTCCCTCTTCCGGCAATCATTAACTGCCTATTAATACTCAGGGAGGTGTGGGACATCACAACTCTGACTCTTTCATAGCTTTAATTCTATTTTGTTTTGCTCTGAGGCAGTCTCATGGATCCCAGGATGACCTGAACCCTTGATCTCCGAGTCTCTACCTTCCAAGTGATAGGATTATAGGTAACATGCCTAGCTCGTATACGTATATATAGACTAGAGAAACTGATTATTTTTATATGGTGTGTTTGGTGTGGAGCTCAAATAAGATAATGTTCAAAAAATTGGTAAATTTTATACTGTCTTATAAAAGACACAATTTGGTTTTTTTGTGTCATTTTCTTACCTTAGGTACAAGAGCAAAGTGCTTGGTTACAGAACTAGATTTTCATACTTGGAATAAGTCACATCCTGGAGATTGGTCCTCTGGTCTTATCAGATTTTAAGATAGTTTACCTTTTTTTTTTTTCCCCAGCAGTGTTGTGGGAATTAAACTCAGGGCCTTATGCAGGGGAAATGTATACTCTACCACTGAGCCGTGCTGCATCCTAAAACTTTATTCTGACTGTCAAGTGTGGTGCAGTTCAGCAGGCAGCAGGCAGACTGTATAGAGATCCAGACAAAGTGACAATGGTCTTCTAAGAAAGCTCAAGTAAATCTGGTTGCAGATACTATCCTAAAAGAGCCAGGGCTGTAGCTATGGGGTTGAGGATTTAGGAGCCCTATAGTATGGAATTAAAAAAGCAGTCAGATGGTTAGACAGAGGGACCTGGAGAATTGCATATCTCACACGCTTATGCACACGAATAGGTGTGTTTATCAGTTACAACACCAACAGGGCCTAAGGAGGTTCAATGGAGACCCAAGGTTGGGGTGGAGCTTGTGGTGGTTGGAATGAGAATGGTCCTCCTAGGCCCCTATAGGCTCCTGTATTTGACTGCGTGCTCCCCAGTTGATGGAGCTGTTTGAAAGCCTTGTGGCCTTGTTGGAGGAGGTGTGGCCTTGTTAGAGGAGGTGTGGCCTTGTTGGAGGAGGTGTGGCCTTGTTGGAGGAGGTGTGGCCTTGTTGGAGGAGGTGTGGCCTTGTTAGAGGAGGTGTGGCCTTGGTGGAGGAGGTGTGGCCTTGTTGGGGGAGATATATCAATGGGTGGGGGCTTTGAGGTTTCAAAAGCCCATGACACCCCAGTAAGCTCTTTCTCTATCCCTTTCTCTCTCCTCTTATGTTTGTGGAAGTTCTTAGCTACTGCTCCATTGTCATGTGTACTTACACGTTGCATGCTCCCTGTCAAGATCTTCATGAACTCTACCCTTCTGGACCATGAGCCCCTAAATTAAATGCTTTCATTTATACATTGGCTTGGACATGATATTTTGTCACAGCAATAGAAAAGGAACCAAGACAGAGACTTAACTAAGATGACTCAAAGCCTGGGTTGCAGAAAATAGGACTGAAGCTGGAGGTAGGAAGGGTATGGAAAAGGAAGCTGAGGTCAGAAATAAAGACTACAAGCTTACTGGAGACAATGTTTAGTGGGGTGGATGTGGTATAACCTAGAGTCAACTGGAAAGAGGAAACCTCAACTGATGAATTGCTCAGCTCCGCTTGTCCAATAGCTGTGTTTATGAAGAACTATTTCGTTGTATGATGTGTATGGGAGGGCTTAGCTCACTGTGAATGGTGCCATCTTCTAGGCAGGTGGGCCTGAACTATATAAGAAAATTAACTGAGAAAGCCAGTGAGTGAGCCAGTAAAGCAGCCTGTCCATGGTTTCTGCTTCAAGTTTCTGCCTTGACTTACCTTAGTGATGGATGATTACCCCAGAGTGCAAATTGACATTAATCCCTCTCCCCACAAAGTTGGTTTGGTGATGGCATTTGTCTCAGCAACAGAATGAAACAATGATGATTTTACTCTGGTTTTTTTGTTTTTTGGTTTTTCAAGACAGGGTTTCTGTGTGTATCTCTGGCTGTCTTGGACTCACTTTGTACACCAGGCTGGCCTTCGAACTCACAGAGATCCACTTGCCTCTGCCTCCCAAGTGCTGGAATTAAAGGCATGCGCCACCATGCCCAGCTTGGTACGCAGTTCTAATTCTGTCTTTTCTCACTCTTTTACTCTAGTACATTTTATTTACCTTTTCACTTATTTCTTTATGACACTCAAAATGGTTTTAAGTTTTCCTTACAATGTAGTACATCTTAGGAGCTTAAAATATTCTTTTGGAGACATCATCTTCCCATATAGCCCAGGCTAATCCCAAATTTCTGATCATCCCACCTGAACCTCAGGACTGCTGGAATTTCAGATGTTCATCACCATGCCCAGTTTGTTTGGAAACACTTAGGAGATATCTGTCATGTGCTTGGTCATATAGGCCACATCCCCCTGACACAGATATTATTCCCTCCAATTTACAAATTGAGAAATGAGGCTTAGAGAACTCACGTAACTATCATAACCTCACTCAGTAAGTCAAAGTTAGGATATTTATTTATTTATTTATTTATTTATTTGAGGCAGAGCCTTTCAATATAGTTTAGGCTGGTCTTGAACTTGTCATCTCCTCAGCCTCTTGTGTGCGGGGATCACAGCGTGCACTAGCACTCCTTGCCAGTTAATATATATATATATATATATTTTTTTTTCTTTCCCATAACACGAGAGTTTTTGATAAAATAAGTGCCTTACATTTGGATTTTTGCATAGGTTCCTTATTTTAAAAGAGTTGTTAAAGACTAATGGAGGGTTGATGACATGGGTCTAAAAATTACCCTTGCACCAAGAATGATACCTTGGCTAATGCTGCTTAAGTAGTTCCTTGTTTCCTTATCTCTTCATGCCTTCAATTGTGAATTATTCAGAAACCTTCTCAAATGGCTTCTCGGTTCACCATCTTTTCTTCAATTCATTCTCCATCTTTCAGTCTGAGGACTCTTTCTCACATGCGTATCTGATTGTGATACTCCCCTAGTTAAAACCTTCCATGAGTCCCACAGTCTGCGAGATAAACATCTTCACAGGGCCCCCGGCGCTTGCACAGGGTCATTCATTTCTCTCTCCCATGCTTCTTTGTCTTGAGGCTTACTAGGCCATTTGCAGTTCCACAAACAGACCATGCTGTCCCATGAGGACACCTTGATGCTGTGATGGTGCCCCATACTGCCACTGTACTCTGCACACACACACACACACACACACACACACACACACACACACACACACACACACACATTTCCTGACTGATACTTACTGAACTTTTAAACGATTAACACCTAAGAGGATGTTGAAATCTAGGTGGAATTTGAAAGATTTTATTGCAGAGTTAGGGTCTGATTATGTTCTAGCTTGCCTTGTATTGCTGTGTTAAAATACCAAGACCAAAAACAACTCGGGGAGAAAAGGTTGTATTTTACCTTGTAGCTTGCCGCCATAAAGGCAAATCAGGACAGAAATTCAAGGCGAGAACCTAGATACAGGTACTGAAGCAGACACCATGGAGGAATGCTACTCGTTGACTTGCTTTCCATGGCTCATTCAGCCTGCTTTCATGTACCGCACAGGACCATTTACCCAGGGGCGGCACCACTCACAGTGGCCTGGGCTCCCACATTACAATCATTACTCATGAAAATGCTCCACAGACTTACCTATAGGTAATCTGAAGGATGCAATTCCTCAATTACGATTCCCTCTTCCCATATAACTCTAGCTTGTGTCAAGCTGACAAAAAAAAAAAAAAAACAAAACAAAAAAAAAAAACTGACCAGCTGGGGAGGAGGGGAGGAGCAAAGGGTAGTACGCAGGGTGCAGAGGGAGCAGAATGAGGGAGTCCTCTGGAGGATTATGGTGACTGTCAGGGAAAGGGTGTAGGGAGAAGCTTTTCATTGACCAGGACTGGTGCTCACTGGTACACAAAGAGCGGCTAACACTGAGGAAGAAGGTCATGTATCACCATACGCTGACAGCATGTGCCAGGAATCTTAAGAGTATTTTGGAAGTAGTCCTTGGAGAAGGGCTTCTCATTGTAGCTGTCAAGTACTTGCAACTCTGAAAGGCTTTGTCCTAGTTTTATCTCTTTTATTGTGATAAAACACTCAGACAGAAAGCAAGTTAGGGCGGCAAGGGGTATATTCTAGCTTACGATTCCAAGTTGTCATCCATCATTGTGACTAAGTTACCGCAGGAACTTCCAATAGTTACATCACACCCACAGTCAAGCGCAGAGAGAAAGGAAAGCTTGCATGCATGCTTGCTGGCTTGTGCTCAGCCTGTATCTCCACTCTTGCACAGTTTAGGATGTCCAGTCTAGGAATGGGTGCTGTTCACAATGGACTGGGTCTTCCCTAATTAATTAATTAATTAATTAATTAATTAAGACAATCTCCCATAGACATGACCATGAGCCAACCTAATGTGAAGTCTTTCTTTGAGACTCTCAAAGTGAATCTAGGTTGTGTCAGGCTGACAATTAAGGCCAACCACCACAGGCTTTAAAATAAAATAATCTTTTTCTTTCTTTTTTCTTTTTTTTGGGGAAAGATTCTTGATATGTAGTCCAGGCAGGCCTCAACCTCGAAATTCTCCTGTCTCAGCCTCCTGAAGATCATGATTGTAGGTTTACACCATCATGAATAGCTAAAACCACCCCCTCCCCTTTTATTTTTGAAACGGGGTCTCACTATGTTGCTTTGACTGGCCTGGAACTAACTATGTACACTAGGCTGTCCTCAAACCCATAGAGATCTGATGCCTCTGCCTCCCAAGTGGTAAGATTAAAGGCATGTCCCACTATACACAGAGCTAAAACAGTATTTTTAAATAATAAATGACTTCTTGTTAGTCTGGGGAAATGATGGTGGGCTTGACAAAATAAATGTTATTTATTCTTTCCTTGGAGTGTGAAGACTGTGGATAACCAGAATGCTGGAACCTTAAGAAATACTCAGGTTGAGTATGGTGGTGCAGGCTTTTAATCCCACTACTTGGCAGGGTGATCTCTTTGAGTTCAAGGCCTGGTCTACATAGTGAGACTGTCTCGAACAAACAAACAGAAAAGAAATACTTAAGAGCCTTAACTGGTGGCTTAAGATTGTAACCTCAGACTTTAGGAGGCTGAGACAGGAGGATTAACATGAGTTTGAGGGTAGCATATGAGAGTATGAGACCTTATGAGATTGAGAAAGAAAGAAAGGAAGGAAGGGAAGGAGGGAGGGAGGGAGGAAGGAAGGAAGAAAAAAGGAAGGAAGGAAAGAAGGAAGGAAGAAAAGAAGGAAAGAAGGAAGGAAGGAAGAAAAGAAGGAAGGAAGGAAAGAAGGAAGAAAAGAAGGAAGAAGAAAGGAAGGGAGGAAGGGAAGGAGGGAGGGAGGGAGGGAAGGAGGGAGGGAGGGAGGAAGGAAGGAAGAAAAGAAGGAAAGAAGGAAGAAAGGAAGGGAGGAAGGAAGAGAAGAAAGTTAGCCAGTCCTGAGGAGAAACTCAGGTCAGTGAACATCACAGCTTCAGCTTCTCTCTGGACTCTGTCAGTCTCTGGTACAACAAACAAACAAACTCAAAATAACAAATTTCAGCAGGAAGAATTCTTTTGACTTTAAGCTTAGTCAGAACATAGAAATGTGTGTGTCCTTTACCCACCTCTGGAAAGCTAAGATTTATTAAACATTCAATTTAGCATTTTCAAGTAAAAATTATGTAAGTGGATTTCAGTTTCCTGGCAGGTGCTTCATCTGTGGATGTGTTCTAGGAAGAAATGAATAGGAGTTTGCACATTTTATGCTATCCAAATACTCTAAAAGACTCCCTCATTAATCGTCATTGCCTCTGTGGGAGGGCTGCTATCCTCACTTCTCAGCTGTGCTCCTCAGTGGGGGCGTAGCCCAAGGCTATGCATCTGGTTGATGGAGAAATCAGTGGCAAACTCACAGGCAGCCTTTCTCTCTGAGGTAAAGGAAAAGCCTTGGGCCTGGTTCAACCTAGTTGTTAGAATCAGAAGACAGGCCCCAAATCCCTGTGTCCCTCAGAAAGGCAAGAAGAACACCAAGCGAAACTCAGTGTTGGTACCAGTCACTGAGGAAGTGTGATAACACAGGCAGGCTAAGGGGAAGTTGATCTTCCAAGGATCAGTGACAGCTATGAAATGGGATTCAAATTAACAATGCTAATAACAACATTGTGAGGGAATGCTTAAGCCATTTGTGCAGAAAGCATGTGGATGGCTATCAAGAGTAGCAATGAATTTGTGTGGTTCTTTCCAATTGTAAGAGTCCTGTTACATGTATAGTCATCTCACAATAGCTCTTCAGAATAAATAAAAATAAGTGAATTGTGAATCACTCCTCAAATCTGTAAATCAAAGCCTTCACCCTGCCCGCCACCAGTATTGTGGCTGTGTTTGACGATAGCAGGCATCGAAATAAGTGATTAAGATGAAGCCCTCAGGGTGAGTCCTCACCCAGGCTGTCTGGTTCGAATAAGGAAATTAGATATACTGAGGAAAGACCTTGTGAGGACACAGAGAAAAGGTCTGCATTCCAAAGAGAGAGGCCACAGGAGAAACCAAACCTGTCCCACAATGACCTTGGACTATGAGGAAATAAATGGCTGTTGTTTAAGCCACCTGAATTATTATCAACTGTCATGGCAGTTTTAGACAGCTAGTACAGCAGACCTTTTGGGAACATCTTAAAGTAGTTTACATCTATTCATTCCTAACCAGAAAATCTCTTTGTCAGTTAGACTACTTTTACGGACTCAACAATAACAGTTACAATAATAACAGCACTGGCAATAATAATGATAGATGATGACTTTCACTTACCAAGCCTCCACCATGGACTAGCAACTGTGTGTCTTTGTTTCTTGAGAGACACCCCCAAGTAGTTAAGTGGGGAAGTAGAAACAAGTCCTTGTTATAGTAGAATCTCAATGTGTGAATGTAGAAAAATGAGAGAAGTAGATTTCTGTGGGGTAAATACTTTAATAATTGCTGTAGACAGGCACCATCGAAAGACACTAAAGTTAGCTGGCAAACATACTAAATAGGGTACTTGTCTTTGTCTCAAAGTGTTTTCCTATAAGTTGTTTATTATTATAAAAAAAGAGTAACTTTGCAAATCCAACACACACATGTTATCCAAAGGGTCAAGGTTATTTTAACTAGTAATAATAAAAATATAGCAACCAAATATATCCCAAGATCTGATGTACTAAGAAGGCATGGACAACCACAATTACTTCTGAGAAAACATGAGAGACATTTTCAAAATATGTGGTCTTTTCTTTTCTTTCTTTCTTTCTTTTTCTTTTGGTTTTTTGAGACAGGGTTTCTCTGTGTATCCTTGGTTGTTCTGGACTCACTTTGTAGACCAGGTTGGCCTTGAACTCACAGAGATCCACTGCCTCTGCATCCTGAGTGCTGGGATTAAAGGTGTGTGCCACCACGCCTGGCTTTTTTTTTTTTTAAAGATTTATTTATTTATTATGTATACAATGTTCTGCCTGCATGTATGCCTGCATGCCAGAAGAGGGTACCAGATCTCATTATAGAGGGTTAGGAATCAGAATGTGGTTGCTGGGAATTGAACTCAGGACCCCTGGGAGAGCAGGCAGTTCTCTTAACCATTGAGGCATCTCTCTGGCCCAGTCTACTTTTCTATTGTACCACAGAATGAAGAAGAGGAGGAGGAGGTTGAGTGCTTTGAATGAGAAATATGTCATCTCTGGGTTCATTTCTTTGAATTCTTAGTCCTCAGTTGGTGGTGTTTGTCAGGACAAAAACTTTAGGCAATGGAATCTTGCTTGAGGAAATATACTACTGGGAGTTACAGCCTGATCAAACTTCCTATCATCCCTCTGCTTCCTGTGTGTGAGGATATAATGTGATCAGTCAGCTCCCTGGCCATACTGCCATGTCTTTTCTGACTGTTGCCCCGTCTTCCTGCCAAGGAACTCTATTTCTCTGGAAATATAAGACAAATTGAACCATGTGCCCCCCACTTGCTTTTTGTCATGATATTTTATTACAGCAGCAAAAAAGCAACTAGTACAGAAATTGGTATCAGGAGTGGGGTGGGGATGCATCCTCTGCTGAGAATTTGGAGACTATCTCCTCAGGTGAAATAACTCATCAGAATCTGAGGGTTCAGTGCCCCCAGCCTTCCACATATCTTCATCCTAAGTTAGAGGATTCCACTCTTTTCCAATCACTTCTCTCACTTTAACTGCAGATACCCTTTGAGGCTGGGACTTAAACTTGTATCATGTCATTCAATCATACAATGAGGGCTTGAACTTGGTTTTTGTCAACTTGATCCATATAGCTATTATAGGGAAGACTTTCTTTTGGGGCAAACATAAAAATATTTAGGTTTTTAAAAATGTACGTTTGGAGATGGTTAATTCTGTCACTGAGCTCCTCCTCTTCTTTTGCTGTTTTGCTTTATTGATGCTAGCAGCATACACAGAGCTACCTGGTTCTCTGCTGTTCATAGGAGATTGAGTGCATCTATCATGGACAATTTTGTAAATTAGTTCACGCTATGGACTTTTAATGTTCTCTATACTACTAGAGGAGTCTTTAGTAAAGTTAGGTTTTATTGAGTTGGAGGTTCAGCTTAAGATACTACCAAGTTAGATACTAGGTAAATTCATGTCTATAATTCTGCTTCTCTAGAATTACTTATTCTTGGTACCAAAAATCTGTATTTGTCAGGGTTCTCTAGAGTAACAGAACTGTTAGAACAGTATGTTTAAAAGGGTTTATTAGGTTGGCTTACATAATAGGTTCTCAGTAGTTCAATAATTGCCATTTCCCACCAGAAAGGCCAAGAACCCCATAGTTGCTCAGATCATGAGGTTGAATGTCTCATCAGTCTTAATTTGGTGCTGAGGTCCTAGAAGATTCTTGGAAAGCTTCTAGTCTTTAGTCTACATCATAATCCCAAAGATACTGGTTGTAATACCAATGAAGTAATATAGTAGCAGCAACAACAGCATAGGTGAACCTACCAGCAGACACTGTATAATATAAATTTACAGAAAAGTTAAATTTATTTCACAGTATAATAAAAACTCCTTTTATGAATTTTCAATTAAGAGGCTTGGAGAGATGGCTTATCAATTAAGTGAGTTTGCTGTTCTTCCAGAGGAACTAAGTTCAGTTCCCAGAACCTGTGTCAGGCAGCTCACAAATGCCCATGATTCCAGTTCTAGGGGAATTCAACCCTTTATGGCCTCTCTGAGTAGCCACCTCAAGTGCAACCCCCCCCCACATACAACTAAAAATAAAATAAACCTTAAAAGTTTTAATTGTGCAAGATGAGTAAGTGCTGTTAAACACTGTGCTGATGGAATAATCTCCCTTATTTGTGGTAGACATTTTCCAAGACTGCCAATGGGTTTCTAAATTTGTGGATAGCATGGAAGCCTGTGCATGTACACCTTTGCACCCTGTATATATTGATGGCATTCTTGACCTTTGCACCCTGTATATATTGATGGCATTCTTGCCATATAGTGCCAGCACTACCATGATCTTCTTTTTGTCATGCCCTCGTGTTTCTGTTGGCACAAATGTTTATTATGTTACTCAGACTGGTGTATAATTTAAAGTTTATGAATTTTCTATTTCTAGATTTTTCTATTTATTGTTTTTTTGATCATTGTTGACTATGAGTGATTCCTTGATGAAAGATTTTACTGGCAAGGAAGGGATACCGCAGTTAACAGATTTTTATCATAGGAGCAGGTAGGAGGGCACACTGCTCCTCATTCATCATCAAGGTGACAATGGGTACCCCAATAACAAAAGATAGATTATTGAGAGAAACACAGAAAAGTTACTTAATCCATGTTTTACATGACATGGGGGACTTCAGAAACGAAGAACCGAAGGCCTCTGGAAAAGTAGTTTTGTGCTCAGATTTGATGAAGAACGGAGAGGTATGCACAGATTTGACTTGATAAAAATATGTAACCTAATGGTAACAGACTGAGGGTCAAAACTCAATGAGTCAGATTCTTCAAACTGTTCTTAGTCTTCTTTCTAGGATGGGACAAGGCTATCTGGAATGACGTATTTCAAGAAAGATGGGTTTCTGGATTTTGTGCTCTCTGTCTCTCTCTTCCTGCCTCTGTCTCTTTTTGTCTTTGTTGCACTTTCTCTCTGTCTTTGTCTCTTTCTCTGTCCCTTGAACTATGTAGCTGTTTATGATGTTGAATTCCTGAACTTCCTGCCTCTACCTCACTTGTGCTCACGTGGCAGGTTTCATGCATGCTGGGCAAACCCTCCACCATCTGAGCTATATCCCCAGCCTCTTACTTCTGATATCCATGAATTGCTTAGGAAAAAGAATTGCTCGGGCAAACACAAAGAGACAAAGGAAAGTTGGAGAAACCTTTCTTTTGGAGCCTTTCAATATCCTTCAGTTAAAAGCAGTCAGAATGGGGACTGGAGAGATGGCTCAGAAGTTAAGAGCACTGGCTGCTCTTCCAGATGTCCTGAGTTCAATTCCCATCAACCACATGGTGGCTCATAACCATCTCTAATGAGATCTGGTACTCTCTTCTGGAGTGCAGGCATACTTGCAGACACCACATTGAATGTATAATAAATAAATAAATCTTAAAAAAAGAAAGAAAGAAAAAGAAAAGAAAGAAAGAAAAGCTGCAACTAGGAACACACAAAGGCTCTAAAAAACCCCAAAACAACAACAACCCCCCAAAAACAAAACAAAACAACAACAATAAAAAAAAACACTCAGCATGTCAAAGCGCCATGTTTTGGGGTATCATGTTCTGAGTCCCAGCACTGAATTTAGAAGGTTTTCAAGGAAACAGATATCATGTTATATTCTTTTCACAATTTAAAAGGCAAATGCAAATCCCCTGGAATCAAGTGAAACCAATATTTGCTTATTTTTAAAGTGAATTGATATGCTCAGTGTAAGCGAGCACAGCAGTATCACTGGACTAGACCATTCTCTGGTGGAAAAAGTTTGTTGGAAACAAACTGCCGAGCTGCTCAGAGTAGAGAGAGCAGCAGCTTGGTTAGGAAACGAGCAAATTTTACATGGCAGTCGGAAGGGTGGGGGTCTTGGAGCTGATGCAGGGTGTTTGGAGTAATTGGGTGTTTGGATGAACTGGAGGTTTGCCAGTGGCAGTTGAGTGTTGAGACTAATGAAGGGAAGCGGTGACCAACCATTCTGCCAAACAGAAACTCACATTATGAGGTTTCTGAGGAATGCTGAGTTTAAGTTTCTTTTTACCCAATAAGAATCTGGCCCGAGTTGGGCCTGGGCCATCATCTCAGCACACTCTCATTTGGGGGGGGGGGTCTGTTTTGGAACTAACACTTAGGACAACCCAGCTTGTTAAGAATGGAGAAATATATTCCTAGGGCTGTCTGACTATGGAGGCCATGTAATCTATTCCTCTGTGTTTCTATGACAGTGGAATAGTTATGCTACTTTAAAATTTTCATGTATTTATACAAATACATTATGTTCATTCAGGGATTGCCTGTAAGATGTTTTTCCTTCCAACCATCATTAGCCTACATTAAAATGGTAATGTTATTGTTTTTGAGTTGGAGGAAGAAAAATCACAAGAAGACCACTATATTAGGTGTCACTGTATACACTCAAGGAAGCAGGGAGTGTTCTTGCTTTCCTCGAGAGAACCTAAAAGGAACCGATGCATAAGAAAGTAGCTGAGGAAGAGAATAGAAGAGAGAAGAGTGTGGTAGAAGCTCTTTGTACCGGGAGTGGACAGTGGACAGACCAGCATTGTTGCTTGGTGTAACTGAGGAAGAAGGTTACATTGCCCTTCTTGCCTTCAAGAAGGAAGAATGGACAGAAAAGGGAAATGGTGTCAGGAGACATTTGAATATCATACATACATAGAAGTACGTGGACTCTGTGTGCGCATTTAAGAAAAGGATATGCTAGTTGGGATTCCTAGTTTTCAGTGCCTTCACGAGCCGTGCAGATGTGTAGTAGTCTCTGAAACATGATTACATATGTAATCCTAGTACTTGATAGGCTGATGCAGGAAAGATTGTGTTGAATTTGAGGTCAGCCTTGGGCTATATTATGATCCCTGTCTCAAAACAAAACATAGCACCCTCTCCCTCAATTCACTACTGTTAAAGTATAACCAGTCAAGAGAGTTAATTAGTTGGAGCATGTGCAGTGGCTGAGTCAGTCTGGACAATTATTTGGAGCTTTACTCCTTCATTAGTACGAGCTCTAGGCGCATTGGGCTTGTTTTTAGGTCGCCACTGCCACCTAGTGGCCATCGGGCCTGTGCCAGCACCCAGAAGGAACTGCAGAGTTAATTTCCTACTACACAAGTGAACTTTCATCATGGGAATCTTTGTCTCCTGACTCATGCTGGAAACGACTCAAGTGAACAAGCTACAGAACGCTTTCTATAGTGAGGTTATTAGTAACTGTTTCTTGTAAAGAGTGAGGATTGTTATTGTTCTGTTGCTGAGTCTGAGGCTTGGGCTTCTTTAGTTCGTGAGTTTTCTGTGCCACTGACGGTAGTCTAGAGTGGCAGTGTCCCTTTGGCCACGGTTGCAGAACCTTGACTAGGATCTGAGGTTCTGGGTGGGAGAGATGGAGTATCTGAGAGATCAAGGAGGGGGAAACAGGGAGATTTGATAGGTTTAGTGACCTCAGTTGTGGTTGTTAAAAACTGTAGTTTTGTGCAGTGTATGCAACATGCAATCGGGGCAGATATAGAAGGACCACCCATCCAGAACTTGCCTGGACTATGCTGTGTAGCAAAATAAAATAAAATAAAAAACAAGTGGGGTTAATGTAGTTCAGCTTTTCTCTACTGATTTTTTTTTTTAAATGAGGAAAATTTGCCCTCAGGAATTTCATGAGATTGTAAATTGCAAAGGGTGCTTGACTGGGTGTAGGACATAGGGTTAGTGGGAGAAGAGAAATTCCCTTAGCAAGTTGGGAGGAGATGTGGTGTCAGTCATGGACTTTGTTACCTGTTAGTGGGACACTTTACCCTAGCTGAGCTGCCACATGGGGTCCCAGAGCAAGAGGAAGCTCTTAGCCCTCATGTGACTGATGAACTGATGGGGGCTGATATGTGGGATCCCCCCCCACACTGGAGGAGAAGGGTAGGGGCATGAGGGGGTACAGGGTAGGAGGGTGGGGGCTCTGATCGAGATGTAATTTGAATTAATAAATAAATGTTTAAAAAAAGACTATCTAGAGATTCCTTTATCAATTGAAAGGGCAACGTGTGTGCCACTCTGGTACTTCTACTTGCCTGTTTTTATTTTGGAATTTCATGTAAATGTTTACTTATACTTTACTTTGATGAGTCAATAAATACTTATGTATTATTTGGTTAGATGGTCTATAAATCTCTTCACAAGGGCAGTTCTTTATGTTTGTGGTTTTGTCTGCTTGCTTTTGGTGTTTTAAATATTGATTTCTTTTTATGTGCATTGGTGTTTTGCCTGCATATTTATCTGCACGAGGGTGTCGGATCCTCTGGCAGAGGAGTTACAGACAGTTGTGAGCTGCCATGAGGGTGCTGGAATTGAACCTGGGTCCTCTAGAAAGTTAGCCAGTGTTCCTAAGCACTGAGCTGTGTCTCCAGCCCTATTCTTGATATTTTGAAACTAGGTCTTATGTAGCCAGGCTAGCCTTAAACTGGCCATGTAGTGAAAAATGGCTGAGAACTCCTGATCTTCCGGCTTCTATCTTCCAAGTGCTGTGAATACAGATGTGGACCACCATACCCAGTTACTCTTGTCACTCAAATTCACATTTTTGGAGGTTAAAAAAAATCATTCTTTGAGAATTTCGTACATTTATTCTCTCGGTTATGATTATGTCCACTCCCTGTATCATGCCTTAAAATCCCCGTTTCCACTTTATTGTTATTATTTTCATCTTCTTCCTCCTCCTTCAATATCTCATTCCCTCGTGTTAGTTCATTTTTTTGAGTTTAGCCCTGTAGTGAAGGCTGACCTGAAACTATGGCTTGTGCTGGCTTCAAACTCATGGTGCTTTTCCTGCCCCAGCCTCTGGAGTGCTGGGATTATGAGCATGAACTGCTCTCTATACCTGGATCTAAACCCACGTTTTGATATTACACAAAAGAAGTGACACACAGACTTGCAGCTATGCAGAAACAAATGGCCTTTGAGCTTCTTCCTCTTAGCATGAGACCTCTGAGAGACAGGCTGTGAGTGACCCCAGGAGAAGCTTGTTCTGCGCTCTCACAGGGAAGGCTTTTTGGGCTGAGATTCATGGAAGTCCGTAATCATGATCCACAGTCGTCAAGTCACACAAGAGCACAGCAAGGGAATGTGCATGCTCACCTCTGAGAGTTCCACAGCAACAAATGAACTTGATGGACCACCAGGAGGTGAGGACCAGTCATTTATTACATTCTAAAACGGGAGGCCCCCTCCTCCAGTAGATTCCCTATTACAGCATTTCTCTTTCTAATAAACAGGATTTGGCTTTCTTCAGACCTGTCTCAAATTTCAATTCTAATTGTGCATACAAATTACGCAAGACCTTTAAAAAAAAGAATCCCACTGTCAGGGCTTAACTGCAGAGATTCCAACTTACTCTGTGGATGGGACAACAACCTATTTTTGGAAAGCTTTCTGGATGATTCCCGGAGGGAGCCAGTTGACAACCGAGTATGGACTCTGGGTGACTGGTTAGTGTTGTCATTCTTTCTTCCTCCAAAGGGTGTCTGTTTCTGGACAAAGGACCTTGAATTTGTGATCTTCTGCCCCCACCCTCCAGAATGTTGAGTGAGATCTTTGGCATTCACCTCCATACTTGAGGAAGGATTGCCTTTGGCCTCCCTTCTTCTGGCTTCCTTCTCTCCCTTGTTCTGTGGTGTCTTTGCTGTGGGCCTAGGTCGTTGATTGTTCTGATGTTTATCATGACCCTTTTAGAAATATCTGTGCCTTTGAGTCATATGCAGCTTATCGTTTCTGACACTTTCCATCCCTGTAAGCTTCAGCTCTGCAGATGGTGCCTGAGCCCTATGATCCATGAGCTCCAGATACTTTGACTAGGAATATCAGTGCCACCTGAGAATTCCTTGGAAAACCAAATTCTTATCCAGATGGTAGCTGATGCTTCCAATCCTGATACTTGGGAGACAGTGGTGGAAGAATCAGAAGTTTAAGACTTTCCTTAGGTACAGAAAAAGTTCAAAGCCAGCCTGATCTACATTACATTCTGTCTCAAAAACAAAAAGAGAGAGAGAGAGAGAAAGAAATGGGGGGGGGGAGGAGGAGAGAAGGAGGAAGAGGAGGAGGAGGAAACAAAACCAAATTCTTTATTTGCTTTTTTAATTTTTGGTTTTTTTGAGACAGGGTTTCTCTGTGTAGCCTTGGCTGTCCTGGACTCACTTTGTAGACCAGGCTGGCCTTGAACTCACAGAGATTCACCTGCCTCTGCCTCCCAAGTGCCAGGATTAAAGGCGTGTGTCACCATGCCCGGCACAAAACCAAATTATTACCATATCTCAAACCTAGTGATTCAGAGACGTTTGTTACATGTGGAGCCGGGCAGTCAGTTTTGATTAAACCCTTGCCATCATTCCAGCCTACCCTAAAATTTAAGTGTCACTGATATGAGGCTAATTTAGACCAGGGGAAAGGACTATATTGGAGCATCAGCAGATGCCCCTCAGAATTTTAATCCTGAGTCCTCGGCACACAGGCTCGGCACCCACAGGCAGAGCAAGGCGCAACGTTCTATAAAACTGCCATCTGTTTCAAAGGTAGGTCAGTGCTGGAGAGTGAGTGGGCCTCCTTTCTTGATTTCTCTGCCTTGTCGCTCATACTTCGCTGAACTGGGCTCTTCCCACACATCATGCACTCCCACCCTGGCCCACCTCATCCCCACATACTTTTGATCCTGCAGAAGGAGGCTTCAACCACTTAAGCTAGATACAGAGTTTCCCATTATGCTTTCTCAGAAGAGTTCGCCTTTCTACTTAGCAATCTCACTGCCCAGCATGACTGAGCCGCCTCCTCTGTGGGTATGCCCATAACCCATTTTGTGTCCCGAAGCCCGATTTCTCAACTAATTGGTGCTGAGTTTTCCTCTACAGTGATGCAATGATTATCAGCTGTGATTATCAAGTAATGAGAACCGATTTGGTTTTAAGTATTCTGAGAGCTTAAGCATCCCAGCCCATGCTATCCTTCAAACTAGTCCTCTCAGGAAGCCACATTCTTATTCTGATGAGGTTGTCTTTGGTGTGGATGCCCTTCTGGGGTGGCTGCCTTTCTGAGTCTTAGATCCAGGCTGCTAGCTACATAGTCTGGTTTCATCTTCCACCACCATCTCCTCAGTACCGACTGCTCCAACCACAGAATGACTCTCTAGTTCTTTAATTTAACCCTGTACTTTCACATTTTGTTGGCCTGTTAGACTTACTCAGTTTGGATGTTTATTCCTCTTGTTGCTGCTCTTCTTTGAGAAAAGAAGTCTTTTCTTTTTTTCAGATCAAAACCATTGCTTTCTCTCTCCTCATATGTCATGGTATTTCATTTGCTTGGCATTAAACATGTTTGCTTAAGTAAATATTTCCCTCATAGGTCAGGAGGAGTTGTGGAAAGATCCATTCCACCTGAACACTCAACAAAGAATCAGAGATCAATAGCTCTTTGTAAAGAGGCACTCTGGGAAAAATCAATGAATTTAGTTTATTATGACAAAAGGTATAACACTCAGTTTGATTACATCTGTTAATCACCTGGGCTATAAATGAAATGTGTATAGCTATTTTACATAATCATCTACCTTAGAGGCAAAGATTCAGCTAATCTTAGGAATAAGAAGATGTATATTTGGGTTCTAGCAACTGGAACCAAGCAGCAGACCCCTTTGTGAGGTACACCATTGGTGACATTAATGCTTTGTATTTATTTTATGCTTTTAATAATTTTATGTGTGTTTTACATGTATTTTCCCTGCATGTATGTCTGTGCACATGTGTGCAGAGCCTATGGAGGCCAGAAGGTTCTATCAGATGCTCTGGGAGTGGAGTGACATGGTTGTGAGCATCCACGTGGTTACTGGGAATCGAGCCCTTGCTCTGGAAGAGCTAGCTGCCAGTGCTCCTAACCACTGAGCCATCTTATCCATTTTAACAGTTTTAACTTCTGAGGTAAAGAAGTGTTACCGAGTCTACTATCATGGCAGAACACTGGGATAGTTGGCTTCAGAATTTTCTTTGTCACTGACTCTGTGTACACATTATGGCTAAGCTGAAGGAGAAATTGGAATTTGCAATGCAGTGATTGAAGTAGCTGCGGGTGAGCAATGGGCTGGAAATCTTATGTTTCATTTGGAATGGAGAACGGAGTGCCAGCATTTAGGGTTGTTCTTTGTGGTATTTGCCCTTCTTTTCCCTTTGGGGATCGTTTACTGATGCTTCATGAGAGTGTCTTAATTCCTGATTTCTCTTCCCAGAATCTAAGCTGGTGTTGACTCATTCTCAGGTTTCCAGAAGAACCCTCCACACCATAAGTTTGTCTTTCTGCCATGCTGAACAACATCCTGACTGTGGTATCCCACATCATGACCCTCCAGCTCCTCTTCCCAATGCATGACTCACTACTTCCTGATTTTATGACCTCTCCATTTCCCCTGTGATATGCCATAGAGAAGGCTGGCCCTTCTTTGTTGGGAAGTTTCTATCTTTCCCCACTGGTTCTTGGCTTGGCCCAAAATCTACTTCTTCCAGAAACACTTCTCTGATAAATTCTTCCTCATTGAATCAATTCTCAGTTTTGTATTGTCTTTAAATTTGTACATTAGTTCATAAATTTTATTATAATTTTTGTTTTGTTTTTGTGACAAGGTGTTTGTTTCTATAAAGGCCAGCCTGGCCCCGAAGTCATGATCTTCTTGCCCCACCTTCCCCTGTGCTGGGATCACAGGCATAAACCATGATGTTCTACATGGTGCTCTATTTTGTTTTTGTTATAATATCTATCTACTTATTTATTTATTTATTAGACAGGTTCTCACTGTGTAGCTCTGGCTAGCCTTGAATTCATAGAGATTGACCTCCCCTTGAGGCCTCTCAAGCCATGTCATAATCATTCTTGAAGTTATATTTTTACTTTACATATTTTACTTCAAATAAAAAATAGAATTAGATTTGATTATTACAGCTACATTGAACATGTTCTCTTCCTCCCTTTTGCACACACACACACACACACACACACACACACACACACACCATTCACAACGAATTTACAAATCTCAGGGTTTAGGATCATTGACGAGGTGAGATTACAAGTTGTTGTTGTTGCCGGGCATGGTGATCTACGTCTTTAATCCCAGCACTTGGGAAGAAGAGGTAGGTGGATCTCTTTGAGTTCAAGGACAGCCTGGTCTACAGAATGAGTTCCAGGACAGCCAGGGCTGTTACACAGAGAAACTCTATCTCGAAAAACCTTAAAAACAAGCAAGCAAGCAAGCAAGCAAGCAAACAAACAAACAAAAAAAACCAAGCCAGGCGTGGTGGCTCACACATTTAATTCCAGCACTAGGGAGGCAAAGGCAGGCCAATCTCTGTGAGTTCAAAGTTAGCTTGGTCTACAAACTGAGTCAAGAAACCCTGTTTTGAAAAACAAAACAAAGAACAAAGAACAAACAAAAAGCAAAAAAAAACCAACCAAACAAAAAAAAATACCAAGTTGTCAGTGTTTCAGAAAAGGGTGACCTCATAGAGCACAAGATTCCCATACATCTAAGATTAATTGATTGTAGAAAAAAAATTATGTGATCCAGGATGGCCTTGAATTCTATCCGATTATTCAGTGTCTCCTGAGCTTTGAAGTGACAGTCATGCACAGTGAATCTGTATATGGTAGACATGTCTAAGGTATCCTGTCCCTGTGTCACATTTCCTCCTAATACTCACAGGTTGCTAGGACTGCTGATGGGGCAGTGAATGAGTACTATCAATTTTTTTTTGGTCTTTTGAGACAGGGTTTCTCTGTGTATCCCTGACTGTCCTGGACTCACTTTGTAGACCAGGCTGGCCTTGAACTCACAAAGATTCGCTTGCCTCTGCCTCCCAAGTGCTGGGATTAAAGGCATGCGCCACCACCGCCCGGCGAATACTATCAATTTTGACCTTGGTACACAGCACAGAAACTCTCCATTCACACTTAGTTCCAGAGGGAGTAAAATAGATTGAACTTGGTTTAAAGAGAGAAAACAAACAAGCAAACAACAACAAATCCATACAGCAAAACCAAAACCAAAAACTCAGCAATATGACATTTCTTGCACCTAAATACAGTGGTGTAAATAATGCATACCTCTTGTAAATTTCTTGAGAAATTTCTCCACCTGGCCTACAGTAATTTGTCTATTAAGCTGAAGGACTGACTCTCTGATTTTCATCTTTTTGTGGGAAGTATTAAGTATGCGCTGTGTGAGTACAGTACCATCAGAACAGATTAGTGATTAGATGAGAGATAGTAATCATGACTTTTTCAACCCATAACCACAAACCTCAAACTGAGGATGAAATTTCACAATATTTATCTACTTTAAATTCATCAGTTCAGGGTACTTACTGCTTCCCTTTCTTGACAATAAGATATCCACCAACAAATATTTATTTATTTTTTATTGAAAAAAAATTATTTTGTGAATTTCACATCATGTACCCTGTTCCCTCCCATCTCCTACCTCCCCCAGGCCCACCCTACACCCTTGCAATCTGTCCCAGCATAAAAAAATAAAATCTCATTGTGGAAGCTGCAGTGTGTCTCAATATGTGACACAATATTCCCCTGTCTCCACACATTCTGCTTGCAAATGTTCATTATAATGACTCCTTGGTGTGGTACAAGGCCCCTGGTTTCAGAACTGGAACCTCACTGGAACTCCTCTCAGATATGCTGTAACTGTCCTGTGTCATGGAGATCCTGTAGTCCTGGATTGTGGAACTGACCTCTTCTTGCACTCCAGCAGTTCATCCATGGGGTAGGTGTTGGGGTGGGCCAACTCAAAGCCCTAGTTCTGGAACTGCAACACTCACTTGCATGGCCAGTTCTACTATGGAAAGGTACAGGGCCTGCTCTCCCAAATTCTGCAGCATGTGAGGGGCAGGAACAGCTCTCCTGATCTTGTGACCCCTTCTGGGCCAGATCTCCTGTCGGCCAATGATGGTGAGGGCAAAAGGGAGGGAGGGCATCTCTCCTGAGAACAAATATTTATTGAACATCTATAAGTTGCAGAGATTGGTATGGGTTTTCTAGTGTAGTTTTCATTCTACTGGGGGTGACAAAAATAAAACAAGCATGAGCAACAACACACACACACACACACACACACACACACACACTGCTATGTATTATTTTCTCTGAAATGAAAGATAACATCCTAAAGCAAGTCTCATTCATGAAGACTCAGAGAGTTCTAAAGGAAGACTCTTTAAGATTCAGTAAGAAACAATTCAGAGGTCTCAGGAAGTTCATGATACTTACTAGATTTATAAGACACTACCCTTCCTAAGGCTATATAAGAAGTAAGGACTGCTGAGGAGATTCTCTGACATATTCAGCTTCCTATAAGTTCTTCAGAGAGCTCCAGGGTTCCAACTTTCAAGAGTTGTCATCCATGCTGGTGTGGGCTTTATGTGATATGGTTGCCCTTGAGTAGTAAATAACCCCTTGTCCATACTTCTGTCTAGAACACCAATTAAAATCATTGGTTTACCTAGTTAGAGTTGGGTGATCATTAGTTTGGTGGTGTCCTTAGTTCCTTTTCTGGGTTTGGTAGGTGTTTGTTCATGTCTCCCTAGTAATAGTCTCACCTCCTCAACCCCCACATACACACACAAAGAGAGTAAAAAGTTAACTATGTCATATTATAAAATACCTCACAGACCAGGTGTGGTAAGGAATGATGGGAGGATGTTTTTATTCATCTATCTATCTATCTATCTATCTATCTATCTATCTATCTATCTATCATCTATCTATCTATTTTTATCAATCTTCTATCAATCATCTATCAACTATCTATCTATGTATCTATCATCTATCTATCTATGTATTTATCTATCTTTCTATCTATCTATCTTCTATCTATTCTCTATCTACCTATTTGATATGAAGTATCCTCTGTTCCAGAAACTTCCAAGAGGTCAAGTATGGCTGACACCAAGAGAGTGGTAAGACAGGAAGAAGGAAGAATCATGTTATCTCAGTTCTTATATATGACTGCAAGGACTTTCTTTTTTCCTGAAAGATATGGGAATTTACTAGAGTGTTTTGAGCTGACAGATGACACAATCTGACCAGTGTTTAAAAGGATGATACTTACTGTTCTGTTGTGTATTCACTGGTGTTGTGAGTAGAAGAAGCAAGGAGAGGTTTATGGAGACCAGTCAGGAGTCTAATGTTGTCAGCTCTGGCTTGGACATTGCAATACTGGTGGAGACTTTGAGAAACTGTGGATTTCTGGACTTGGTTTATGATAGATTCCATAGGATCTGTCATATCAGATGTAGAATTTCAAAAAAAAAAAAAAAGGAATTGGAATGAACTAAAAAAAACCTATTTTGAGATAGAGTCTTACTGTGTTTCCTGTCTGGCCTGAAGTCACTTTCTATATCAAGTTGACCTCAAACTCACAGAAATTCATCTGCCTATGCCTCCCAAGGACTGGGATTCCAAGCGTTGCCACCACAACTGGCTTAAAAATGTTGTTTATTTGTTTTGAGATAGATGGGTCTTACTATGATACCCAGGATGGCATCAAACTTCTGGGCCAAGGCAATACCTTAGTTTTAGCCTGTTGCACATCTGACACTACAAGTTCACACAAGGGCAAATCCAATGCTAGGGACCGAGGAATTGGAAGTTTAAAATTGACTTCAGGAGAGATGAGGAAACCCGTGGGCAGGTGCACATGACTTGGCTTGAAGATGTCGACATGTTATTCTGTCTCCATTTTTCTCATGTCTGATATTTACATATGACTAGTCAAAAATTTACAAAATCCTAAGGGCTTTCCACTCTCTGAGCCTCTTAGGCCATTTCCAGGCATTTACCTGCAGACAGAATGGAGGTCGATGAGCACACTGCTGTGGGGTCCTGTAGATGACCATCCATGAGATCTGAAAGGCCCAAAACAACTGTGCAGGGGAGAGCAGCCCGAACCAGATTTCCAAAGAGAAAAAGTATGATCCGTAAGCATAAGGATTGAATTTACATCTGATTATTTCTTAGTTCATTCATCTGCAACTAGTCATTCAATAACATATGTGCCATCTCTGACACACACATTTTGAGGTGTCTTGGTTTTCAGAATTAGATGGTCTCCTTCTCCTAGATACTGTCTGCCACATGTCTTCCTGGTTTCTTCACTGTTATTTTTTATTTTCACTGGAATTAGATTAGGGTCATTTCAAGGCTTCATCTCTAGCGCTGCCACTCTGCTCTTCACTAGGCACAGTCTTCTTCATGATTTACCTAGAACTGGGGAACTCAACAGTTCTCCAGCACAGATTCAAGAGTGAAAACTTGGTAAATGAACATGAGCATCTATCTCTTCTCTTGTCCTTCTTTGGATGGGATGGAGTTAGCCAATGTGAAGATTCCACAAAAATCCCAGCTTGAATGAACATGAACCTTTTCTCAAACCTGCCGCTGCCCCCTGTCTGTCTTCTTAGGGCTCTTACAGAAGAGCTGCCTGTGTGTCTTTTTATACATATAAACAGCGCTTCTGCTCCAGGCAGAGACAGGAAGCCTTATTCACCCCTGTAGCAGTATTACCTTTATGTATGTAGTAGGCAGTAGGCACATCATAGCTGACATTAGCAAATAGTTGAATGAGTCACCCCTGCCAACTTTTATCTAGTTTGAAACTGTAGTCTTGGAAGTCACATTCAGCCTTTTAGGAGGAGTTCTCAGAAAAGGAAGAATTCTTTTTATCTTATAAACTTTTAGACAAATTGATGATACCAACCCAAGGAAGCCATGATTAAGTCTCAGGAAACAGAAAAGGAAAATAAGAATTTTTGTTTAATGAGTACGGAAGGGTGGGCCTGATGTCAAAGGACTCTGATGTCACCACCAACCTGACTCATAAGCTATACTTGGAATATTATCCTCTTACTGTTTGGTGTTTGTCCCAAGAATCTACCTTGATATCCTCTCTCCACACCAACTCTTAGACCTTGTGATGTTTTGTTAGTGCCTTTAAAAGAATGCACTCTTCAGATTCTTCAAAAATGGTTTTAAAGTACCCAAACAGATGTACATGATTCTGGAAGGTAGTAAATCTCTAAGGGAAAAACTTCCACCATTCATATTTTATTTATTTATTTATTTATTGTGTTTATAAATGTGTGTGTGTGTGTGTGTGTATGAGTTTATAGGCCAGGGGTTAACTGTGGATGCCATTCTTCAGGTGCTACCTACCTTATTTTTTGAGACAGGGTCTCTTACTTGGCCTAGAATTTGCCAAGTGAGATAGGCTGACTGGCTATTGACTAACCACTTGAGCTCCCTTGAACTCCCTTGAGTTCCCAGATTATAAACACATGCCACCATATGAAGACATTTGACATTGGTTCTAAGTATCAAACTCAGCTTCTGATAGTTGCTTTGTAAGCACTTTGCAGAGAGTCGTCTCTCCAAGCCACCATTCATATTTGAAGGCCGTAGATGAATATACATTTGGCCTACAATATCCAGGGGTCTTGCGTCTTTGCATTTAACTAGCTGTGAACTGAAAATAATTCATAAAAGTTGCATCTGTATCAAGTATGTACAGACTTTTGCCTGTCATCATTCCCTGAACACTACGGTGTAATAACTAAATAGCATCTATATAGTATTAGATATTTTAAGCAACATAGGTGTGACTTAAAGCACAGGAAGTGCTATGTAGTCGTATGTAGTTTATATGTTAATACAGTCATTTTTATATAAGGGACTTGATCGTCCACACATTTTGATACCAATAGGAAGTCTTGGATGCAATCTCCTATGGACACTGGGGGGCATCTATAATCCTGTGAGTCTACAAACACAAAATGGGATGGAGAAATGAAGCCAAGGAGTTACACATGTAACTCGGCTTACACTCGGCTCAGCCTCTGTCCCCAGTGTGTGACCAATTTGTTTGGCTTCCTAAATAAGTTGTTACAGGTAGCTGCTGTTTCCTTAGTCAATTCTGAAATTGACCACCCCAAAAGCTTTGCAAGAGTGTGGGAAAACACAGTGGGCTCCTTGAGGGTTATTTCTAGGTGTTTTGGGATGAAGGTGGGAGGGACTTGAAGAATGAATAGTTTGGATGACTGGAGTGGGCGTGTATGCACCTGAACTAGCTTTGAGGGACATCTATGGCTTTTTGCTTCATATGATGAGAAAGAGGTATAGCTTATTCCCCCAACAAATATTTACTGTAGTCATTGTCAGGGACTCCTCCTGATACTGGAGGTATGTCAGTGAATAATAATAAAAAAGCAGGTCTGTCCTCAGGGATCGGGCACTGTAGTTGGGAAATGCCTCCTGGTATCCATTTCTGACTCCCTTATGAACAAGAGACAGACTGTTCAGACAAACCTGAGAAAGGAAGAGATTTACTCACTCTGCTGCCTCTGAGTCTCCCACCCTTTCCTCTTTCAACTGTCCAAAAGCCCATGATTTCCACAGACAGCACTCCTGTGTGTGAAGAACAAAAAAGTCATCCCTACCTTTTGGAGTTTCAAACGAATCCTCAGAAATGCCATGCTATTATAAATTATTCAGAAGGGTAAGCCGACGGCATCATTTTCTCTCCCCTTTTCTTCCCTCAATGTCTAGCACTCCTTCTCTTTCTCAGACATGATCTCATGTAGCCCTGGCTGGCTTTGAACTCATTAAGTAGCAGAGAATAATCATTTGGTCTTCCTTCATCCTCCTCCAAAGAACTAGGATTACAGGCTTGTACCATCAACCCAGCTTTGATAATTTCTTGGCAGAGCCAAGATCTTTGCAAGCAGCTTGGTACAAGGTCTAGAGCTCGTCGATTTCTTTCTTTTCACCTCCATAGCCAATCACTGGTCAAGATCTTCATAGTCTACATCCAAAGTCTTGCTTTCCTATTCTACCCTATAAGAAGCCAAATTTCTCATCTTTAATATTAGGAACCCCTTCCAGCTCCTTTGTTTTCAACCTTAGCCTCCATATATTGTCAAGTTTACCATCTAAGAACAGCATCACTTATGCTATTTTCTTATCTTTCATCCATTTTTATTGGTTTCCCTCTTTGTTTGGGTCCTCTCCCAGCTCTCTTCTAAATATCTTCAGTTTTAAAAAATCTTCAACTCTTAACCTCCTCTCTCCCTCCCCTTCTTTTTCTTCCTCCTACATTCCAAATTTGTGTGTGTGTGTGTGTGTGTGTGTGTGATACCCAGAGCTTTTGTGTGTGCTAAGTAGGAGTTCAACAGCTCAACAGCTAACTACACCCAGTCTTTGCCCTCACTTTTGTTTGGCCTAAGGTCCAGCCTGGGAAGATGACACATGTTTCCTGGTATATCCTCTATGCTCTCTAGCAGCTCCACCTTTGCTCTCGCATTTCCTTCCTTGTAGAATTCCCCTTCCACATTCCCATCACTTGCAACTGTACTCATCAATTAAGTTGAGGTTCAAATTTTTTTTCTTTCCCATGTCTTTCCCTCTTTTTCCACTGTCCTCTATTTCAGCTTGAGCAATTGCTGTTACCTGGCAGTTGTCATGGCCTTTTCTTCCTCTTCTCCTGAATTTGTTATTAGGTCCATGAAGCAAAATCCAGGAGTTCATTTTTTGCCATTCTCTTATAGCTTCATATATGCCAGGTTTATACAGAGTGCTTTCTGGATTCTGAAGCTATTACTGGAAACATCTGAGGGACCAGTGTGTGTGTGTGTGGGGGGGGGGTGTAGCTCTCAGTTCGGTAGGGTAAGTTGAAAGTCTGGTTGTTTTTGTCATGAGGGTTTTAGAAGTTACTTCTGTTAGGCTTAGGGTCAGCCCATCTGAAATAATTCCACTGGGAAATCAAACACAAGTGTCACTATCTATGGAGATAAAAGAATAGTCTTTTGTAGTAAGCCCGATTTACGAGGGAGATTGGCAAATAAGAGGTACTAAATAATATTGTCTAATATTTCCCTGTGAGTCTGCCAAAATAATAGTGGAAAGAGAAAAAGAGGAGGTATGTGTACCATGCTACATGTCTAGCCTGCTCAATGTACCTTTTCTTAACATAAAACAGTAAAAAGCAACAGTTTGAAGTTTTTAATATACACACTTGGGGACTGTTTTTAAATACACATTAGGCTTGTATTGTACAATGTTCACTCATTTCATTTTTTCTAAGGACACTGTAAGTAGATAGAATCACTTGTTTATTTTTTGGAGACAAGATCTCCTGTAGCCCAGGCTAGCTTCAAACTCTTTCTGTAGCCAAGGATGATCTCAGACTCGTGTGTGTGTGTGTGTGTGTGTGTGTGTGAACATTTGCATGTGTGTGTTATGTACATCTGTATGTATGTTCTCATGTGTAGTGTATGGATGCATGTGTGTGGATTCCATGATAGTTCTCCACATTATTATTAGGCAGGGTCTCTTACTGAACTCTGGAGCTTGAAAATTCTGGCTAGTCTAGACAGCCAGTTTTCTTTGTGAATCGTTTCTGACTCCTGAGAGCTGGAGTCCAAAGTGGCTGCCCCACTGCATCCTGGGATCCAAACCTCAGTTCTCAAGCTTGTGTACCAAGCTCCCCATTCGTTGAATTATTGCCTCACCCCTGATTTTGAACTTCTGATCCTTCTATCTCAACCTCCTGAGTGCTGGGATTACAGGTGTTCCACTCTGCATAGTTAATGTGCTGCTGGGGATGGGACCACGGCTTTCTGCATGCTAGGAGCTACTCCAACCACCGAGATATGTCCCTAATCTCTAGATGTAATTATTGTGGGGAATTGGTAGTACTGACAAGAAGATGATTAACCTGTCCAAAATCTCACAGCTAATAGAAGACACCCTGGACACATCAGTCCATGTAACTGTCAGGAAGGTAGATGACCCTGACTTCATTTTATGAGAAAACCAAGTTTCCAAGATGTTAAACAGGACTGGTAAGATGGCTCACTAGGTCTAAACATGTTCTGTGTAAGCCTGACAACCTCAGTTCTATCTTCAGTACCCATATTAAAAAAATAGATGTGGCAGAACACATGCATCCGTAATCTCAGCACTCCTGCCGCCAGATGGGAGAATTGCCTAGATGCTTGACGGGCAGCTAGGCTGGAGAGCAAAGATCATCAGAAACAAGAGAACCTGCTCCAAAAAGGTGGGAGGATTGAACTGAAGAGAAAGCCTGCGTCAACAAGATGAGAGGAGAGAAGTGACTCCAAAAAGTTGTCCTTAGACCCCCATGTGTGCCCACCAATACCAATAACAAAATAATAAATAAAAAATGAAATGTTAGACAGCTTTCCTAGAAATGCCCAGGTAGTAAAGTGATCAATCTGGGATTCAAGTTCAATGGCATCAATTAACAATGGAACAACACATGATTCTGTTCATTCTCAGTGATTTCAATAACAGTCCCTTGGCTTCTTTCGAGAAGCTATGAAGAAAGGGAGGGAACTCTTCCAGGTTGATGTCTGGCAAATAACTCCAGAGCTGGGCAAAATATGTCTGTACCTAGAGTCTCATGCCCATTTCTTTTAGCCTTGTTACAGTGACTGTGATTCAAGCTCAACACATTTCCTGGAAATGAGTGTCTGTTTTTGACTTAATTGTATGACATACATAATTGGGTCAGAGAGTGGCCTGCCTGGCTGTGAGTTCCCAGAAAATACCTTGGGAATTGATCATAGCTGCTCAGAGGATGTTCCCCTGTCTGTGTCTCTATCTGGGTTCCCAGAGGACTCTGGAAAGTCAGTTTGATTCATTTGTGAAGCTAGGAAATGCTCCTTAGCTCCTGCCGCATTAGACACATGTCTTCTGGTAACGTGTCCCAGAGGAGATCACATGCCTATATGCAGCATTCCTGTGCAACCTGGATTGCTACAGGCAACACAGCGAAATGGCCATTACTCACTAATGACATTTTATATTCACTCAGGATCTTGAGACTTGTTTTTAAATTTGGTTTCTTCTCCACTGGGGAGGCTGCAGTGTGGGCCTGATTAAAGGTGGCCTCTGAATCCCATGCTTTGCTAGCTGTCCCTGGAATCCTAGAGCTCTATAGATGCCTAGAGGGATTGAAAATAGACCTCATTCTAAGTTGTCTCTGACAGGAGGAGCTAAAACAGAGTTACTGTCTAGCTCAATGTATGCCCCTCAGTCTGCTCGGACTAAAACCTTTTGCTTTCAGAGCCAGATGGGGTAATACATGGGCATTGTGACACAAGTCAGAAATCCTATGACTCAGGAAGCACAGGTGACCTGGGCCTCATAGAGAGATTGTCACTCAAAATAAATGAGGACTTGGGTTTCTCTTTTAGAGATGCTTTGAGAGCTATAGGGACAAGTAAGAACATATCTGAAGATGGACATCCCTTTGCTGTTTGGGGTAGTTCAACAAGCTGGATTTCATGTAGGCAATGTAGCTAATGTCTATAATCCCAACACATGCAAGATTTGAGGCAGGATTATTGTCAGGTTTGGGAGGCCAGCTTGGACTACATAGTGTGTTTCAGGGACAGACTGCTTCAAGAATATCTAAATTCATATCTGAAACAGGTTGGATTCTAATCCTACAAGGTGGATTGGGGCTTCAGGAACATGTAACATGGAGAGTTTGAGTGGTTTGTGTTTTTTGAGACAGAATCTTTGTAGTTTGATTTCGTCTGAAACTCACTCTATAGCCTAGGCTGGCCTTGAACTCACAGCAACCCTCCTGAGTCCACTTCCCAAGTATTTCAATTGTACACATACGCTACCACTTCTGGGATATCGTGAGAATCTTGAAAGTATTTCAGCTTCTAATGAAAAGCAAGGGGTACATCTGAAGTCTTGTGTCATAAGCATTGTGGGTGACAGGCTAGAGGATAGACTGCAGAGAAATTTGGAAGCTATTTAAGTTGGTTTTCCCCTGGCTCATCTCATGTTGAGGGTCTATTATGTCATTGATACTGTACTGAAAGGGAAAGGACAAAGGGGAAAAAGTCAGACATTCCTGGGGGTGGGGTGGGTCTAGAGGAGGCACCGTTGTGAATCAAGGCAGTGTTCTGAGGAGTTGCTATACAGTCAGTCAATTGCTTTGGAAGTTGGTTGACTCTGGGCGTCTTCCACACCATTCTGGAATGCAGCATCTTGACATCTCGGAAAAAGAACAGAAGCAGGTTATAGACGCTTGAAAGAATTCCTTCCTCACCGTTCCCTAGCTCCTGAGTACTCTAAAAAGTGCAACTGGCTTGCCCTTAAAGTAGTTCATAAAACCTTCATGACAAGAGTAGGTCTACTTTAATCCAGAGGTATGCAATATTGCTATCTACAGAGATTCAGAAGCACAGAAAGAAGTCTGAGCAAACAGGCATGGCCAGGCTCCCTACAGTCAGCTCACACCCCTTTGTCCTCTGAAAACACCTGCACAATTGTTAGTAAGAGCACACAGATTTTCCTGTTCCCCTGGGTCTTAATTTCCCTCCCATCTCCTCCCTCACACCTTCCCTCCCTCCCTCCCTCCCTCCCTCCCTCCCTCCCTCCCTCCCTCCCTCCAGTCTTTCCCTTCTCCATCTTTCTCCCAGGATATGTATAGCCCTGGCTGGCCTTGAATCTTCTATGTAGGCGAGGTTGACCTGGATGGCCATGGGCTCCCGATTCTTCTCCCTCTGTCTCCCAAATAGTGGATATACAGGCTCCAGTGCCTATGGAGTCTTAATTTCTGAAGGCTCTCGTGCCACACAAAGCTTTTACTAAGAGTGTACACATTTCTCTAATTAATCTACCTTTTGTTGTAGTGTTCTTAGTCATAAAATTCATGTGGTGAAGAAAAACATTTTTTTTTCTCTCCAAAATCTAAGATGAATCCTGATGGATGAGTTCAAGTTGTTCAAATAGGTGTGGTGATGGTGAGAGGTATCAGGGACTTAGGCAGATGACACGTAGGTGTAAAGAGTCAAAAGGGAGAGAGCGAGAGAGAGAGAGAGAGAGAGAGAGAGAGAGAGAGAGAGACAGAGAGAGATTATAATTAGAGCAGGCAAAGCATAAAATGAGAAGAAAGGGGAAGTTAAGGGGTGTGACTGCAGTGCCAAACCCAAAGAACCTCCCCTCAGAGCAACAGAAGCCACCAGATGGTTGAAAACAACAACAAAAGGCCTAGCTTTCTTTCAGTTGCCCTTGCCCAATGCACAGCCCTTGCAGCCATCAAAGTCTCATAGGTCAAGCTTTTAATCACCGGGCTTTTGCGCCTAGTTATTTGTATGGGAGGGGAGTTGCTGAGTGGATGAGATCAGAAGGCCATGGGGGGCTGCATGCTGAGTCAGCCCTCTGTTGGGAGGCGTGCTTTCCATCCTAGGTGGCAGTACAGGAGTGAATGACCTTCGCCTCTATTAAGGTTAAGGTTCAATGTAGTTTAATGGAAGGTGCACTGGCTTCTGGGTAAGAGACCTGTGTTCATGACACTGGTGGAGTTCAGGACACACTCCCTAAATACGGGCACCTGGGTATTTGGTAAAACGGAAGCCTTTCCTTTATCACCTCCCATGATAAAGATCCTAAAAGCTACAAAGAATTTACTGACCTTTCTCCCAGGCAGGTTATGGGGTAAATCTTCCAGTCTTTACTGGGAACAAAGGGGATGAAGACACAGGGTCTAGAAGAGTCCCAACAAGACTTGCTGAGTTTCCCATACTCTATTCTCATTAGGTCAGAGTCCCATCCTGCTCTCCACCAACTAATTGTCCACTCTTCTTCAGACCTATGCATTAAAATACACAGATTTTGAGGTCTGGAGAGATGGTCCATGGGTTAAGAGTGCATATTGCGCTTTCAGAAATGCGGAGTTTCATTCCCAGCACCCACATCGGGTGGCTCACAACCACCTGTAACTCGAGTTTTGGGGAATCCATTCCTCTGATCTCTGTATTCATGTATGCAGACATGCATAATTAAAAATAATAATCAGTTAAATAACACACAGGTTTCCCCACTCCTGGGGAACCACCATTTCTGAAGATTCTCAGGCGACATAAACTCATGTTATGTAAAATGGTATGTTTTCTCTTGTTACTCTTTGTTAAACGGGACTCACTCTTGAACTCAGTGGTGTTTGAGGAAACACTTCATTTCTTACAGCACCCTGGCAAGAACAACGTTTTTCATTTTCCTCATCTCCCAGGGTCCTTCTACTACAGAATAAGGGCGACCAGTTTAGTAAAATACTCTCCCATCCTGCCCAGTGACTTGTGTACAAGGAAGTGGTTCTGAGAATAGCACCTTTTGCCAGCCTGCCTGAGAACTCGCTAGAGATGCAAATTATTGGGCTCCACCCAAGACCCAGTAAATCAGAAACTCTGTGGGTGGAACCCAGGCTTCTAGCTTCAAGGAGTCCTCTCGGAGACTCTAGCTAATATTAAAGCTTGATGACTAAACCTAAGGGGATAAACTTTAATAAAAAATTGCTGAACCAAACATTGTCTTCACAGATCTCTTCGCCAAAGTTCCGCAGAATCACCAGAAGAGGGCGTCCGCGGACCTGCTTTTTGCCTTCCTACCTGCAGAGCCCAACATGAGGGTAAACAGCAGCCACAGCAAGTTCTATCCGTTGCCTAAGCAAATCACAAATATATAAAAAGAGACTTCAAAAGGCCGTGGTATCAAAGCGGCAGTTAAAGAAAAGGCGACATTCAAAGTCACAGCTGCATCGACGGAGACTGCATCAGCGTTACCGATTCGAATCATTTAGGACTGAAACAGCCCCCCCCCCCCCCCCGTATTTCTTCGAGTCCCTTCCTTTGATATACATGAGCCTCTCGACTTTCTTTTGTTCTTTTTCCACCCGTCAGGTTTTTTTATCAGGGTTTCGAGCTGACGAGCTTCCCGCAAAGATGCTAGATCCGCAGCACCATCAGCTGCGAATCCGCGAGGCTTTGCAGCCCTAGCCGTCTTCCTCGCCGAGTGCAAGCAAGGAATGTCCTCCCTCCCCCGCTTTCTCCACTGTACCCCACCACCTTCCACTTTCCGCACAGACATTTTGATCTCTAGTGTGACATTTGTGCCCTGCTCTTTTCTCCTGTATTCTGGAGCTGTCATTGTTTCTAGCCCCAGTTCCCGCACTAGGGGACTTTTTGCAAGAGCCAAAACACAGTGAGGCCAGATCAGTCACAGAATAAATGGGCAGTAGGTGCGAGGAAGAGCGAGACCTCCGTGTCTTTTCTTTCTGCCTGGCTTGCATATCTGGCCTTCACACTGACGTGCACCCATCTCAGGAAATTGGGGCCCAAGTAAGGGGTACAAGATGACTTGAAGGTTTGCATTTGTCTTAACTGTCCCGGAAAGAAATGAGTAACTTCTCAAAAGATTGAGTTGCACCAGGTCTTCTTATGTTGCGTTCCAAAGAAATGCAGCTTAGGGAATCCTAAGCAATTACATTCCGCACATTTCAGGCCAACACAAGTTAAAAGAGTCTCCCTTTCTGAAAAGTGTAATTAAAACAACAACAGCAAGGCTTTATTAGTTTAAATTTGTTTAAAAAATTTTAATTAAGTTTTTTGACAGGACGTTTATATTCTTTTCTCCAAGGTTTAGGGAATACCCAAGAAGAAGGAACAGAAGGAATGCAGGGCAGGGAGATGCTGGGAGGGGCTGCAAAAAAAAAAAAAAAAAAAAACCCGCTATCTTCAGGGCAAGGGATGATCTCATCTCATGATCTCATGGCTGAGTGGACTGCATATGCTGGGCTGCATGTACCCAGGCCTGCAAAGGATTGGGCTTATCAACAGCCAAAACACATATCTACTCGTATCAAATTCAAGATCTGAACTGGACACTATTAACCTCAACAGCTCTTTATCTGTTAAACTATGCTCCTGGTTGAAGTCTTTTCAAACGTGCTGTTGACACAAAAGAAGCAGAGTGGGGTTGGGTCCTAGGAGGAGGATGAAGTGAGGCGAAATCATAAAAAGCAACGAGGATGCTGAGAGTTGGGCTTGTTGATGATTTAAAGAAAACTGCGTGGATATTAATATATGAAAGAAGTCAGAAGCCACCTGGACTACTTATACCATGGGAGTGGCTTTCAACCGTCTTTACTATTTATATACTTGGGGTGGGAAGGGCCCAGTGAATCTGGTCAGTTTCAGGAACTTCCTAAATCTATTTTGAGTTGCTTACTTTCTGTCTTAATGATCTTTCCTGAGGGATGCAATGGTTCAATCTGGAGGAACTTGCTACACAGCAAAGGGGAAGGGGGAAGACAGGAGAGGGCAATGGGGGAGGGAAATGCACGCGTGCATGCACATACACACACAAATATACATATACACATATGTAAAAATATCACAACGAAAAGCATTTTTTGTATGTTAATAAAAATCTACTTAAAAACTTAAAAATGATAAAATAAAATAGCACTAAAACACACAAACACACACACACACACACACACACACACACACACACACACACACACACACATATATGCCTTTTTGAGACCCAGTTTCTCTATGTAACCTTGGTTCAAATTGCCTTTTAGGCCAGGCTGCCCTCATTCTTTCTGGATATCTGCTTTTCATTTTTAACATTAGCATATAAAGCAATGTGTTTCATTATCATTTTCAATTTAGCTGTTCAGAGCATTTCCTGCCCTAGGGATGCCACAGTGAGGAAGGGGTTTGCCTGTGGATATAAGAAGTATAAGAAGACACATTTTATAGCTTTAAGGCTGTATGAGATTCTTTTTCAATTTATAGTGAGATCTTCACACATCTCTTCCAAACTCAAGTTCAAATGGAAATGCTCCAAAAGGGAGAGTAAAATCATTTAAGCCTTGGTCTGCGCTGACAGGTTCGAGGCAGTAAGCACACAGGAAGCTTTGCCTGTTCGGGCCAGAGTGCTTCCTGTTTGTAGGGTGCATATTAATGACGGTTTGCCACTGCTGAGTTATTATCTTGACTTTCAGGCAATAAGGAATAAAATATAGACAGTACACTCCAGACACTCCACTGCTGTCTTGATTTGTCATTATGATAGATAAATCAGTCTTTTTCTCTTTGGTGGAGGTTTGTCTACTGTTCTGGTTTGTTTCCTTTTCTGCTATTTCTTTGAAATGTTCTGAAATTCTGAGACTATCTGGAGGCAGGTTGAAAAAAAATTGGGGGAATATGAAAAGAGAGAGAGGAACCCTGTATGGAGACATCTAGTTGAAGCCTTTCAAAAGGATCTGAGCAAGAATTCCAGCTCAAGACCTTTCACCTTTCCCAGGCACACAGCTGAAAACTCCTAGTAATCATACCAGAAACCCATTTGCAAGGAAAAGGCATGTATTAGCCCCCTTGTGAAACTCTATTGATTTCTGGTTTAATTTCATCAGATCATACTTCCATCTGAGGCATCTTTGAAACTGCCTTCTATATCACTCTTACCAAAGGGAGGGAAGTGGTTTCTTAGCAATAATATGAAATATAAGTTGAGAACCACCAACATGGTCTACATAGCTAATGCTAGGACAATTAATGGCCTCCTCTCCCTTGAGAAACCCATTCCCATACTTGATACTTGTTTACTCTCCTCTATCTTCCTTTGGTTAGCATATAGTCCCACTTGGGTATGTCATACTTTCGTCTGAAAGTTCCTCTTTTGCTTAACCCTTATGTATAACCCTGAATTAAAATATCTTTAATAAAACAATCAACTTGTTTCATGACCTGACTGACCCTGAAGTTCTTTTCCAAACTCAAAGCTACAAAACCAAGTTTGGCTTGAGTTGAGGTTCTCAAGACTTAGGAGAATTTGTCAGGCTGCTGAGGGTCAAAGTGTGGAGTCATGACTCTATCCCCTCACTACTGACCTGTCTCTGTCTTTTCTAGATAATGTGGAGCCTGACTAACTCCATTTTGAAAAGACATTCCATTTTCTGCTAGGTTTGACTCAGAGCTGACCTCCAGTTCCAGGAAAAAGCAAAACAAAACAAAACAAAAATACCAACAACAAACCAAAATATACCCAATGAAGCATTCCAGGGGAGTCCCCTAGTTATAACCATTCAGCTCACTCTGAGAAAGCACCCAAAAAGTCTAAATAAACTTTCTGCTGGCCAAACTAACTGGTAGTGGTCTGGCATTAACAAAAAGCCAGTTAGGGATAGACAGATTTGTCTGTCCAAATGCCATCCAGTCTTGTGCTAGAAACACCTTTCTTTGTTTAAGCCCCTTTAAAAACCCTATCTTTTCTGAGTTTGGAGCTCTCAATTCAAACTGCTGTGTGGGTGAGCATTGGGGGTCCCTGCTGGAGTTTAAATAAACAACCCTAACGCTTTTACATCAGAGTCAACTTGTGGGTAGTCTTTGGGGTCTTGAGAGCCAGGCAGAACAATAACAGAGATTTTTATCTCCTTACTCTTTTGCAGGGGACTCTGCAAACATCATGGCCAACAGTGTCTATCCACGAGAGGCAAGAAGGCAGTTCAATTCAATAGGACTTGGAGTTGATTCATACTTCCAAAGTCTGACATCAAGTGTATTTAAGTATATATTCAAGTCTACATTTTAAGCACACCACACATTGGAAAAAAGTTTCCTTGTGATAATTAGCTCAATCCCATGTGCACAACAAAGCTTTAGACATGACTTCATTGAAACTCTTTGTAAAGCACAAGTGACATCTTCCATAAAGATACATTGCATAGATTAACTGAAAAAACAGTCTCAAGGTAAGGATCTAGGGGAGGGTAGTGATACAGAGTGACTCAGACAAACAAGCTAAAGATAAGGTTCTGGGGAGAGGATCTGGCGTGGCTTGGCCATACAGATAGCTTCAAGGTCACCAGGGCATTAACTGTGCTTACTCCCAGCCTTCTGGGTGGAAAACAAGTTATACATCTCTCCATTTGAAGAGAGATCCTGTGTGTTTAACATTTCTGGTTCCCCAACTGCTTATCTGTGAGCATAAGGACCTACATACCTCCTGCACCATTTCATGTTCACTTCTAAGAATTGAGGGTCAGGATGCTTTCCTTCCACTTCAAGCCAATGAAATAACATCTTCCATAATGTGTGCAAAAAAGTGGTGACTAGTTGCAGCTGTAAGGGAAGAGAGTACTTTTAGGGGACAACTTCTACAATTGTGTATGTCTGTGGGCGGAGCCATTTAAAACACTGCTAAAGTACCTATTAATGTCTTGTTTCTCTTGTTTTGGTTAAGATTCTCTGCAGAATCTTACCACTTCACTTACACTGACAGGGTTGGAGAGGTAGATGAGTTGGTAGGATTCTTTCCTAGCAAGCAGGAAGCCCTAGATTCATAAACGTGGTATGGCAGCACATCTCTGTAATCCAACAACCCAGGAAGTACAGTCTGGAATATCAGAGGCTCAAAGTCATCCTTGGCTATACAAGGAGTTCAGCCTGGGTCAGCGATACTGCCAAAGGAAAGAAAAGAGAAGAAGGAAGGAAGAAAGGAGGGGTTAAAGGAAGGAAGGGAAGAAAGGAAAACAGGAAGTAAAAAACTTCATGATGAACCAGCAAGGGTCTGGACAAACCCCCTTCATTCTTTGGTCATTATCACAGTAAGAAGCATTTACTCCTCTCTGTTATTTTTCCTTTTCAGACATGAGCCTTATTTTGACTCCCAGTTCCATTCAACAGGGAAGGCATGGCTGGAGTTCTTGGTACCCTGTTCACATTATGGTGGGTTGGGAAGTAGACAGAACTGTGGGCTAGGCTATTAACCTTCAAAGACTCTCTCCTAATGACCTACTTCCACCAACCTGGCTCTGCTTCCTGAAAGCTCCCCAGACTTTCAAAGCAATGCCTCCATCTGCAACAGTAGTGTTGAAAACAGGAGTTCATGGGCAGACATTTCAGACACAAGAAAAGACAATGCTTACCCCTACAAGTGCTGCCCTCTGTGAATAGACAGAGTTTCTCGGTTAAAATTCCAAGTCAGTTTCTTTGTTTTGCAAAAACTCTAATCCTCTCCTTACTAGGTGTAAGTAATAAATCTCTTCTTACTCTTCAATCTTCAGGTTGTGCCTTTTGGCTTTGCACTTTTTGAGATGCAATCCTAATTGTGCTAGACACAAAAGAGGCAGGCTAAGAAATACTTGCTGAAAATACAAGTCCAGAGCTTGTGATCCTTCTACTGTAAAGGCAACTCTAGCTTTCTCTGTTTTCCTTTCTGAGAAGGAGTTGGGTTTACCTCTCACTAATCTCTCAGCTGTTGAATCTCCTCTTGGTAGTGAGTGTTGGGTTTCAAACTCAGACCAAAAGGATGAGTTGCATATTTAACATATATCAAAATGGACCTGGCCTTCATATTCTCCCTGCATTCCTCAGTCCCTACCTGTTATAGAGTCCACCTGGCTGACATTCCCTGGCTCCCACTCTGAGCTCTCCATCCCAAGGAACTGACTGGGCTGCTCTTCCCTATATAACTGAATCATTATGGTTACCTGTGCTCTTTGTACCTTTGGGCTTCCTGGCTGCTGCACCTAGCTCTTCCCTCTCCCTTCCCTCCCTGTCACCCCATATGGCACAGTTCAGTCTGGTCATGTTCACTCTGGACTCCCCAAATGTCCCTGCCTCTGAAATGTTTTCCCCTTCATCTACAATAAACCGTCTCCTCCACCATACCTAGGAGCAGTCATGTTCGTTTCCTTCCTTCCTTCCTTCCTTCCTTCCTTCCTTCCTTCCTTCCTTCCTTTTCTTTCTTTTTCCAGTTGGTGCTGAAACCTGGGATCACTTTTTTCATATTTATTTATTTATTTATTTATTTATTTACACTCAATGAAGAGACGATGTTGTTTGCTCAAGTCCCAGATAGCTTGTGGATCTCTTTCAAGCTTGTGCCACACCTTCTAATGGTCATAGTCCCCATGGGACACACTGTCCCTTCTGAACTTCTTCCCTGGTTGACATGTTATAGGCTGGATACCAAGGATCTCCTTGTTCATGTTGAATGGAGGAAGGCATGGCTTTCAGTAGTTTCCTGGTCCTGAAGAGGAAAAAGCCAGAATTAACTGCTTCCCTTATCACAGGAGCAGCCAGAAGAATGGCTACTTGGCATGACAGTATCTAATATCCTGTTTCCTGGTCATAAGGTCTTTAATAAGTTAATCTTGTGTGTCTACTGATTGGGTGCCCTGAAATCCAAGAATCATTATTTCTGACTGTGCCAGGGAGGGAGTTTCCGGTAAAGACCAGCATTCGGATCAGTAGACTGAGCAAAAGCCTCCCTTTCAATGCAGGAGGACATTGTTCAATCCTGCCAGGTCCTGAGTATAACAAAAAGTCACAGGAAAGCTGAGTCTGTTCTCTGTTTGGCTAACATATCCAGTTTCTTGCCTTTTGATATCAAAACTTCTGAACTCGAGCTTATGCTCTTGGATCGGAATGAGACCACTTTTTTCCCTAGTGTTCCAGCCTATCCTGGGTCTCCTTGGCCTGTGTAATGCTGTGAGCAGATTCTTCACAAGAACCCCTGTGAGCATGCTTCTGTTTCTCTGGATAACTTTAATTCACGCTTCCTGGGCTTGGGCATTCTAATCTTTCCTGAGGTCTCATCCAGATACTTCTATTGGAGTTATTGTTTCAAGTGTCTTAGGCCCTGCAATGAAAACATGGAGTGTAGAGTTTTAGGGGCTAACAGTTTGGTTTGTGCTGGGATTCTGCACCATCTAATGCTTGGCTGCTTCTCCTTCAGTGCAATCAAGACCCTGGAACCTCCTCTCGTCTTGGGTGAAATTTTCAGCTCAACTCAAACTCCTGTGGAGAACTCAAGGCCAGTGGGAGCTTCAGGCTGGAAGTTTGGTTTTACTACGCACTCAGCCTCCGGGGCTTTCCCTTTCCTTCATATGGATCTAGAACCCCACAAGAAAATGGGTTCTTCCTTCACTCTGGGTCATACCCTTGGTCTGGGTAACTGAGTCCTTTGTTCCCTGCCAGGCCTGCACTCTGGACTCCTTGCCCTGCTCTGGAAACGCAACCCTTCAGGAATTTTCTGATCACCTCCTCTCATCTGTCTCATGGCTATCCTGAGATCAGGTTTTTTTTTTTTTTTTTTCAGAATACTGGATACTGCTTTTGGTTTTTGGTGCAAATTGCTGCTTTGATTACTCCGTGCTCCCTGGTAGTCCTCCAGCTGCCCAGCTGCCCTGTTGCGAGTAGCTGGACTTCATCACACTGATTTTCTCAAGTGTTTGCTCCTGGTAGGGACTTCAGCCAGAGGTCTGTGTGCTGCCGGTACCAGCTGTCCCTAGGTTTTCCATATCACTCCTGTCTCTCTCCCTCCAGTCTTCTTTACATTCAAAAAAGGAGAAACCATCTAAGGACAAATGTGTTCTTGTCATCATTCAGCTTAAGCTTAAAACTCTTGGAGCACTCCTTGCTCTGCTTGGTGTTCTATCATGAGAACATGTCTGAACTTGATTCTGACTCTAACTTTGCAGCGAGCTTACTCAGATTACTTCTAGATTCTAATTGAATCGGTGTGTTCTCGGCCCTTTGGCATAAATTGCCATTGCCTAGTTGTAGCTGTCCTTGGTCAGCCTGTAGCACAGAACAGTTCCACCCTGTGGGTAAAAGTTCAGAACGTGGAGTGTGGCCACCTGCAGTCATACACTGGCTCTGGTGCAAACTAGCTGTGAGGCCTTACTTCCTGGGCTTCAATTTCCTTGTTTGTGGAAAGGGCATCATATTTACTCAGAGTTGTAGTGAGGATTAAACACGCTAACGTGCCTAACACATATAGGACACGATTTGGCACACAGCTGCCATTATTTAAATGCTACATGTTATTAGTTTCTAAGCTTGAGACTCCAGACTGAAAAAGTTACCATATATTCCATTCAGACTGCACTGCCAGTGTTCCCCTGGAACACCTTGTTTTGTGTTTACATCTGTGCCTAGGCTCTTCCCCAAGCACAAGCTACATTTCCTGTTTCTGAAGCTAGCCAGGGTTCTACCTGTCTTTCAAACCTTAGCAGGACTTCTTAGGAGGAGACCTCCTTTCTCTCTGGTGATTTAGATGAACCCTCTATCACTCACTAGCAACACCTCCTATCACACATTCTTCTATCCTGTACTTTCCACATTGTTTGCCTTGTACCAGGGGAGCTTCATTACTGAAAGCTCAGGCTTCTCAGCCTTTGAATCTCTAGGCTACCGAATGACCTTTGCAGAGAGTAAACAGTCAGTGATGGGTCTCACTGTTTGAATGTGACTATTACTTTGCCTTTTTGGTGACCACAGAAGCGAAGTTTGACCGCCTTGTAGTGGCAGTCTTTACTGGTTCAAGCCACCAGCCACTCTGACATGGACCCAGACCCTGTGTTGTGATGCCTCCCTGCAGTGGCAGTGCTTTTCAGAACCTTGTCTGAAACGTTGGAGGACTCTTTGCTGGTTAATATTGATGGTTACTTTGACAAATCTCCTAGGAGACAAACCTCTGTGTCTGTGAGGATATTTAGAATGGGCTGAAGAGGGAAGACTCATTCACTCTAAATATGGACAGCAGCGTTCCACGACCTGGAATTCCTGACAGAACTAAAAGAGGAAAGTGATGAGAGTATCAGAGTTCATCTCTGTTTCCTGACTATGGGTGCACCGTGACCAACTGCCTCCTGTCCCCAGGGCCACAACTTTCCAGCCATGGCAGATTTGCCTCCCTCCCATCAATACACTGCCTTGCAGAGCTCAGGGAGAAGGTGTTTTATCTCCACAGATATGGAAACATTTAAAAGATTGTTACATTTATCTGCTTATGTGTATGTGTGTGGGACGTGTGCCACAGTGAGCATGAAGGACCGAGGACAACTTGGAGTCAATTCTGTCCACCCACTATGTGGGTGTGTGGGATGAAACTCCGCCTGTTGGGCTTGTGAGCAAATATTTTTACCTACTGAACCATTTCATTATCCAACTCAAATGCTTTTTTCTCTTTTGAATATGTGACTATGATTGACATTTCTTCTGATTTCTCAGGAGAAATCCAAGAGGAAACCAGGTTGAAGAAACCAAATGTTAGAAATATTGATTGAAGAAATTTCTAGTTATCCCTATCTTACTCTTTTACTTATTAACAACAATTTTTAAATGATTTATTTATTTTTATTTTATGTACATTTGTGTTCTTCCAGCATGTATGTATGTGAGGATGTCAGATTCCCTGATTCCCTGGAACTGGAGTTACAGACAGTTGTGAGCTGCTAGGGGGGTGCTGGGAATTGAACCCGGGTCCTTTGAAAGATCAGCCAGTGCTCTTAACCATTGAACCATCTCTCCAGCCCCCTATTAACAGCAATTTTATACAAAGCAGCAATGAATCAACCAAAGGCTGTATGTTCTGCACACCTTGCAGCTGGTTGAGTCCATATCAATAGATTCTGCCAAATGATTTTCATGTGGAAGTCTTCATTGTTATTTGGGGCCAATCTCCATAGAAAGGGAAGCATGCACTCTTTTTTCTCTGTTTTGCTATTTGAAGTGTGTTGTGATGGCTACAGCTACAACAGCCGTGACGGACCACAAGGCCAAGGCCTTCCACCTAGCCTGGAATGAAAGCAGAAGGGGACTTAGATCATAAAGCATCAGTAACATCCTTGGCCTTTGCCAGGGTTCTTTTTCAATTTTCTGTCTCATTCATCTCAACTGAGGCCAGCTGGCCTAGTTTGTCATTTGTTTTTGTTCTTGCAGGAGCACAAGGGACGCTTCTGGATGAATTTAGACCAGGTCTCAGGACACAGTCTCAGATCAACATCCCTGCTAGTTCTAGGCTCTGTTGATGTGCCAGGTCTGCAGAAACTTTGCCCTAGCCTCTGTGTATCTATCTCTCCCCTCTTCCCCCTCTGTGGTTCCTGACCCCTTTCCTAGACTCTAGTTTATTTTACCCTTCATTTGGATTTGATAAATGTTAATAGCATCAGACCTGGTTCCCAACTTGTACCATCTGTGACTTTACTGTCAAAGCCCAAGTCTCTAATCCTGGCTTGCTGATCTGTGTCTACAGTCTCTGGACACTCTCACTCTCATTGCCCATGAGAAAAAAACTGTACTGAGGAAGGGGGGAAATCCTGGAAAATAAGCTAAGGGAAACTTGTATGGCAGCCATGTGGTTTGGGTATAAGAGATTTAAGGTAGCTGTGCACCATCTCTTAGGCAGATAATTTCCACTCTAGGTGATCCACCAGGGACTGCTAGGTCCTGAGAACATGCTGTTGAAGGGTGGCAGTTATTGATCTGTGAGAGGAACCATTATGAAGTATTCTTAAAAAGCTCATCAGTTGAGGGAAAGCCACAGCCACCTGGCCTTATGCTCCATGAACATAGTTCCCGGCAGCTCAGTCTCCCCTGCTTGGGATATGTTCATTTCCCAGTGTTAACCTTAATCACCAGCCTAATTGTCGCCTCCTACAGATGATTATGGCTTTCTCTGATGAGATCAGATCCCATCAGGCCAAGGGCTGAGTCTCCTGCACCCTGTTGCTCCCCGTGGGATGACCCCCATCTGCAAGGGTTACAGATTCCTCATTAGAACTCAGAGAGGGGAACCTCGGTTGAGTAACCTGTCTTTCTCAAAATTCCCCACCTGGGACTGTATTATAATTAGCCTTCAATTCCACACAAGTATTTGACATCACACTTGATGGGTGCAGTTTGTTAGCATGGTCAAAACTTGGGGCTCCCTTTTAAGCTGACATTTCTCAGCCTGGGTCCTTGGACAATAGCCCAACAGTGACAGCAAGCCTCTCCTATCTACTTGCACAAATTACTATTGTTTCTATGACAACTAATGGCTTTTTTTTTTTCATTTTCTAAGAGCTGCCTGTGTGACAGACAGCATAGTGTGGAGGAGACTTGTGAAGCTGTAGCTAGCCTTCTAGATTACCCAAGCAAACCAACACAGCGATTTTATTGTCTTCAGTGGCTGTGGCTCTTTGTCTGTGTGCTCTGTTGCTTTATTTGTCATGCAAGTCACACAGAAGCTGGGATAATAGCAGCTAGGCTGAAAGCAGAGAGACCTCAGCCATTTGTGTGCAGTTTCAATTTTTGCCTCCTCCCCTTACTTTCTTAACTGCTGTTCAGCTTCTTGTGCTTAATGAGGCTTTTCCAAAAGGAAAACCAGCAAACACACAAAACACGAGTTCTTCCCTTTAAGCAATTGCTTTCTACATTTTTCATTGGAATACAGTTGTACAATGAAGGTGAGTTTAAGGATGTCTGTGCTGCAATCCACAGCACCCACGACAAACCAGTCAGACTGGATGGTTTCCTTAGCAGACACACTGTTTAATATCCTCTTCCAGTAACTGAGAAAACTAATGGACAAATTAACTTTCTGAGGTTAATAATTACTCAGTTAATTAGATACCTTTCTGGTCAATGGTTCCTGGTCTGGGGACTGAATATCTTTGGAAGCTCCTTAAAAGCAAGGCAGAGGATGCTAAACATTAACTGCAGTTCCAGGGATCCACCTCATACATACATACATACATACACACACACACACACACACACCAGACACCACACCATACACACACATATAGTACACACACATACCACACCACACATACACACACATATCACACACACACACATCACACACACCACACCATACATACATACATACACACACACACACACATCATACAAACCACATCTGTATGGTAGAAGTCTAAGTCTATCCGACTGCCTCAATGGGAAGAACAGACTCCACAGACTGAGACTTTTCTTTTTCTTCTGTGTAAAGATGCTGCTTCAGAATGGTGAAGTGAAACTCTACCATCAAAAAGTAGCTCAACTGGGCCTGGGGTGGGGGTGGGGGACATCTGAGGGAGTAAAGTACTATACAAGCACCGAGGACCTGGGTTCGGATCTCCAGCACTCATGCAAAAATATAGATGTGTCTGTCTCTAACCAGAGTACAGGGTGCAGGGTGGGGAGTGGAGACAGGCAGGTCCCAGAGGCTCAGTGGCCAGACAGTCTAGTTGAAACATTGAGCTCCAGGTTGGGTATGAGACTCTCAAAAATTGAGGTAATGAACAATGGAGGAAGACCCCCCCCCCGTATCAATTTCTGTTTCCCACACAGTCACATGCACCCATATACACATATTTATTTGTATAACACACACACACACACACACACACACACACACACACACACACACACAC
>CAJQZJ010031998.1:4766244-4819137 GCA_907164525.1 Lophiomys imhausi | reverse complement strand
GGAAGAGTGTCCCTTATGGTATTTTGGTTTTTCTTGGATGTTTATATCTCTCATTTTGCTTGACTTTCTTGTGGCTAGTTTCTAGGGTAAACTTGAATCAAACCCCCTCTGTGAAGACTTCTTCTAGAAGCTCACAGCGTGCTGGCCTGTCCCATTCATAACCTCTAGAGGCATTTCAGGCTGAAGTCATCTTCAATGATTCTCCATTCTCCAAATGCACAGAGCCTATCATTATGTGCGTGCTTTCCCTAGACCTGGAATCTCTTCCTCTTGTTTCTCTGCTTGCAGCTCTGGCCTTCCCTTCAAGGTGAGGTTTTAATGTCATGTCTTCTTCTCTTTGAAAATCTGATGAGTATCTTTTTTACAGTTTGGTATTCCCTTCCTCAGCCCTTAAAGCATTCTGTGGTCCAATGCATCAGAGCAATTAACACACTGTCGTATGGCTGTCTAATTGTCTTTCTTCTGCAGGAGGCAGTGAGTCCCTTGAGGGCTGAGACTTGGATCCAAAACACCTACCACAGTAGCAGGTGGAGGGTTAGCCTCAGAAGACATTTGCAGAGCTGAAATAAAATGAACATGGGTATACTTATTCAACCTCCAAAACTAGCCTAGCCTTCACAGAAAAAGTGTTAGTTTCTCAAAATCGTATCCTTTCTACTGAACATAATCCATCAATACTCAATGTGATTTCATTTATCTCATCAAGTTTTTTTTCTTTTACCATAAATTCATAGTTTGGTTAAAACAAGTACTCTTGTCAAATTCCCCATCTTTGTCTTGGTGCATGCATTGGTGCTGAATGCCACAAAACTGTGTTGTTACAGAGTGACCTGTTCTGAAATAATGTGCGTGCACTGCTTTTTACTGTCCCAATAAACTCATCAGCTGTTTGGTATAAACATTGTCAAAGGAGAGGAAAGGAGAAGGGGGCTATAGGGTGTAGTCTTGTAGCCCCCACACTCTGGAAGTTGAAGGGGGAGGACCTCAAATTGAGACCAGCCTGGGGAAAGAGGAAACACAATGACCGTGTAATGTGATAACTAATCAGGAACAATCTCACATGTCAGCATAATAGGACATGGACAAGCGTGGAAGAACCTGTCACTTTACTTTCTGCAAAATGTAGAATGCCTGAGAGAACATTCAAGAAAAAAAAAGACTACAAACTGCTGAACTCTTTGGAAATATATTGTATGGTTTGTCAAGAGCAGAAAGGAGATGAAATCAGGTGTCTCTTCGAGTAATCAGTTTTTTGCAGTTGGGTGATTTTTTTTTTTTAAGGAAACCGTATAGAAATTGTTTTTTTTTTTTTTAAGTACTTGAGACACAGAATATTTCAATTCCCTAAGGCCTATTTCTCAGACTACTTTTCAGATTTTGAAATTCAGAAAGGAAAATTACACTGGAGTTAAAATGTTTTCTATGTATAGACAGTCTGAGGCTTCTCCTTGGTTGAAAAAGCTTAGAGATTACATACAACCTCCCCTGGAACAAGACCAATGTAATGAGAGCACTCCAAACAACATCCATCATCGTCTCTCAATCTCCTTTCCCCTTTATGGTAGCCAAAACAACCAGATCAATGATTTGAAAGGTCAATAGTGTCAAATTGCCTTTGAAATGTTCGTGTTTATACCTACAGATTAGTTAGTGCTGCTCTCAGCCTTTCTCAAAGAAACCTGTTTGAACGGGGCAGTGTTTAGTGCACATACTTGCAATGGGTCAAAATGCTAAGAATAAGTGCTCAGCCCTAAATGACAATCTGTATCTCCCCCTCCAAAACTCAGGGAATGTTGCAGAAAGGGGACAAAATGAATATAACAGTCAAAGGATGTGAAGGAGTGTTGTGAAATGATGTCTGTCTTCTGGATATGACACAGCTGTTGCACCCATGAACTAGGAAGAGAAATTGTAACTGCACAAGGCCTATACAAAACTTACCCATCAGTAGTCGATTATGAATTCTTTAAGGGCTCCTAAGTCCCCACCCCCTTTCTGAGGAACATAGGCAGTGAATGGTTGCTGGTGAAATGGGAGTTATATTCCTCAGTTGTGGAGCCCCTGGTAAGTTGCTCTTGCTCAAGTAAATAGCTCCCACCCCAGTGTTACAAGCAACCCTAACTAAATGTGTGGAGCCTTATAAAAACAAATAGATATGAAAGTAGGGTGCGGGATTTGTTGGGAATGAGAAGGGGTTCAGCATACTTGGAATGGGTTAAAAGAAGATAGTGGGGGTGTTATCAAAGTACAATATATAAACGTGTGTGTGTGTGTATGTAATTCTGAAAGGATATATAGTAATTTTAAAGTCCAGTTCTGTGTTGTCTTAAAAACAGAATGGCTCACCCTTGAATAGAGCTTACTAAGTGTTTAGCATTCAAACTGAAAATAGTAATTTGACTAAATTATAATTTATGGCAGTCTATGGATACAAACATTATTAAAAATTCTAGGCAGGATCATCTATCACAGAAAATTAAGGAGACTTCATTGATAAAGAAAGGATGAAGGTGTCATGTATTTCAAATTACTCAATTTTCTAATTCCCGTGTCCTGTCTCCATATACATGATTGTTTTCAATAAAGTTGTGTGCTTTGTTAATTTTGAGAAGTAACCCACAAGACTGCATCTCAATGTAGGAACGGATGTTAATAATTTTATAGTTAATCAGCTGTCATACACACACAATTTCTCAAATTTTAAACACACCTCTCTTTCTCTGTACTTTCTTTGAAATTGTATAAATATTTTGTTAGAAAGGTTAATTCTGAGGTGCTAGGCAATTTTCTTCAGTTCCATATAAAAGGTCATGAGTGAGAATTCAAATAAAGGCAACTGTTAATGAAGCTGTTGGGATCAAAGTGAGGGTCATAGCAGATGTAAGGATGCTGTGAGCTTGTAAGTGGACTTTGGAAAAGGAAGGAGTCATAAGAATAGTAAAAGAACTAAGGGAAAATATTCTTCTTCTCTAGTGCCTAAGATTGGAAGAATTACACCAAATAAATAATTATGAAAAATAAATAAGCAATGAATTCCCATATAGACATACCATATTTTATCTCATTCTCCATAGTGAAATAAGCCTCTAACCAGGCCAACTTGTGTACCCTTGTTATGGAACTTTCTATCTCCCACTCTGTTTCTGTTGCATCTGTCCTGTGAATAGCTAACATGCTGAAGATTATCTCACCTTACCAAAAAAATAAGTCTGTCATTCTACGACACTCAATTTTTCTACTGCCCTTTATAGCAATTCTCTTAAGATAGCTTCCTAAACCCACAATTTCCATTTCTCACCTTCTACTCAGTAAGTCACACCTCTGTGGCCTCTGTGACCAATATCCTTTCAGCATCTGAATTATATGTCAATAAACCCAAAGAAGATATTTTAGAGGTCAGCCTGCCTAATCCATAACTTTCCAACCAACTATCTCAGTCTACTTACTCACATAGCTTAGATAAGACATTGTTAGTGTTGGTGTTACTGTTGTCTTGTTTTTATTTTTGATTTTGTCTTTGGGTTTTGGTTTTCTGAGACAAGAAAGAATGTTGCCCAGGCTGATCTTAAGATCACTGTGTAGTTGTCAATGAGTGCCAACTCTTCATTCTCTTGCCCCCATCTCCCAAGTGTTAGAAAAGTGTACACCACCTTGTCTGGCCATAGACTATCCCATGAATCAAATTTTCTTTCTTCTCCAACTAAGGCATTAGCAAATCTGGTGGTGTCTGGTAATGTCTTACTCTCTGCTTTTAAGATTATGTCTGATATGTGCTATAGAATGGATGGATACTGAATCCTCCCGTGGGGAAGGGATGGAAAAAGCTAGCTAGTTTCCAAAGGCACTGGTCCCATCCATGAGGACTCCGCCCAACATTTCCAGAGAGATCCAACTCCTACTACCACTGGCTTAGGACAAAGAACCAATGAATGAATTTTAAATCTCTGTGTTGAATCTAGGGAAGATCTCTTGACTTTTCACTACCCTGTTTTTCTCCAGTTTCTCTAATCTTTTTTAGTCTGGATCTTACCTGCATACTGTAGGCAAACCTGAAACTCACTAAGTATCCATCAGATATGATGATGAAACTTAAGGACTAACATAGGTAATACAAAGAACACCAAAATAACTCAAAATGTTCCTTGCATCCATTATTTCTGAAGTCATTCTCTCTGCCTCAATTAAGACTATTCCCTCACTTATTGTAAGAACCTCCCAAATGATTTCTATTTCCAGTTGCTTCCATCCTCCATCATGGTACAATATTTGTCAGTGTCTTCACTAAAAACTACAATGGCACCCAATCACTCTGGCAGAGATTTAAAAATCTTTATCAAACAGTAGAATTACCAAGGCAATCAGTGGGAAAACTCTATCCCAGATATTTTGACACTCCTCCTTTTTGATGGAGTCACCATTTTTTACTAATCTCCAGGTGATGTTAATGTGCAACCAAAGTTGAAATAAATCTCTCATCTGCCAAAAAAGGTGAATCGTTTATGGATTATAATTAAATCCCTTTAAAATGAAGCAACAATCTATATGTCCTGTCTTCCTATTTTTACTCTTTACAATACAATACTAGTTATAATAACCATGTCTGAAGGTATTTCTTATCCTTGTTAGACCTGCAAGCCTATTAAGGGTAAAACTCTGCCATTCATCTCTGTATCCATAACTGTCAAGTATAGTGCTTGAGGAGCAACAAATGCTGGAGGGATGTTGGCTGACAAGGAAGATAGATAAATGTATGGAGAGAGAAATGTGAGAATAGCCCAGGGATCTAGCTCGTGAGTAAATTCTGAATCAATCTGAGTATCTCATGGCTAAATAATCAGGAATAAAAACAACAGCTCTTACATTAACATGTTCCAGAAAGTTCCTGCCTAGGAAAATAAGATTGGTGCACATTTCCCATAAACTAAAGCCTTTTCCTGATCTCAGGTAGGTTCTCCCTGCCACCCAAACACATATGGAAACTCCACTTACTTTCAATCAGACTTCCAACAATCATAACTTCTGCCCCTAGTCTATCTCTTTGAAGATTCTTGTCAATATTAAAGGAATATACTCCTGACTTCAGCAATAAACTCAGCTTTGTTTGGCCAACAGGCTAGTAAATCATCTTACGGAGTTTTAAGAGTCAATACTTGTATTCGTTCCTCACCTTACAGCAGTAGTTCTCAACCTGTGGGTCACAACCCCTTTGGGAGGTGTCAAACAAACCTTTCACAAGGGTCACATAACAGATATCCTGCATATCAGATATGTATATTATGATTCATTAACAGTAGCAAAATTATAGTTATGAAGTAAAATTTTATGAAATTATTTTATGGTTGAGGATCACCACAATATGAGGAACTATATTAAAGGGTCAAAGCATTAAGAAGGTTGAGAACCATTGCCGTTGCCGTACCATGTAGCTTTAACATCAGTTATGTTGTCAACGGTCCCTCGGCATAAACCAAATGAAGGAATGCTTTTGTCACAAGCTTTCCTCACAGTCCCTACAGCTCATTTTTTCCAAGGATCCCAATACATTTTATTATTGCCAAGAGCATGTGCATTACATGATTAACAACACCACTTTTGGAACTGACAGAAGAAGGGATTTCATCTCTCCAAGAACCGTGTCGTCAAACTGAGCTCTACAAACTCTGAGTTTATCACAGCGTTACACAAGAAGTGTTCTGGGAAGGCTCACATGACAATTACGACCATTAAATGTGCAGCTAGTTTTCTAATTAAGAACTGAAAAATGTCTCCCAAATGCCTATTTCTTTATTTGACTTCATTAGAAAAAAGATCACACATGGATAGATACATAATTACTCTTAAATTAAAAGCACTTGTTTATTAATGTTACCAAACAGGGGAGCAATGCACCATCTATGGTATGTCAGTTCTGGAGACTTTGAGGCATCTCATCTCTGTTAATTCCATCAAACCTTGGTGTCACCACAACATATAGAAAGCTAAGGATATATAGTATTGTTTTCTGGGGCCAGACAGGAACAAAAAAGAAACTATTATTGATATCTGGATTGCTATTAATTCATATTTTAGAAATGTAGGACATTTGGCAAAGCTGTTATCAGAAATAAGTTGGGAGAGAAAAGCATATCTGATAAACTTGGAAAACAGAAAGTCAGCTAGTAATGGTTACCATTAGCTGCATTTGACAAGGACGAGAATAAAAAATGTGTTTACTGGAAAAAAACCTTTCATATTTTTGGATTCTAAATGATACTAATACTTCCATGAGTTTGTACAGTTCTATTCTGTGCTTCACAGGGAGAGAAAATACTGTCTATTGTTCCTTACTTAACAAATGGGAGATCATAACCAGAAAGAGTAGCAGGGCATGCAAGCTGTTTCCTGTCATCTTAGCACTCAGAAGGGTGAAGGAACAGGATTGCTGAGAATTCAAGTCCAGCCTTGGGTACCCTGTCTCAAAAATTAAAAATCTAGAAATATTTAAAATGATTTTGAAAGATCATGAACTAAACTGTGCTAGACTTTAATAAAATATGATTACAAAATGGATCTACATTTGAATTTCTTGCCAGCGAAGAAACTGTGATGTCAGTTTTAAAAGTGTTCTTTTGCCAGTTCGTGTTGCCTGGTAGGGGGTTTCAAGAAGAAGGAAAGGTTCAGAGTTACACATCTCTCTGTAGAGATTGTTCTTCTTCATTTCTGAGGCCACCCAGGCATATTGGAGAGTTTAATTCACCAGGAAATTTTTGGTTGTCATTTTAAGAGTTGAAGGTCAATCTTTGGACATTTTATAAAGCCAAGGCTGGCCTTGAACTCTTTCTTGTTCTCCTGCTTCCACCTTCCAAGTGCTGGGATAATAGAAATTTGCCTGCTTATACCAGGTGATAGATTTTAAATGAGCAAAATATGGGCAGTGAGGTGTCTCAAGGTAAAAGAACTTGCCACCAAGACTGACAATTCAAGTTCAATCCCACACTCTAGCAAGTTGTACTCTGGCCTCCCATGAATGACCTAGCACACAAAACAAATAAATGTAAGATGAGGAATAGGTGAGGTTTTCTATGAACTCTGGATAATTGCTTTATTGTTGTTAAGATTTTCTAAAACTAAACACACCATGGTAGCCTATACCTACCATCTCAGCACTGAGGAGGCAGAATCAGAAGGATCACGAATTCAGGGAAAGCCTGGGCTACATTACCAAAATCTTCTCTAAAAATAAAAGCAAACAAACAAACAAACAAAATTCCTGAAAATTGGTTTGTAATTGCCAAAGCAGATTCTGTAAGAAACAATTCTGAAGTCTGCCGGTGCTTTCTAATCTGTACCTGACTAAAACATCCAGAATAAATTATAAAATTTTGTGGACTAGAGAAAGCAATTATGTGATTATTAAGAGCAGGCAGCAGTGCATCAAGGCAAGTGTGTTCCTTGTATGGAGAGCGATACACCTCAGCGGTGACCACAGGTATCCTAGCAACATAACAGCACTTCACCGATAAGAAAGAGCACACAACAGTTAAAGAAAGTAACTGTTCTCCCCTTTTTGTATTCTAGTCTTATCTCTGCTACTAATTTATAGTCCTGGTAAATCAATGTACACCTTCTTGACTCCGGTTCTCTTCCTATAGAATTAAGGAAATGTGGGAAGTCAGCAAGAAGAGTGAAGGGTCAGACTAGGTTGAGAAGTAGGAAATAAACCCAATCCTTAGAAGAAAGACCAATGTCAAAAAGGCTCAGACTTACTTTAGCTACCAACACCGAATTTCTCAAAACATTGTCTTTGGGCAATCTCCAGCAACCAGCCTCTACCTTCTCATTACAAAGAATTGTTATACAATTTTGGTGGCTCATGCCCATAATCTTAACACTCATGAGGTAGAAGAAGGAGGATCAGGAGGATAGGTTTATCTTTACCTAAAAAGTGAGTGGAAAGAAAGAAGAAAGAAATGAAAGGAAGGTGGGAGGGAGAGGTAGAAGGAAGGAAAATTATCAAAAGCCAGCCTCACAAAGCAGTGGTTTATTTTTCTCCTCCACTCATTAGCCTTGTTTCCTTTATTTTCTTTCTTTCTTTTAAGTTCATCATCTTATCATTATCAAAATAAGAAGACTCCTGGGGCTGGAGAGATGGCTCAGCTGTTAAGAGCACTGGCCATTCTTCCAAATCCCAGCACCATATGGCAGTTCACAGCTATCTGTAATTGCCAGGCGTGGTGGCTCATGCCTTTAATCCCAGCGTTCGGGAGGCAGAGGCAGGTGGATTTCTGTGAGTTCAAGGCCAACCTGGTCTACAAAGTGAGTCCAGGACAGCCAAGGATACACAGAGAAACCCTGTCTTGAAAACAAACAAAAAAGAAAACTCCATTGTCATGTCCACTGTCCACCCAGGTCCTCATCCCTAAAGATCTGCTCATTCTTTGTACCAACTCTGTCCTAGGAAGGGTGAACTATCTTTTCTACATAGGACCACTGCTAATACCTTCTCTGCCCACACCCAACCACCTACAGAAAGGAAACCATTTGGAATCTGTTCTTGGGAACTATAGCTGGAATACAGCTCATGATTCCTGTCACCAAAAAACAGAGACAGAAATTGAATCTGTAATTTGCATTTAAAAGAGAGCCAGTGATGTGAGAAAACAGTAGACTGACATTAAATAAATAAATAAATAAAGGCTGGCAATGTAGAGAGCTGCGATGTGCCGCGCCTTAAAGATGGTGCCGGTTTCTGCCTTCCACCAGCCCGACGGTGAGCGCTCTCAGTGGTAAACAAGTCCATATTTGGCTAAGACCGCTGATCTGGCTTGCTTCCGCATATGTGGGCCTCTAAGATAGCACCACGTGGCTTTACTTGATTGGCTGTTCATTTAGTATTTAGCCTGTGGGTTGGGTCTGCCCGGGCATTCAGAAGACTGTTTTCAAGGGACCTGAATAAACTGCTGGAGAAGAGCTTTTGTGAGTTGCGTCATCCTTGCTGGTCGAGGGGGACGCGACAAGTGGTGGCCCGTACGGGGACCCAAAAAAGACTCAGAACTCCTGCAGTCAGGGGCAGCGCTGGTAAGTTCCTGGGATAAATTAGGACAATAAAGTTTCACGGAGATAGCGAACACAAGGTAAAGTTTTGCAGAGATAGCGAACAAAAGTTAAAGTTTCACGGAGATAGTGAACAAAAGGTAAAGTTTTGCGGAGATAGCGAACAAAAGGTAAAGTTCGTGGAAATAGCAAACAAAAGGTAAAGTTTCGCGGAAATAGCGAACAAAAGGTAAAGTTTCGCAGGAAGTTGTGAACTAAAGGTAAAGTTTCGTGGGAAGTTGCGAACTATAAGGTCTCCGGAGGGAGCAATAAGGACCTCGGTAAAGAGGCAATAAGGTCTCCGGGAGGGAGCAATAAAGTTCCGTGATTCGGACGAGTAGAAGACACAACTGGCAGAGCAAGGTGAGGAAAGCAGAGAGTGCCTCACAGAAATGGAGCGAATGCTGGCCTTGCCTTTATCAGTTGCTGGGAGAAGCTTGGGAGAGATCTAGATTTTGCCTGGGAGCAAAGTACATTGCAGGGAGGAACACGGCCTATTTGGAGACTTGTTCGGAGTTGTTTAGGAGATCAGAGATATTGCAAGGCAGTGGAAAAGGGACAAGAGGCATTAGAGCAGTTAAAAGAGGAGCGCTTGGTCAAATCTGGGAAAGATACTTTGGAAGAGGATAGCTCAGAGTCTAAAGAGGAACTTAAAATGTTAACAAAGAAAATGGAGAAGTCATCTTTGAGGAAGAGTTCTGACTGCACTCGGATAGAGCCCTCAGGTCCGGGGCCGCCTGTGCTGGCGCCGCCTTCATATAATGAGACTTCCCCTCCGAGTGGTACTAGTGGGCGGTCATTCTGTCCAAATGTCTGGAGGGAAGTGAGACATGAGCTGTACTACCCTGTCTTTCAGGATGGAGGGGGAAATCGTTATCATGAACCTCTCGATTTTAAGGTAATTAAAGCACTCGCTGAGTCTGTCCGCACTTATGGGATTAATGCTGCTTTCACTGTAGCTCGGGTGGAAGCTCTTAGTCGTTATTGCATGACTCCTAGTGACTGGATGAGCTTGGCACGTGCCTGCCTGTCCTCTGGACAGTATTTAGATTGGAAGGCTTTCTTGATTGAGTTTGCTAATGAACAAGCTGCTGCTAATCGTGCAGCAGGAAACCCAGCCTGGGATGTGGACATGCTTCTTGGGCAAGGTCGATATGCTCAACAACAAACTGGGTATCCTGCTCAGGTGTTTGAGCAAATCAATTTAATCACAACCAGAGCTTGGAAATCATTGCCTAACAAAGGGGAAGTGAATGACAATCTAACCAAGGTTATTCAGGATCCCCTGGAGCCTTTCTCAGACTTTGTGGCTATAATGGTTGAAGCAGCTGGAAGGGTATTTGGAGACCCTGATTTGGCAATGCCCTTAATTAAACAACTTGTACATGAGCAATGTACAAAGGAGTGTAAAGCAGCTATCACCCCTTATAAGAACAAGGGGTTGGAAGCCTGGATGCCTCAGTGCAGACTGCCGCTACCTTAAATAATTTGTCAGCCATTGTAGCCACGGCCTTGGATGTATTGTGGCAGGTGGCCCAGAATGGCTGTGAGTGGAAAATGACTGGTTTGTGTGTGACCTCTGTGCCATATCAAAATTATACTGTAGCTACAAATTTGTCTAAGCAACTCTCTCAGTATCTTACATGAAATTGGTCTGGCGAGTTTGATAAGCTGATGCAGAATCTGAGAACTGCCATCGTGCATGTGAATTCCACCCGGGTTGATGTCTCTGTTGCTGAAGGACTGTCAACATGGATCCTCCGAGCCATGGATCATCTTAAGGAGTGGGCGGGCGTAGGCTCTTTGGTGATACTGATGATACTAGCCTGTCTGGTTTGCCTATGGTGCATCTACAAAATGAGAGCCACACAAAAGCGTAATGCAGCCATGATTATACAAGCCCTTGTTGCCATTGAGGCGGGCCAGTCCCCTCAGGCATGGCTCGCTGCCGTGAAGCCTTAAATCTTCACTAAGCATAGTCCCTGCCCACTGAGGTATTCGTTCCATGGATATTAGGGTCTGGCAAGTCAATGACGGAGTTGATGGGTAAGTCTCAACCACCTAAGACAGGGCAGTCCCGAGTGGGGAGGCTGACCCAGAGACGGGTAAGAGTTTGAGCACCGCCCTCCTACAGGCTCAGGCCCACCGTGAGATCCCCAGATAGGGGGATTACGAAGCCTTTCCAGGGACTTCTACCAACTTAAAAAAAAAAAAAAAGAGGAACTGTAGAGAGCTGCGATGTGCCGCGCCTTAAAGATGGTGCCGGTTTCCGCCTTCCACCAGCCCGACGGTGAGCGCTCTCAGTGGTAAACAAGTCCATATTTGGCTAAGACCGCTGATCTGGCTTGCTTCCGCATACGTGGGCCTCTAAGATAGCACCACGTGGCTTTACTTGATTGGCTGTTCATTTAGTATTTAGCCCGTGGGTTGGGTCTGCCCGGGCATTCAGAAGACTGTTTTCAAGGGACCTGAATAAACTGCTGGAGAAGAGCTTTTGTGAGTTGCGTCATCCTTGCTGGTCGAGGGGGACGCGACATGGCAAGATGACTCAATGGGCAAAGCACTTGCTGTTCAAGCTGAAGACCCCAGTTCAATCACTGGAACCCCTATAAAGGTACACAGGAAGAACAGATTCTATGAAATTGTCCTCCGACCTCCACATACATGTACACAGACACACAGTATACGGGAAGAACAGATTCTATGAAATTGTCCTCTGACCTCCACATACATGTACACACACACACACACACACACACACACACACACACACACACACGGTATACGGGAAGAACAGATTCTATGAAATTGTCCTCCGACCTCCACATACATGTACACACACACATTATTTATTTATTTCAGACAAGGTCTCACTATGTAGTCTTGACTGTGCCAGAACTCACTATGTGGACTAGACTAGCCTTGAACTCATAAAAGTCTGCTTGCTTCTGTGTCCTGAGCACTAAAAACAAAGTTATGTGCCACCATGCCTGACATAAATCAGTTTTCAAAATATACACTGCCTTCCCTCTCATCTCTAGCCAGCAAGCTCTAGGAGGAGAGAGGAGACAAATACAGTCAGTAATTCCAGAGTTCAGTCTTGCCCCTCTGATCAAGAGGTCATCCAGATTTCTCTCTGAGAGTTGTGCTGTCTGTATGTCACTGTCATCCCTTGCACTCTGCTCTCTGTCTCTGGATGTTTGGGCTCAGGTATTTCTTGAAATGCTTGGTCTAATCAGTGTCTGCCACTGTCAGCCTTTGAGTCCACCAGGGACATCTGGGATGAGGGTGAGGTTAATTCGGTGTGAACGTGCTAATTTCTTAGCAACATATATGTGCAGGTTTATTTCTGCAACATGGAAAACTAATGTATCATCATAATATGGGGTGTAAAAACACCCCTATCCCTCTCTCCTGGCCACTTTCCAAATGGCATAAAAATAAAATTGCAGGTTTGAGGCCAACCTAGTCTACAAAGTGAGTCCAGGGCAGCCAGGGCTATTACCCAGAGAAGTCCTGTCTGGAAAAAAATTTTAAAATAAAAAATAAATAAATAAATAAACTTTCAGAAAAGAAAAATGGAAAAAGAGTGGATCTTGGGAAAAGGGGAGGTGGTGGGAAGGGAAGCTGGGGGGAGTGGAAAAAGGAGAAACTATACTTGAGATATAGAGAAGAATCTATTTTCAATTAAAAAACAGAAAATTAAAAATAAGATAAAAATACATAAAAATATAAAATTAAAATATGTAAAAAAAAAAAACCTTCTGATACCTGAGTAGTAATCCAGTCTATAAATGTACCAGGTTTTTTTTTTTAGCCACTCTTAGGTTGAAGGGTATCTGGGTTGTTTCCAGTTTCTAGCTATTACAAATAAAGCTTCTATGAACATTGTTGAGCCAATGTCCTGTGGTTTGGTGAAGAATCTTTTGGATACATGTCTAGGAGAGTTATGGCTGGATCCTGAGGTAGAGCTATTCCAAGTTTTTTAAGACATCACCAGATTGATTTCCACAGTGATTGTACAAGTTTGCAATCCCACCAGCAATGGAGGGGTGTTCCCCTTTCTCCACAACCTCACCAGCATGTGGTTGTGGAGAAAGGGGAACACTCCACAAACCTGATTTGAGTTTTTGATCTTAGCCATTCTGACATGTATGAAATGGAATCTCGGAGTCATCTTGAGTTGCATTTCTCTGATGATTAAGGATGTTGAGCATTTCAAGTGTCTCTCGGCCATTAGAAATTCCTCTTTTGTGAATTCTCGGTTTAGCTCTCTACCCTATTTTTTTATTGGATTATTTGGTTTCTTGGTGTTTAATTTCTTGAGTTCTTTGTAAAATTTGGGTATTAGCCCTCTATCGGATGTGGGGTTGGTGAAAATCTTTTCCCAATCTGTAGGCTGCCAATTTGTTATAATGGAATACTACTCAGCTATCAGAAACAAGGAAATCATGCAATTTACAAACAGATGGATGGAACTAGAATCCATCCATCCAGATTCAGAAAGATACATATGGCATGTATTCACCTATAAGTAGATGTTAGCCATATAGTACAGGATAACTATCCTATACACCACAGACCCAAAAGAACAGGAACCTAGCATAACTATCCTATAAGAAATTTACCCAGCAGCAGATCAAAACAGATGCAGAGACACACAGCCAAATGTTAGAAGGAGCTCTGGGAGCCCTATATAAGACAGGGAGGGGGAATAGAGAGGCTCAGTAGAGTCCAGATCAACACATGAATATCAACAGAACCAGCTAACCTAGGCCCCTGGAGGTTTACAGCAACTGAAACACTAACCAAAATGAGAAGGAAAAAAAGCTTAAACTTGACCTGGACCCCCTTCCCATATAAATATAGAGAATAGGCAGCTTGGTCCTCATACAGATCTCTTAACAATAGGGGTGGGGCAGTCTCAGTCATAGACTTTGTTGCCTGTTAGTGGGATATTTTACCCTAGTGAAGCTGCCAAGTCAGGCCCCAGAACAAGAGGAAGCTCTTAGCCCTCATGTGAGTGATGAAGTGAGGAGGGCTGATATGTGGGGGCACCCCACACCCAAGGCATAGAATAGGTGGGAGAAGAGGTAGAGGATTGGAGGGAGGGATCGGGAGGGGAAGAAGGAGGGACTATGATTGAGATGTAACTTGAATTAATAAATAAATGTATTAAAAATAAATAAACTTCAAGAAAGCATCCAATGAGCCTTTCAACTCTTTTAAAGAGCTGTTATAAAAAACAAAAACAAACAAAACACACACACACACACAAACACACAGAAAAAAAACCTTTGTTCACATCCTAGGTATTTATTTTTTCACTGCTGTTGAAGAACCCAAGACCAAGGCTCAATAGTAAAATACTTGTCTAATATTCACAATAACATGAGTTTGATTCTCAGCACAGAGTGGCGGGGGGGGTAGTCGAAGCCCAAAAACTGCAATGAGAACTCAGCTCTTTTGAGCTAAACTCATACTCACCAAAGGTATCTCAACAGTGGCCATTTTCAGCATTCCTTTCAGCAAATGAAAACCTGTCCCTGAGAGAAGCAAAACATTCATTTACAAATTAGTCCCCTTGCTGATAATACATTGTTGCTGAAATTTAATGCTCTCATTATCCTTCATTATTTACAGCCTATGTATTAATATCCCATGAAATGTTTCTTCAAAATGATTTTAATCTTCTGATTTAGCTTATTCTAAACTCAACCACTTTGCAGTAATGAACCTGTTCCCGGTAATTAACTGTTCATGGGGAGCCCATACTACCCTGCAAGGAAGTTATGACTAATATGAAGTGTTCAAATGGTCCCAGTGGGGAGGCCAGAATGCCAGCAGGCTCTATATTCCCCATCTCATCAATTGCTTCATAAATGTAAGCTTGGATGCTGAGTAAGTTATCCCTCCTAATGGGTACTTTAAAACCTGTCAAATCAAATGTTTACACGTTGCAAACAGGCCCCCTTCACTCCCTGGCTAGGACTACATCAGTAAGCCCTAGAAATATGTTTATTAAATCAACCAGCTTTGATTGATAGGCCTCCAAAGACACCATCCATCACTGAGAAGGGCTGTGGAGATTAAAGGATATGTAAGACACAGTCACAAGTTTCCAAATCTCACAGGCAAACAGCAGAAACTCCGAGGGAAAATGATTCCCAACAAAAGATATCATCAAAAGTTCTATGCACACACACACACACCAAAAAAAAAAATCATAAGCTACTACAAGATTAATTGCCACATAAGTAGACTCGACAGTTCAGAACAGTAAGAGATCACTTTAGACTAAAAAGAGCTGAGCAGGCTTCACAATGTTAAAGACACCTAAGCAAAATCTTGATGAAAGAAAGGGAGTTGAGCAGTTACCGATGGAAGAGGGCATTCTCAGTAATCACCAGCCACCAGAATACTGAGTAGCAATTATGGGAATACCAATTAATCCGGGCTGCTAGTTATGCTACCTTGTTTAGCTTCTAGTCTGCAACAGGTGGGTTTTAGACCTTTATCCTTCCCCTCCCCCCGGGGGGGATGAATAGATAGAGAAGCCACACAGCTATTTGGTGGCAAAGCCATAATTTGGTAATACTCTAACTCCAAAGTCAGTCACCATTTAACTTTTAATATGTCCAGTTGAGTGTTAGAAGGAGGTAACTGAGTAAGAAAAATCCCAAAACTAGACACGTTAAGAAGCTCAGTTTGACTACACAAAGTTCCTGAAGACTTGAACCAAGAGTTATGAGGATTCATGGATGCTTTGGAGGCTTTACACACCATGAAGCATACAGTGGCTGAGTCGGTTGGAGAATGTACATTGTTTATTGTGCACAATTCACTAGAGAAGTATGTATACATGGAGTTCTTTAAGCCATGAAGAATGTCATATGTCATTTACAGAGAAATGGATGGAACTGAAGATCATCGAATTAAATGAAATAAGCCAGATTTGGGGGAAAAAATCTCATTTTCTCTTATGTGTGAAAAGAATCTAAAATTGAAAATAACCAGCATGATTGGAAGGAAGATGAAAGAAAGCAGAAGGAGTGTGGGTTCAGAAAGGGTTAGGGGTCCCTGACTAATTCAGGTAGGGCGGACTAGGCCAGCCTGAGCAGAAAAGGGATGGCTGTGTGGGTGGTGAACTAGGTGGGAGATCTGCTCCCAGAGCCAGGCCAGGCATCCAGGTGAGTGGTGTGAGAGAGGTGGTGGAAAGGCAGTTCCTCTGTGGGAGTATGCATCCTACATAGCCAGAGAGGATCTTTCATGGAAGGAAGAGCACTCCCCCCAAATAAGCAGACTCAGACAGTCATCTTGGAGGTGTGGAGAAAAAAAGAAGTTTATTCTGTAAATCAGTATTATATACCTTTGGGTAGTAGGAAGGGTTTGGGAAGTGGATGTATTTGATTCTCTGGGTATTGTCCAATCAGAAGAAAGAAAATGGAATACCTAAAAACATTCATGGGCAGTGAGGGTAGTAAAAACTCCAAGGAGCCTAGAAGCCTAGATTGAATGTCATTGGCTGAAAGCCAAGGCACCAACAGACATTAGCATGGGGAAGTCAGAGGAGGGTTAGGCTGCATGACACATCCCAGAGGATCTAGAATACCCAAATCAGAGGAAAGGGGGAGTTCCACTGAAGAAGGGAGTTTGTCATTCTAGTACCAGGCTCAAGGGCCTTTCAGCAATGCCAGACTTCCACCTTATCAGCAGAAATTCCCACAAAGGAGTGAGTAAGAACAATGTATATTGTACATATATGTTTCATATCAATGTGATATGAAAATATCACAATGAAAACCATATTTCTGCTTTGAAAATTTCACATATTTGTACAAAGTGATTTGATCATATCTTCATATCTGTCTACCACTACCTCCTGCCAGTTCTCTTCAATACCCTCACTCTGTCTCCCTCCTAATTTCATATTCTGGTTTTTTTTCTTTTGGTTGATTGGTTGTGAAACCCATGTGTTTGTATGGAAGCCAAAAAAACTGATTTAAAATGTGTGCATAAGCATACATAGAGAGAAAGAGAGAGAATAAAAATATAAGCATAAAAAATTGGGAGAAAGGAAGATAAAGAGGAGCAAGAAAGAATAATACAAGGAGAAAAAAAGACCAGTATTGCATGTTTTGTCATGTATAGAAGATAGGTTTGGCAATATACATATATGGAAGACATGAAAGCAGAAGTTATACTATTTAGAAAGAGAAAGGAGCCATCAGAGAAGATAGAAAAGGATGAGGAAAAGGTGGGTGTGGAGTGAAGGACAATAGTACATGTGTATGGATTTGTCGCAATTGAACCTATTATTTTGTACACACATAATAAAATAAGGGTGGGAAGATGGCATTGTGGTTCAAACTTCAAACTACTCTTTCAAAAGACCCGAGTTCTATTCCCAGTACCTACATCAGCTGAATCACAAACTCCAGCTCTATATGGCTCAAAGACCTCTGGCCTCTGAGGCCACTGCACTAACAGAGACATATACATATGCATGTAATTAAACATAAAATCTAAAATATCATAATGATTTACTAGAGAAAGGATGTATGGAAGTAAGAAGTTAAATTGAGGTAAATAATTCAAACACATTGCAGTGATCTGTGCTTATTGGGGTAGTGGCTTACCCTAAGACAGTAACAGTAAAAAATGACAAAAGAAATTAACATAAGGTACGCTAATAAAAAAAGCAATCAGCAGAGTATGGTAGTTGGTAAATACTGGCAACTTTTTTTTATATAAATACTTTATTTTGTTTTTCTTCAAGTTACATCTCAGTCACAAACCCCTCCCTATCCCGCCCTTCCACCCTCTTCCCCCCAGAAGTTTCCCCTTTCAGTCCAACAGATGGTTCCTTCTCTTATAACAGTAAGTATTATACAAAACAACAGATATAAATATGCCACATTTATGAGAGTTAAATGGCCCAGTATACCTTCCAATGTCCAGTTTATACATATTTGGCCCCTGACTTTAACATTCTACTATCTAACCATCTCCATGAGTTTAAAGGTCTATATCTGATTCAACATTCATATTTACTTGCAACACACTTTTAAGAGTATCTTCTTATATCTATAGCACCCTCTTCATTCCTAAACAACTCAAAATTTAACTGTGAGACTCTAGCTGTCTATTCTTCAACCACCTCAGAGACCTGAGAGGGATAAATATATCTGCTTATATAGGAAGTGCAGGGCCTGCAGCTTCCAAAACTAAGAAAGGACATACCAATGACTGCCTGGACAGTTCCCATTTTCTCTCCATACATTCCTGCATCAGTCTTCAGCCTTTGAGTCCTGTTTCTATGACAGACATTTGTTGTAGAGCAGGGATTATGAAGGACTTACCTACCCTGTCTTGGCAGAGTTAGGCTGTCGACTTCCCTGCTACCAAGTTTTGTCCTTTTTGGACAGCAGTCTGTCTGCAGTTGGTGCAAGGGGTTTTTTCATGCCAAGAGATAGGCTTGCCACTAATTCAACCATCTTACAGTGGAGGTTCTTCGATGCTTATCTTCTACTTGGAGTAGAATAGGGGGTGCTGTCAGGCGCTGATATGTCTCGATATCAAAAAAAAGAAGAAAAGAAAATCTTAATTTAAGATAACATCTTTGAATGCCATATTCTGCAGATCTCTTGGGGTGTTTGAAGATGCCCTATCCATCTCTTGTATTTAGATAAGCAAATGTTGCTTGTCTCTTAGCAACTTGATTACTGGGTAGTTTAGAGAATATCTGTGATAGACTGTCATAATAGCTAACAAAGTGACATTTTTGCATGACTAGGAGTTTGTTTTACTTAACTATACTAGACCATTTTAGACGGTTGGTATCAAGAGGCTAGAGCTTCACATTTTACTTTTAAGTATCTCTAGGTATGATACCATTAGGAAGCGTTACCTTTAATTTTGTATCAATATACAAAGATCTATTCAATTGTGGTTAAATATACTCTTAATTATGTATCAATATACAAAGATCAATGCCTATGTAGCCCAATACAATCTTAATATTACGTTCATATGCAAGGGTCAATACCATTGTGGCCAACTGTAATCTTAATTTTGTATCAATATACAAAGATCAATACCGATGTAATCCAATACAATCTTATTTTTGCAAAATAAACAATGGTCAATACCACTTTAGCCTAATAAACTACTAATTTTGTATCAATATACAAAGGTATAAGGGCATATTCAATTATCTGCCCCTTCTTCTTGGACCTTCCTGTGCTATGTCTATATCTCATTTTTCTCAAGCCTATGCACTCCTACATAGGAGAGGAAGAAGGATACAGAAAAGGAAAAGTAGGAAGTCCCTGGGGCTAACCTCCAAAACCCATTAACAGGACCATTTATCAGCTCGTAATCTCTTCCATTAAATATCAGAATTTTCAGTTATCCTTCAAATAACCAAAAAGAAGGGTGGAGAAACACCTTCCCCACCCTCAGGGCATGGGACATCACTCTCTTAAAGTGACTTCCTGCTGATTTGGGTAGTAGTAGACCTGTTTGGGCCCGAACTCAAATGGAAAAAATGGTTAAAAATGTTAGTACAATCCTTTTATTTTCAGTCCTTCTGTTCTCAGCTGTTTAGATGACCTAAGGGGTTTGTAGGCAGAAGCTGATCTTGCAGGCTTCACTGAGGTTCCAGCCGGGACATTGTGTAGAGCTGAACGGTCCCAGCAACATTGGATTGCCTTGGTGGTTGCAGGCCCCCGATGGAGACAGCTATTAAGGAAGTCTGCCAGGCAGAGTCAACTGGGTCACTCGTCCTCCTTGGTGCCTGATTCCGCTCTCTGCTGAGGTTTCCGCTGTCCAGCCGTCCCCGGGCTCCCCTAATTGACGCTTCGGTTCTCCTGGAAAGATAAGAACAGAGCCATGCCCCAATCCCAACCCTGGGACAATTGCCCTCTTTTTTTTGGGGGGGGGGGGCTAGGTAGTACTTCTCCTGAAGCAAATTTGGCCTTCCGACAACATACAAAGCGTTATCTTTCAATCCGGGTTAAAGAAGAAATCATTCTGTCACCTTGGAGTTAAACCAGCTCCAGTGTATATATTTTGAGATCCCAAAGGACAATCTGCCTGCATCGAGGAGGCCTTTTGTAAGTAGCCTCCAGACCTAGGTCCCTCCAAATCCCATGTGTGTGTCTCTGAACTCTAATTATTGGAATCAGAGACCTGTGTTTCCCATCTGAAGGGATCAAAGATGTGTTCCACCACTCCTGGATCGAAGTCTTTCTCTATTTAGAGTTTACCCTGCATCAGGCTGACCCTGAGCTCCGGGATCTGCCCGTTTCTGTCTCCAGTGTGCTGGGAGCTGGGACCAAGGGTGTACTCTTCTTGAATGGGGACCAAGAGTATGCACCCTCACCACCCCGCTCAGTATGACTCCAGAATACATAAGACCACCAACTCTACGGTGCTCCCCCCCCCCCCGCCCCGTCTCCACTGAAGTCAAAGGCATGGGCCAACACCACAATTCTCTTGTATTTTACCTTAGCTCCACGTCTTCTCGACACCTGGAGGTCTGCAAAACCAGGCTGAACGGCTGTATCCTCTATTCCACTCACAGTGTTTCAGCCCTGCCACCTGCCCCTTTTTTTTTTTTTTAGTTAATAAATTTATTTGTTTGTTGCTTCAGGTTACATCCTTATCATATTGTCCTCTTTTCCCGCTTCCCAGCCCCACCCTCCCATGCTCTACCCCCTGACCCTTCCATCTTGTTCCTCTGGGGTGGAGTGTCCCTGCCTAACAGTCTCTCACCACAGATCAGGAGTCATATGAGGGCCAAGAGCCTCTTCATTCACCGGGGGCCTACGAGGCAGTACTGCCAGTGAAAGGTGTCTCCTTGCTACTGGGGGAATACTAAAAAAAAGACCAACAAACACACAAACACACAAAAACAAAGAATATCAACAAAAAAAGAGAGGAAAAAGAGAAAGGAAAAGGAAAAAGAAAAAAGAAAAAAAGAAGGAAAAAGAAAAAGATTAAAAAAAATTTATGTCCATGTTCCTCTTGGTGTGTTGGTTGTAGTACAGATATCCTGTACGATATAGCTAAAATCCTACTATAAGTGAATAGATGCCATGTGCATCCTTCTGAGACTGGGTTAGCTCACTCAGGATGAGCTTCTCTAGATCCATCCATTTGGTTGCAAATTGCATGATTTCATTGTTTCTTATAGCTGAGTAATATTCCATTGTATAGATGTACCACAATTTTTTAATCCATTCTTCAGTTGAGGGATATGTGGGTTGTTTCCAATTTCTAGCTATTGCAAATAAGGCTGCTATGAACATAGATGAGGAGACTTCCCTATGTCTCCGTGAGAGGTCCTTTGGGTGTATACCCAGAAGTGGTATGGCTGGGTCTTGAGGCAAGGTTATTCCTAGATTTCTAAGATATCGCCAGACAGACCTCCATAGTGGTTGCACAAGTCTGCACTCCCACCAGCAATGGAGTAGGGTTCCCCTATCTCCACACCCTCGCCAGCATGCACTATCATTTGAGCTCTTTATCTTAGCCATTCTAACAGGTGTTAGGTGGAATCTCAGGGTCGTCTTGAGTTGCATTTCTCTGATGATTAAGGATGTTGAACATTTCTTCAGGTGTCTCTCAGCCCTTAGGGATTCCTCCTTTGTGAATTCTCTGTTTAGCTCCATCTCCCATTTTTTGATTGGATTATTTGGTTTCTTGGCATTTAGTTTCTTGAGTTCTTTGTAGATTTTAGATAATAGCCCTCTATCAGATGTGGGGTTGGTGAAGATTTTCTCCCAGTCTGTTGGTTGCCATTTTATTCAAATGATAGTGTCCTTTGCCTTACAGAAGCTTTTCAGTTTCATAAGGTCCCATTTATTGATTGTTGATCTCAGGTCCTGAGCTGTTGGTGTTCTGTTCAGGAAGTTGTCACCTGTGCCAATGAGTTCGAGGGTTTCTCCTATTTTTTCTACTAGTATATTTAGTGTGGCCGGCTTTATGTTAAGGTCTTTGATCCACTTGGATTTAAGTTTGGTACAAGGTGATAGGTATGGGTGTAATTTCATTCTTTTGCAAGTGGATATCCAGTTGGACCAGCACCATTTGTTGAAGATGCTGTCCTTCTTCCATTGTGTGATTTTGGCTTCTTTGTCAAAGATTAGTTGGCCATAGGTGTGTGGGTCCATGTTTGGGTCTTCAATTCGATTCCATTGATCCTCTGGTCTGTTTCTATACCAGTACCATGCTGTTTTTATTACTGTTGCTCTGAAATACAGCTTGAAATCTGGGATGGTGATACCTCCAGATGTTTTTTCATTGTACAGGATTGATTTAGCTATTCTGGGCTTTTTGTTGTTCCATATGAAGTTGAGAATAGCTTTTTCCAGGTCTATAAAGAATTGTGTTGGTATTTTGATAGGAATTGCATTAAAACTATATTGCTTTTGGTAGGATAGCCATTTTTATTATGTTGATCTTACCTATCCATGAGCATGGGAGATCTTTCCATCTTCTAAAGGCTTCTTCCATTTCTTTCTTCAGGGGCTTGAAGTTCTTGTTATATAGGTCCTTTACATGCTTGGTTAGAGTTACCCCCAGGTATTTTATGTTGTTTGTGGCTATTGTGAAGGGGGTTGTTTCCCTTATTTCTTTCTCAGCCCATTTGTTTGTTGTAGAAAGAAGGGCTTCTGATTTTTTTGAGTTAATTTTGTATCCAGCCACCTTGCTGAAGTTGTTTATCAGCTGTAAGAGTTCTTTGGTGGAGTTTTTGGGGTTGCTTATGTATACTAACATATCATCTGCGAATAGGGATAATTTGACTTCTTCATTTCCAATTTTTATCCCTTTGATTACCTTTAGTTGTCTTATTGCTCTAGCAAGGACTTCAAGTACTATATTGAAGAGATATGGTGAAAGTGGACATCCTTGTCTTGTCCCTGAGTTTAGAGGAAATGCTTCAAGCTTCTCTCCATTTAATTTGATGTTGGCTACTGGCTTGCTGTATATTGCCTTTATTATTTCTAGGTATGGTCCTTGTATGCCCGTTCTCTCCAGAACTTTTAGCATGAAGGGGTGTTGGATTTTGTCAAATGCTTTTTCTGCATCTAGTGAGATTATCATGTGGTTTTTTTCTTTCAACTTGTTTATGTGGTGAATTACATTGATAGACTTTCGTATATTGAACCATCCCTGCATTCCAGGGATGAAGCCTACTTGATCATGGTGTATGATACTTTTGATGTGTTCTTGAATTCGGTTTGCTAGTATTTTATTAAGTATTTTTGCATCTAGGTTCATGAGGGAGATTGGTCTGAAGTTCTCTTTCTTTGTTGGGTATTTGTGTGGTTTAGGAATCAGAATGACAGTGGCCTCATAGAATGAGTTTGGCAGTGTTCTTTCTGTTTCTATGTGGTAAGAGTTTGAAAAGTAATGGTGTTAGTTCCTCTTTGAAGGTCTGGTAGAATTCCGTGCTAAAGCCATCTGGCCCTGGGCTTTTTTTGGTTGGGAGATTATTAATTACTGTTTCTATTTCCTTGGGTGTTATTGGGCTGTTTAAGCTGTTAATCTGATTTTGATTTAGTTTTGGTAGGTGGAATTTATCGAGGAAATTGTCCATTTTGCTTAGGTTTTCAAATTTAGTGGAATATAGATTTTTAAAGTAATGCCCGAATATTTTCTTGATCTCCTCAATGTCTGTTGTTATTTCTCCCTTTTCATTTCTGATTTTGTTGATTTGTGTTCTTTCCCTTTGCCTTTTAGTTAATTTGGCTAGGGGTCTGTCTATTTTGTTGATTTTCTCAAAGAACCAACTCTTGGTTTCATTGATTCTTTGTATAGTTCTTTTTGATTCTAAGTTGTTGATTTCAGCCCTAGGTTTGATGATTTCCTGCCTTCTGCTCTTCTTGGGAGTGTTTGTTTCTTTTTTTTCCAATTCACCCAGCTTAGCTGTTAGTTCACTAATATGAGCTGTCACAATTTTCTTTTTGAAAGCACTTAGTGCTATGAACTTTCCTCGTAGCACAGCTTTCAATATATCCCATAGGTTTGGGTATGTTGTGTCTTCATTGTCGTTGGATTTTAAGAAGTCTTTGATTTCCTTCTTTATTTCTTCCCTGACCCAGTGGTCATCCAGTAAGGAGCTGTTCAATTTCCATGTGTGTGTAGGCTTTCTGTTGATTCTTTTGCTGTTGAAGACCAGCTTTATTCCATGGTGGTCTGATAAGATACAAGGTGTTATTTCAATTTTCTTGTATCTATTGAGACTATCCTTGTGACCAATTATGTGGTCGATTTTGGAGAAGGTTCCGTGGGGTGCTGAGAAAAAGGTGTATTCCTTTGTGTTTGGGTGAAACGTTCTGTAGATATCTGTTAGGTTCATTTGTTTCATGATCTCTGTTAGACTCAATATTTCTCTGTTTGTCTTCTGTCTTGATGATCTGTCCATTGTTGTGAGTGGGGTGTTGAAGTCTCCCACTACTAATGTGTTGTGATCAATGTGCGCTTTAAGTTTTAGAAGTGTTTCTTTTACGAAAGTAGGTGCCTTTGTATTTGGGGCATAGATGTTCAGTATTGAGATTTCCTCTTGATGAATATTCCCTTTAATGAGTATATAGTGCCCTTCTTTGTCTTTCTTCATTAACTTCAGTTGGAAGTCTGTTTTATTTGATATTAGGATGGCTACTCCAGCTTGCTCCTGGGTCCATTTGCTTGGAAAACCTTTTCCCAGCCCTTTACTCCGAGGCAGTGTCTATCTTTCGTAGTTAGATGTGTCTCTTGTATACAGCATAAGGAAGGGTCTTGCTTGCGGATCCACTCTGCAAACCTATGTCTTTTTATTGGGGAGTTGAGTCCATTGATGTTGATGGATATTAGTGACCTGGGGTTGTTATTTCCCATTAGTTTGGTATAGGTACTGGTCCTGTGCCTCTTTTGGTTTAGTTGCTGAGGGGTTTTCTATTCCCTTTGTTTTCTTGGGTGGAGTTTTCTTCTCTGGGTTGGGATTTTCCTTCTAGGATTTTCTGTAGGGCTGGGTTTGTGGATGGATATTGTTTAAATTTGATTTTGTCATGGAATATCTTGTTTTCTCCATCTATGTTGATAGAGAGTTTTGCTGGATAAAGTAGTCTGGCTGGGCACCTATGATCTCTCAGGACTTATAGTATATCTGACCAGGCCCTTCTAGCTTTTAACGTTTCTGAGGAGAAGTCAGGTGTAATTCTGATGGGTCTGCCATTGTATGTGACTTGACCTTTTTTTCTTGCACCTTTTAATATTCTTTCTTTGTTCTGTACATTTGTTGTTTCAATTATTATGTGGCGATAGGAGTTTCTTTTCTGATCTAATCTGTTTGGTGTTCTGTAAGCCTCTTGGATTTTTATTGGCATCTCTTTTTTCAGGTTTGGGAAGTTTTCTTCTATGATCTTGTTGAAGATATTTCCTGGACCTTGGAGTCGGGAGTCCTCTCTTTCCTCTATACCTATAATTCTTAGGTTCCATCTTTTCATTGAGTCCTTGATTTCTTGGATGTTGTGGGTGAGAGATTTTTTTAGCCTTCTCATTTTCTTTGGATGTTGTACTGATTTCTTCCACTGAATCTTCCATGCCTGAGATCCTGTCTTCCATCTCTTGCATCCTATTGTTGATACTCACATCCATAGTTCCTGTTCTCTTCCCTTGGTTCTCCACTTCCTCTTTTAACTCTGACTGTGTTTTCTTTATTGTTTCTATTTCTATTTTCATGTCTTGTATGGTTTTGTTCGTTTTGTACATTTCCTTCTCCAGCTTGTTTGTTTTTGTATGAAAATCTTTCATTGCTTTGTCCTTTTCCTGTTCAAGCTCTGTCACCTTGGCTTGGAGCTCTTTAATAGTGTTGTTCCTTGTTTTGACTTGTAGAATTGTGGCTTCTTTGAATTCCTTCATAGATTTAAGTTCTTCTTGCAGGGACTCTATCACTTTCCATAATGCAGAATTGTCAACGTTTTCATGTGTTTCTGTTGGTGTGAGGTCATCCGAATTGGATGAGCTAGGATAATTTTGCTTTGTTGGAGTCATATTTCCTTGATTTCTATTTTTTTTTTTACCTTTGGCCATTGGATGCGTTTAGCTGTCTGTTTTCTGTGCTTGGAACCACAGTGGATGATTTGGTGCAGGGGACGAGTTACTTGGCTATCTGTCGTTGCTTACAGGGGGATTTCAGGGTCACTGTGGTTTTAATCGCCTGAGGCACTGTGAGCTGGTGCAGCCTATTCCCAGGTTGTGAGTAATGGACCAGGATTGTTTCACTGCTCCCAATTCAGACTTCTCTATGTTGCACTCTGAGTTATCAGCCTGTAATGGTTCTGATGGCATGGACCTGTTGCCCAGGCACAGATTCTGTGGGCTTTGTTTGTCATCACGAAGGCTGACAGGGTCTGGCTCCACACCTAATATGTCTGGATTTTCCAGAATACAGCTATGGACCTGATTTCTGGTTTCTCACTAGGCTTCTCGCCACAGGCCTGGCCTCTGTGCCTGATTCCCTCCCTGTCTGCGCAGCCGCAGGTTACCCTCCCTGGCTGCTAGGCCATGGGTGCACTAAGCCCCATATCCTCCAGCCGCCTGAGTGGTCCTCTCGCCCCAGCAGCTCAGCCGTGGGTACGTGGATCCCTGGCCCTGCCCACGCCTGTCTCTCTCCCCAGTTGACCTGCCGTGGGTTCGCGAGGATTTGGCCCTGCCAGCTGGGCTCCCTCCCCAGCTGCGCTTTCGTAAGTGCGCGGGATTCGGCCCCTCCCGCCCGCCTTTGTGTTCCCGGCTTCCCGCGCTCTCTCGGAACCTCCCGCCCTCGGCTTCACGAGCAGCGGCTGTGGACCACCCTCTGAGCCCCCTGTTTGTTCCTTGCTAAGCCTTCCACTATCTCGCAAAGTTTTTTAAGTGGGTATAAGTTCTACCTGAGGTGTGGGGAGCCCAATAGGCCAGTGATCTATCGCCAGGTGGCCTCTGATTCTGCCTGCTGTGAGTTGGGGTCGATCTTACCAGGTGCCTCTCCAAATGGGAGTTCCCGAATCCCGGGTTTAGTGGCTTCCGTGTCTGTGAGAGATGGGGAGAGCCTTACCCTGGGACATTTAACAGTCCCTTGGGAGCTGTGAGTGTTCGGGGGGGGGGGTTCTAGCCCCTCCAGTGTTTGCACAGTGCCCAATAACTCTGTGTTTTTTATGGCTCTTTTTTCCCCGTGTTCAAAATGCGTCAGTGTAGGTCACCGCCATCTTGGCCCCCCCAATACTGGCAACTTTTTCTCCATCTAGACCACCTAGCTAAGCTATGTCCCCCAGCCAACTTGGCATTGACATTGGTCATATCCCAGAGTTCCTAGCAAAGGAGAATAAGATTAAGCAAGAATCCAGAAACCACTTCCAGATAAGGCCAAAAGCCTCCTACACCTTGTTCCTTATTCTTTTCCTCAACAGTGGTGACCATACCGCCTATGACATGTTAGAGGCAAGGCACAGGCTCAGCTTTGGTCCATTCTCCCCATGCAAAGCAGAGATTCCCACTGACCAAGAAAGAATAATGTGTTGGCAACCCCAATAACTGAGAAATGTACTGCTAACAGGAGCTATTAGCCATGCTCTTGTTTATTTCTACATCAATTAGTATTACCTTAACTAATACAGCAACGGGTCAGATGTAGAGATGAGATAATACGAGAAGAGTAATTCTCGCAATTTGTTCTTCAGTGCTGGGAATAATCATTGCTAATAAAGAGCTGGTAGGAGAGGAGGTAAGCAGCAGGAGCGTTAATTAATTGACAATTTTTCCTTACAGCTTGTCAAGGAAAAAGCAAAAGAGGAGGCTGTTCACTGAAATGTCTGCTGCATGGCTCATGTGGGAAGCATAAAGAAGGATAGACATAAACATTTGGAAGGTGCCACAAAAAAATTTAAAAAAATAACTCTTAGTTAATGTAGTAGGCGAGGATGACCTCCCAACCATGTTTTAAGATAAAGGAGGCAAGAAGACAGAGCAACCTGGATGCAGACAAGGAGAGAGAAGAGATGCAGTGTAACTTCACAAGAGCCAGCCAAGCAGAGCCTAACACACAACACACATACTGGAGCCTGAAGCCATAGCCCTGGGAATGTTAGACCAGCTCTCTAATCCCAGCCCTATTTTGAGGTAGTGCCTTACTAAATTGTCCAATCTGCTATCAAACTTGACATCCTCCTGCGTCAGCTACCCAAGTAGCTAAAATTAAAAATATGTGTACCCACACTCAGCAAGACTTTTCTTTTAGCAAAGACTGGATGTCATGCAGAATGGAAGAACACTTGATTCTGGGGTCACCACACCTTAACACTGTTATGCTTCAAGCAGACATTTTTAAGAGAATGAAAACAGTATAAGGCTAGCGCTCACTCCAGGATGTTAGAAAATGGTCTTGTACCACTCTTTCTGGGGCACTCTCTAATTGGATAATAAAAGTCGCTGATGACCATTTAGCTGGGCAGAAAGAGAGAATGGGAAGGTGGCGGGGGAGGGGGGGGGACACTTCTTGGGAAGAAGAAAAGAACCTTGGGAAGAGACAAAGAAAGAGCTCTCTTCTTGCCTGCCAGGACTCAGAAGCAGCAGGACATCTGGGTGTGAGCTCTGAAGGTGCAGCAAGCCACGTGACTGGTTGGGATTAGGTGGTCAGGCTAATTTAGATGAGCTAGCTGAGAGTCTCCCCAGCTAAGGCCTAAGCATTGAAACATCAAAAGGTCTTGGTGTATTTATTTATTTATTTTATATAAGTACTTTATTTTTTTTTCTACAAGTTACATCTCAGTCACAAACCCTTCCCTATTCCCCCTTCCTGTCCCACCCTTCCACCCTCTTCCCCCCCAACAGCTTCCCTTTTCAATCCAACAAATGGTTCTTTCTCTTATAACAGTAAATTCTATACAAAACAGCAGAATTAAATATGCCACATTTATGAGAGTTAAATGGCCCAGTATACCTTCCCAATGTCCAGTTCATACATATTTGGCTCCTGACTTTAACCTTCTACCTTCTAACCATGTCCATGAGTTTAAAGTTCTATAACTGACTTAGCTTTCATGGTGTATTTAATTATTGTGAAAAGGCCACAGCGAGTTTCAAGACTCCAACTCAGGTGAGTCAGGCCCACCAGGCCAACCAGCCTCCTGCCCCAGGCCTCCAATTAAGGCAGGCCTACAGGCCTCCCACTAGGCTGCCTCCAGCTTCTCTGCTGGCCTAATATAACAGTTTATAGTTATTAATAAATGTATTTGTTAACTAAGTTGCAGTTTCACCAGGAGCTATCTTAAAACTGAAAATGGAGGAGAAAAAAATGTAGCACAGTAAAAATGAAAAATGGAATCTATGGTTTTAAGTTAATGAATGACAAAAGTACCCCTGGACATGATTGTGGAGCCATACATTTGAAAGAGATCATGTTACTTGTTTATTGGATGGTCTATAATGGGGACCATAGCTTTACCCTGGAACTGAAGCATTTAGGTTGCTCTTGGTCACATTTTGTCTTTCAGAACACATGATGCAAGTTTTACTCACAACAGAAGTTGCTTTCCTTATCACCAGAGAGCTCAAAGAAACTGAACTGCAAAACTAAACACCACTGCTTGTACCTAGAGGTCATTTAAAAGGGTAAAGTACAAACTAAACAAGGTGATGCATGCCTGTAGTCTGAGCACTTGGGAGGCAAAAGCAGAAAGTACAAAAGTTCAAGGACACCTTTGGCAATACATCAAGTTTGAGGACATCATGAGCATGAGGCTCTGACTCAGGAGAAAACAAAAAGAAGGCAAGAGCAGACAAACCTATCTGTAATGGGAAAGTGAGATCCTAAAAAAATCTATGCAGATGTAAGTACCCACAGACAGAATTGGATTTCTTTGTATGTATAATAGGAGGTATATAAGGAACAGAGTAGGTAGCTCAGTTGGTAGAATGTTTGCTAGCTAATGTGAACAAAGTCTTTTGTTCCAACCTCAGCATGGAATAAATGGAACGTGGTGGCACCACCTATAATCCTAGCATTTAGGAAACAAAATGAAGAATATCAGAAGTTCAAAGCCATCCTTGGTTACCAGTGGAAAACCAACCAGGACTACATGAGACCCTGTGTCAAAAGAAAAAAAAATAGAAAAAAAAGATACATATAAAATTGTTGACATGGAGGTGTGATATAGATCAGAAAAAAAGCCAAATAAAAAGAAAATGGATTTCATTTTTTTAAAAAAGGCATGCATGTTATTATTGCATTCATGGACTTGGGAATAATTATATATGTATGAACACTGATAAAACCAAATTGAATTTCGATTGGAACTAGTGGTTATATAGTTCTCATTACAAACATTTGCCCATTAAAGGAAAGAGCAAAGTTCCATATTAATTATAAGGGCATACTGAGTAAATTAAAGGTTAGCAATTCAACAGATGAACTAGCAATGATTTTATGTCAATTCTTATGAATAATATGAAGAATGTGAGTTTAATACTAATATGAAAAGTTTTCATTTGAAAAAAAAGAAATCAACAATGTGTAGTTTAAGATGGGTATGGTGGTACACACCTTTAATCCCAGCACTCAGGAGGCAGAGGAAAGTAAATTCTCTGTAAGTTCCAGGTCAGCCTAGTCTACATAGTGAGACCCTGTTCCCTTTGAGGGTGGGGGGAAGTAGCTATCTCAGTTAGGGTTACTATTGTTGTGATGAAACACCATGACCAAAAGCAACTTGAGAAGGAAAAGGTTTGTTTGGCTTAAACTTCCATATCACAGTTCATTATCATAAGAAATCAGGACAGGAACTCAAACAGGGCAGGAACCTGAAGGCAGAAGCTGATGGAGAAGCCATGGAGGAGGGCTGCTTATTGGCTTACTCCTCGTGACTTTCTCAGCCTGCTTTCTTATAAAACCAAGGACCACCCAGCCAAGGGGTGGCCCCAACCACAATGGGCTAGGCCCTTGACCATCGATCGCTGATTGAGAAAATGCCCCACAGGTTTTCCTGCAGCCTGATCTTAGGAAGACATTTTCTCAATTTAGACTCCCTCCTCTCAATTGAGATAACTCTAGCTTTTGCCAAGTTGACATACCACTAACTATCTTATTTTCTATATGTCTTAGAATAAATTTGTTCTACCAATGTATGACTAAGGTTTAAGGGTGACCACTTGTTGGGCAAAATGTTTTCAAGTGTCAGATGTGGCTCACCACCACTAACCTAAATAGGTGCCTGTGGCTTCAGGAGCTTTTTGCAGGATTACATACAAAGGCCATTCGGATGATTTAAGTTCAGTCCCTCAGCATCTTTACACTAATACTTTGCAGAGCCTCCCTTATGTTCTTGGACCCAAGGATTGTCTTAAGTCCTGAACCCTCAAACAATGCTTGATATAGTTATAAATACAAAAGAGAAGGGAGCTCTTGAACAGAGCCTGACACATCCTTATGAATGAGACACCCTGCGGGGCTTCCAGGCCCTGAATTCTCTAGTCAGGTACAGAGCCTGTTTAGCCTTTAAAAAAAAAAAAGTTTGTCATTGTCTCTGCTTCAACAAAGTAAAACTGCTATCACTCCTCCATCATCACAAGGTTAAGGGACCTAACAAATAATAGATAACTACAGGAAAGTGTCTCAGATTTATATAATTAAAAATTAATGTGACATGTAAGCCTTCAGGAATAAGGAAACTGCAATATTTACAGGCAGTGAGTAGCAGTGTGATTAGAAGCAACGGGTATAATCTAATGGTGGTGATGGGCTGGGGACTCAGCCAGCTCTGCTTGTCAGTTATAATAAACCTTGTGTGTAAGGGTAAGACCCATATGGAACAGCAATCCTACCACCTCCTTTCAGCAAGGCAAGGCAGGAAATCTTTTGAAACCTGTGCTGGGGGAGAGGCATACAGAGAGGTCAGAACACCTTCTTGCCTTCTCAGCTTCCTCAGTTCCTTCTGTTTGAAAAAGAATGAAGATAAACTGCAAGCCTGCACTTGCTGCACCACGGTGCGAAGCTTAGAATATCAAATTCACCTCAGGGCGATCCTCTAAAGTCAGGCTCTGTCAACATCAGCTTTTTTCAGCTTCACACCAACTTCTACACCACTCATGAAGAAGCCAGATGTCAATGTAATAGTCCCCACACTGCCGTCCTCTTTGGCTCATGTGACCTTGAACCCAGAGCTTGTCCTTCATGTACCTAAATTTCTCTGTGTAGGTCTCTAATAATAGCTACCAGCCAGCTCATGCAGTCTCTAGTGTACCATCAGTGTCTGTTACTCCAGTACCCAAGATTCTCCCTGAACTTCTCTGCAAAATGGGGAAAAGCGTACGGAAGAGTTTCCAAAGCATTCGCCCCAAATAATACTTCAAAGCACTGAAGGCCATGTGTACTGCCCACAGCCAGGAGCTCAGCAGCCAAGAGGCTGAGACAGAACTGAGAGTTCCAGACCAGCCCAGACTACATATAAAGACCCTGTCTCAAAAAACAATTAAGATTATTTTTGGCCACAATGGTATTGACCCTTGTATATTGATGTAAAATTAAGATTGTATTGGGCTACATCGGTATTGATCTTTGTATATTGATACAAAATTAAGATTATATTTGGCCACATTGTATTGATCTTTGTATATTGATACAAAATTAAGGGTAACGCTTATTAAAGGTATTGTTCCTAGTAATGCTTAAAAATGCAATGTCAAGTTTTGACCTCTTGCTACCAAGCGACATAAACTGTTTAGGATAATTAAGAAACGGAAACTAATAGTCATGAAAACGTGTGATTTTGTTAGTTACTATGACAGTCTATCACAGTTATTTTCTAAGCTACTCAGAAATCAAGTTGCTAAGAGACAAGCAATATTTGCTTATCTAAATAGAAGAGATAGATAGGGCATCTTCAAAAACCTCAAGAGATCTGCAGAATATGGCATTCAAAGATGTTTTCTTAACTTAAGATTTCTTGATATCGAGACATGTCAGCTCCTGACAGCAACCCCTGTATTACTCCAAGTAGAAGATGAGCATCGAAGAATCTCCAGTGGGAGATGATTGAATTGGTGGTAAGCCTTTCTCTTGGCAAGAAAAACCCCTTGCTTCAACTGTAGACAGACTTCTGTCCAAAAAGGACAAAACTTGGAAGCAGATAAGTCGACAGCCTAGCTCTGCCAAGACAGGGTAGGTAAGTCCTTCATAATTCCTGCTCTACAATCAATGTCTGTCAGAGAAACGGGGCCAAATGGCTGAAAATTGATGCTGTAATGTGTGGAGAGAAAATGGGATCTGTCCAGGCAGCCACTGGTATGTCATTTCTTAGTTTTGGAAGCTGCAGGCCCTGCACTTCCTATATAATCAGATATATTTATCCCTCTCAGGTCTCTGAGGTGGTTGAAGAATAGATAGCTAGAGTCTCATAGTTAAAATTTGAGTTGTTTAGGAATCAAGAGGGTGTACTGGATCTAAGAAGATATTTTTAAAATTATGAGGCAAGTTAGTATGAAAGCTGAGTTAGATATAGAACTTTAAACTCATGGAGATGGTTAGATGGTAGAATGTTAAAGTCAGGTGCTAAATACATATGGACTGGACATTGGGAATGTATGCTAAGCCATATAACTCTTATAATTGTGGCCTATTTATTTCTGTTGTTTTGTACTGTATTTATAGTTACAAGAAAAAGAACCATTATTTGGACTGAAAGGGAGAGCTGTTGGGGGGAAAAATACCTTAAACTAAAAAAAAAAAAAAAAAGAAGGGAAGAGGATGGGGGGGTTGAGGGGGAGGAGGGTGGAAGGGTGGGACTGGAGGGGGGAGTAGGGAGGGGATTGTGATTGAGATGTAACTTGAAGAAATAAAAAATAAATTATTAAAAAAAAACTATAGTGAGAATTGTAATTCTGACTTAACACAACAACTTTAATGTGTAATTTTGGCCTGAGGTAATTATTTCAATGTAGGAAGTGATTTCCAGTTTAATTGGCATTGGGGAAGGATTGTGCCATAATAGTCTGGGGATGGCAGAAATAGCAAGGGAAGGATTTTTTTTTTAAATCACCAAATATTAATTGTGTAAAATAAGAGTCTCGTTGTTACAGTTTCATACATGCATATTCCAATTTGTGCTTTCAAATACTTTATTTATTTCATATTCATGTCTGTGTACAAATGTGTATATATGCCATATCATTCATATGAAGGTCAGACATGAACATGTAGGAGTTGGTTCTCTCCTTCAACATGTGGGTCCTTGGTATTAAACTCAGGTCATCAGTATTGGTGGCAAGCACCTTTACCCTATGAGCCATCTTGCCAACATTCATACTGTACTTTGATTATATTGATGGTCATTATCTTCTCTTAACTCACCTTCTGAGAGAAGAAAAGAAAGAGGAGGGGCAGCAGCTCCCTGGCAAGGGTAGGTTTATTTTCACAAGAGAGCAAGCACATTCTCTTTATGATGTTGGGGTGGGAGGCTGGTCTACATGAGAAGCTGAGATTCAGTTTGTCTGGGTAGGTGCTAATGCTTAAAGTGAGATGTACAGGAATGCTATCAATGGTGTTGGCTTGGGGGAACTTTGGGAAACTGAAACATCCAAGTACAAAAAGCAGGTGCTATTCCAGCTGACTTATAATTGCAGGAGGAGTGGAGTGGGGTGGGGACATGGAATAGGTTGCCTCCTGCCTATCAAACTCTGAAGTAGGGTCTGAAGTGAACATTGAGTCAGTCTCAAATTCCCACAGTTTCCTCATATTTCATTGTCTAATAGTCCCCTTTCTACTGTCTTGTCAGCTTTAAAATATTTATTTATTTATGTATTTTTTTAGGTTCTTCATATGAGTGGATACATAGTTAAGAATTTTCTGATTCAGCAAAACGTGTTGATATTTGTCATACCACATGAATGCTCACAAAAGGATTGCCTCAGTCAAAAAGAATCGAAGTAATCAAGGTGATAAGATGACCTATTCTATAGATATAAGCCAGCCTCATTCTCTCACTGCTTCTGTCATTGAATTTGATTGATGAGCCGTAGCTCAAAACAAAGATAATATCATGGCAAGAATGGAGGCCATGCTCAGGTTTAATGGCATGGACTTCCGCTTTCCAAGGCCAACCCAAGCTTGACTCCCACTGATAGCTCCATCTGACAGGAACAGAATAGTAAATCTCTGGTATGGCACTATTCCCAGGGGTGAACAGCCAGCTTTCTGGCAAAGAATTTATTGTTTTCATTGTGAAAGTGACAGTATTTTATTCTTACTAGAATAGATATTCTGGACAGGGATTTGCTGTCTTTGTTCACAATGCTTCTGAGAAGACTATCATCTCTGTAGTTATAGAGTTATAATATTCAACAATTATAGTATTCTACATGGTATTGATTCTGATGTCATAGCCAAAGAGGTATGGCAATGGGCTATGTTCAAAGAATTCACCAGATTTATCATGCTCTCTACCATCCTGAAGCAAGTGAGATAACATAATAATGGAATGGCCTTTTGAAGACAGAGTTATAGCTGTAGTAGATACATGGGAGTATATGGCAGGAGTGCGGTGAATTTTTCATGAACACCATATATATCTTGAATAGCTATCAATATATAGTAATAATTCTCTGATAGCCAGTTTATATGGGCTCAGGAATCAAGAGCAAGGAATGAGAGTCACACAGTTATGTCAGAAATCCAGTAACAAATGTTTTACTTCTTGTTTCTGTAGCTTTCTTGCCCCAGAGAACTTAATTCCCGAAGGAATAATACTTTGGCTAGGAAGAGCAGCAGTGATCTCACTTAACTAGAAGTTATGGCTATCACATGCCTTGGACTCCTGATGCTTCTGAGTCAGTAGAAAGTTATCATCTTGGCCACAGTGATTGGTTCTGATTATCAAGGGGGAAATTGAACTACTGCTTCACAATGGAAGTAATGATGAGGGGACATCTGGTGGGCAGGATATCCTTTACCTCTTACTGTTACTCAGCTTTGTCACCAAGATCCATGGAAATATACAACAATCCAATCCAGCTCCAACAGAGAACTGTTCAGTCTTTTCATGAATGAAGGCTTGCATTATAACAGCAGGTAAAGCAAGAATTATCATCAGCCAAGCTCCTTGCTGACAACAAAGAGAATGTAGAATGGGCATCAAATCAAAGTCTCTGTAATATCAGCCACATCCACATGCCAAGTTAAAGAAATGAGGACCATGTGATGAATATTTTCTCCTGATTTTGTTAAGGTTTGTGTATTTTATAGATATTACATTTTCTGTAGATTTATTTTTCTCTGAGAAATACCTGAAAAAATCATTTTAAGGGAGAAAAGGTCTGCTTTGGTTTTGCTCTGGAGTATGTCCATCTTGGTAGGGAAGTATGACAGTAGGAGCATGATGTGACCGGTCACTTTGCTCCTGTGTTAGGAAGAAGAAAAGACAAGCACTGGTGCCCAGCTTGTACTCTCTTTTTCTCTTTGGGGACCTTGGTCCATGAAATGGTGCCACTTACATTCAGGGTTGCTCTTCCTTCTTCAGTTAAACCTTTCCATGAATAACCTCATAGCGCCACTCAGAGATGTGTGTCTAGGACGATTCTACACTTAATCAAATTAGTAGTAAAGTTTAACTGTCACCAATAATATCTTTTTGTCTTTGCTTACTCATATTCTTATCATATAACATAAGATGTACTGACTTTATATCAATATTTAAGTATTTTTAAACATTTATATTATATTATGTAAGAATAAAAAGTATCATGCCTGACTTTACTTCTTCTTTTGGGGAGGAATTAGTGTGTCTTTGGTTGTTTGAGGATGGTGGTTTATCTTGTTAGGCAGAATTATCATACTATTAAGTACTTATTTGCATATTAAGTATGATTTAAGAGATACATAAGGGTACCAAATTGGCACAGTAGACTTGTGATGTTTAAGTTCGTGTCAACGTGATTGGACTAAGAAACGTAGTGAAAGCTTGTAATACATTATTTCTGTTTCCTCACAGGGATAGGGAGGGAACCCAGAGCCTTGGGAATGCTCTACTCTGAACTGCACCCCTAGTCTTAAAACATTACTTCTGAGTGTGTGTGTGTGTTTCTTGATTTATACATTGAGTAAAGCCTGCTCTCACTGATGAGGATGCACCTCATTCAATTTCCTGAGGACTGGAAAGAACAAAATAGTGTGTGTGTGTGTGTGTGTGTGTGTGTGTGTGTGCACATGCGTTCTTTGTGAGCTACATCGTCCCTTTTCTTAGAGATGAATGAGGTCAAATACTGATCTTTTCCTGCTCTTGGATAGTGGAGTTTTCCTTCTTGGACCTTTTCAGAACCTGGGGGCTTAGACCACTAGCTCCATTGGCTCTCAGGTCTTTGGACATAGACTGAATCACCTCACTACCTTTCTTGGGTCTTCAACTTTCAGACTAATATTGGACAGACTTCTCTGCTCCCACAATTACATAAACCAATTCCTATACTAATGAGCTATCCAATATCCTATCATTCTTGCTAGTTCTGTTTCTCTTGGGAACCTTGATTTAGCAATGTGTGAACACAGGATGATTTCTGGACTCACAGGAAAGGATCATATTCCTAGTGACTCACTCAACACTGTTAGTAGCTTCTCGTCTATCTGCTGCACAGGTAGGCATTGCTACCACTGGTTATAAACAACTCTTCCAATCAGGTATGGTTTTACTATTCACAAGGCTGAGGAGGAAGAATTGCTTGAACTGAGGAGCTTAAAGCCAGTCTTAGCGAGAGTCGCATTTCAAGAGAGGCAGAAGGGTGGCAGGGAGGGATCAAGAGGTGTAGATTAGTCGTAGAGTGGGCCAATTTTGTGTAGTCATGTGTGATCCCTGGGATCTATCCTTAGCACCACATACACACTGTGTATGTATTAAAGGACAGAAGCCATCCTGGGAGAGTTGGAGAAAACAAAGATGCTAGAGAGATCTGCCTCGAATCCTTTGAGACATGTCTGTCAGTTGTTCCTTGTGCATTAAAAGAGTTTTCTAGTTTGAAGACCTGGGCTGTAGGTTGCCTGACTGACAACTTCTAGAGCCAGAAATCAAGTTAGAGTAACCACAGTTAAGCTGTCAATAAAACATTTAGACAATAAACACGACTGAAACAAGAGCCCCTGGGTTACATGTAAATTTTCAATTGAATGTCTGGTACAAATGCCTGCTGGAATCCTATTGATTTTTTAAAATGGGTTTGGTAGTGTTTATAAAAACTATTTTAGTTCACAGAGTCTATCGCCAAGATTTCTATAGCACAACAACGGGGAAATAAGAGAGTGTTCATGCATAAATTGGCTTGCATTCTGACTTCCCATGGAACCAGGGTGGTTGAAGCTGACAAACTCTGGTGATTGACAAGACATGAACAAAGCAATTATTTTCAGTATCTCTACTTTAAAATTATATTAAAATGTGTGAATGGATAATTAGTTACTAATTCTTTAGTCACTTTCTATCTATAATATTTATTATATATTATTATCTATATATTATATATAATATATATCTATATATATCACTGTTTACTATATATATATCATATATATAATAATATATATATCCCTCAGTGTTTAGACAAGGCCAAGCAGCCTGGGGTAATATTCTGAAAATTTCCAGATGCTTTTGCTTCAGCTAACATTTCATATGCCAATGTCCAGCCCAGATTAAATAGAAAGTGTTTTTCATAGATTTCCCGAGATCTTGCACTGTGAGTTAGATTTTTATTTTTCAATTTAAATGGTTCTTTTCAACTTCCTTGATATCTGAAATCTGTGAATTGAAGGGCTATTTGAATTCCACTGGTAAGCTATCTCATATATATTTGTTTGGGTGTCTGCACATTCCATATAAAGATAACCTTTTATTTGACTCTTTAACCTAACTTAACTCCAATACTAGCCAGGAGAAGGTTGTGTCATGCAAGACCACATAGATGGCCTTGTGCTGAGAGGATGATAAGGGTACTGGCAGTCACAGTAACATCTTTCACAGTTTGTTTGTACCCAAGAAAGAATGGCATATGTAAAATCTAACTTCAGGTACTGCTAACAGTGGTTTGTAGATTGTGTGTGTGTGTGTGTGTGTGTGTGTGTGTGTGTGTGCGTGTGTGTGCAGGTGTGAATGTGTGTGCTTGCATGCATGTGTGTGCAATATATGTATGCATATGAGTGCATCTGCCTGTGTGCATGGAGGCCAGAGGATGGCTTTGGGTGTCTTCTATCACTCTTTCCCTTACTTCTTTGAAGAAATATTTTCCCCTAAGCTGGGAACTTGTGCTTTCTGGCCAGATTGCAAGCCAGCAAAACACAGCCTCCTTGCTGTCTCTCACACCTAGAGAACTGGGGTTATAGGCGTGTACGAGACCACTCCCAGTTTGCTAAATGGATGCTGGAATCTAAACTCAGACCATCATCACTGTGTAGCAAGTGGTCTTAACCTGTGAGTCATCTTTCTAGCCTTAATTTGTAGAATTTTAACTGAGCATTGAGTACAAAAATTAAAGTGTTATCTTAACAACATAGACTGTATTAAAAGTAATTTTGTAAAACATTGTCACTGAATTAAAAATCAGTCAAGAGGTGAAAACATTTTCTTTAATTATCTTCACTTAGAAATTTACTAGATGGAATTCAATGTATTGTATAACACATATTATAAATACTTAGCATGTATGAACAAAGACTGAAAGTTAACATAGCATGCTATATAATTAAGTCCTTATGCAGCAATGGTACAATTCATTTAGAAGAAAGTGCAGTAAATTGTGACATTAATTACTAAATTCTAAGTTCCAATTTTTAGTATATGTGCTGCCTATCAGTGCAAGACCCTAATTTCTTGGTTGCTTAATGTAGCACTATAATTTAAAACTTGAAATATGCTCATATCATTTTACCTTAAAGAAAATAATTCATTAAGAACAATTTATTTCAAGTTTTACTTCTTTAAAAAAATTCACATTCTTTTTTTATCCTTGCCTGGCCCTTCTATCCCATTCCTTGTGCCTGTTACTCTCTTTTTTTTTTTTTTTTTTTCGGAGGGGTATTTGAGACAGAGTTTCTCTGTGTATCCTTGACTATCCTGGACTCACTTTGTAGACCAGCCTAGCCTTGAACTCAAAGAGATCCGCCTGCCTCTGACTCCCAAATGCTGGGATCAAAGGCATGTGCCCCCATGCCCGGTGGTGCCTATTACTCTTATTTGGGTTCCGTAACTAAATAAACTTTAAACTAGAAAATCAATTTATGCTTCTCATAGGTACTTAAGTCTTCATTGAAAAAAAAAAAAGGTCTTGGTGGATGTATCTCAGTTGGTAGAGTGTTTGCCTGATCAGTGGAATTGCAGAAATGAGGCATGATAGCACACACCTGTAATCCCAGGTATTGAGAAGCAGGAGGATCTGAAGAACATGAGACCCTGTCTTAAAAACAAAAAGACTTGAAGTGGCTGGAGGTGGATTCACTGAAGGTTGATAGCCAGGCACTCACCTTTCCCTGTCCCGGTGCTATGTACACTCCAGTGCTGTGAATTGAGCTGTCCTCCAAAGCCCACATGCTCAAGGATTGGGGACGGACCAGAATTCTGCTAGACTTTTCATAAGGTTGAATCTCATTTCAGAGAAAACAATTCAAACATTTTATCAGGCATGTTATATATTCTCCAAAAAGATTATAAATTATGGCTCAAAGATTCAGTCTTTTTTTTAAACAAAATATAAATATTCCATATCTCAAAACTTCCCTTCATATTATTCCATTATTTATTGTATTATTATGACATTTTTGTAACATACAAACATACATACTACCTACATGCATACATACATACACATACATATGTATCATTGTATTTGCTCCTCTGCTTCCCTCCTTCTTCCCTCTTCCTAATTTCTTTCTGTTCTCTCTCCTCCCCCAAGTAGTTATTCTTTTGCTTTTGTGTGGAATGTATGTGCCCTCTGTTTTGTGCTTTTAGTATCTTGACCATGTTGTGTGGAGAAGGTTTTCTCTGATTGTGTCTGGCTGAAGTTTTTAACATCTTTTTAAAAAATATTTATTACTTCAGGTTACATCTTCATCACAGTGTCCTCTTTCCATCCCTCCTAGTCCCCCCTCCCACCCTCTACCCCCTATCCCTTCCATCCCTGTAAAAAGAAAAATATGGCTAATTAAATTATTTAACCAGTATTTATATTATTAATTGGTTCGGCAGTTGTTAATCTTTAAGCAGCCATTACAAAAGAGTACACAGAGACCACATGGATTTCTAACAAGCCTTTGCCTGAGTTGTGCATTCCAGGCCCATCTAAGCTAGCTCGCAATTCTATTACCCAAATATGACTCCATATATACATATGTCCCCTTGGACTGCCATTCTCTACGATATGCCAATGTTCCTGGCCATGTGGAATGAGGTTCCTTTTTCTAACCCATGGTGTGTGCCTCCTTCCTGCTGCTCCTGGCTGGAATAAATTAATTCTCTGTCTAAAGTGCAAGCTTCCTGCTCTAATCCCAGGAAGTCCCACCTTTCTCTGTCTTTGCCCAATCTCAGGCCTTGGCATTTATTTAACCAATCAGAGTCAATGTAAGTAACAGACAGCAAACAGGACCAATTAACATTTAGAATGCTTAACACTACCCCAACAATTCCTTCCTTTTGTCTTATAAAAAGGCTAATTTTTTTTAGCTCATATAGTAAAAACAATAAGAACAAATATGAAACAATCAAGAAAACCATATATAAAAGTTAGACACATGTTTAGCCTATTTGTATCAGGCAATCTTGAAGAAGAAAAAAATCATCTACCTTGCTGTGTCTAAAGTTCTAAACCAAAATAATTTCTATCATATCCTATATTTATAAACCTAAAGATTTTATTTAGACTTGAAAATATCCTTTTAAATCCTAAACAAATCAAGTTCAATTGAAATGTTATAACTATTATGCCTTCAACCTCATCAAAGACATATGAAGGGATAAAGTTATTATTTGAGTGAATACGAAGCATAGGAGAGCAGCTTCCTAATAGAAATATGACAGTTTGTTGCCTAGACAGTCCCAAATATCTCTCAATATCATTGGAGCATCATCTTCAGCCTTCTGGACAAGCATTTTTCCACAGACTAAATTTTGCAGCAGGAAATAAGGATTTTCCCATTCTGTCTCTGCAGAATCAGGACATCGACTTACCTGCATTTAAGCTCTGTTCCATCTTTGGACTGTATATAGTCTGTTGAGAGAGCAGGGGCATTTTGCCCAATAGGAATTATCTCCTGATGGGAGATTTCTTTTTGATGCTCATTTTCTTCTTCCAAGTCAAATGGGAGCTGCCAGGAGCTGACTGTCTTAAGTCAAACAATTCTTATAATAATCAAAACATCTTTAAATGCCATTTTCTGTATGCCTCTGAGGGTTTTGAAGACATCTACTATTTTATTTATAAATCTATCTATCATCTATCTATCTTTGAACAAGCAAACTGTATATTTTTATCCATTTATTATCTGTTTAACCTAATATTTGACATGAGCAGGAGCTTGACTGGCCAGTCAATTTGTATTATCCAGACTCCTAAATAGATTTCAATAGCAACCCATAAAAGGATTAGAAGTAAACCTATACTTTTAAATGAGTTGTATAGTCACAATGCCTCATGTAAGAGTTGAAATATACTTATTATGTGTAAAAATACAAAATTCTATACTAATGAATCAAACTTAATCTTATTTTTGTATCAATATGCAAAATTCTATACCAATGTATCAAAAGATAACCTTATTTAAAGAATAACAATAATTTTAAGTTTCAGAGCAGATTCAATAATCTATCTTTATATCTTATCTTTTCTATATTATATATATATTTTCCCCCTTTTTCTTTTCAAGTATTTTCCCCCTATATAAGAGAGAAAGAAGGATAGAGAAAAGAAAAAGAGATCTCCAAGTCTAACTTTCTATACCTTGCTTAATAAGACCATATAACAATTTGTTACCATTCCACCTAAACAACCTAGACAACCTCCATCATCCACCACACTTTGTGGGAATGGGACATCGCTCTCTTAAAACTGCTTCCTGCTGAATTGGGACACAGAAAACCTATTTAGGGGCCAAATAAAATGAAAAAAAAAATGGTTAAGCAAGTAAATTGTAACATTTGTTGTCCAGTCTCTATGTGCTCAGCGATTTGAACGTCCTGAGTATTTGTAGTCTGGACTTTGGGTAGGAAAGTTCAGAGCTTTGTTGAAGACCTGTCTGGAACAGTCTTTGAGGCTGGACCATCTCAGCAAGCTGTTTGAAGTTGTTCTGGATGCAGATTTTGGAGGAACAGCTCTTAAGGCTGTCTGTGAGGCTGGATCATTTGGGTTACTTGTCTTATCTTCTTTGGACTCTGGTCCTGTTGTTCTGAAAATATATAATTTCTCACAAGTAACATATAGTTCTGCAATTACCAAAATGCCTTGGATGTGCAGTATGCACACATCAATTAGGAATATTTTTCTGTTCTCTGTTTGAACAGAAGAGAGACATTTATAAGTCTCAATTCATGCCATATGAAAGGATGGCATGCAGTAGTATTACATATATATGCTACATATAATCTATTTTAAATTGAAAATATAGCATAAGACTGTATGGAGTTTAAGTATTCTCCTCTACAGTTGACATAAATTTATTAATTGATTAAAACAGGTTTATTCTGTGTTGTTCTGACTTTCTGTAGATTAGGCTGGCCTCAAACTCAAAAGGAACCAATCTGTCTCTGTCTTTGTCTCCCATGTTTTGGGAACAAAGGTATGCATTTATATATTTCTTCTTTCCTTTTCTCCTTTCTTTGGAGATTTAATTTCTATGTGGATATATCTATCCTTATTGAGACAGGGTTTTTGTAGCTTGGGCTGTCTTGATTTGCTCTGTAGAGCTCTGTAGGTTAGATTGGCCTCGAACACACAAGGAATCTGTTTTGTCCTGTCTCCCAAGTTTTGAGATCAAGGTACGAATTTGAATGATTGAATTACCCTTATTAAACAATAGCATTAATTAAACCATTTTGTATTAGTTTGAGTTCCAATTTTCCCATGGAAGCTCCATTCTTAAGGAGACTGGCTTGTGACCCCTTTCTCTTTATGAAAATTTGAGATTATCTGTATTTACTCATTAGATCAGTAATGATACTATTAAACATCAAGGAAAATATATGTCATTTTTGAATTCTAGACTGTATTTAGTAAGCAGCCTTATTAGCAGGGTTCCAGCCCTGCCTTCATTGTTTAAACCAGGCTGGTCTAGAATCCAGAGATCTTCCTGTTTCTTCCTCTAGTGTGATGGGATTAAGGGATTAAGGGTGTGTGCCAGGACCACCCTGCTCAAATATTTCACTTAAATCTCAGATTTTAGTAACTTTGTAACCTTGAGAGCAACTTTGAACTGTAGTGACAATTCGAAATTGGCCCAAAATCTTCAAAAATCTCTTATGTTTTAGCAATGCCAAACCAGAAAAATATCCTTTCTACATCCCGATATAGGAAAATCAAAGACATCTAAACAAAAATCAAGCAAAGAAACAACATTCCAAAAGCCTTGATCTAACCATGCCATCCCATGCTGCAATTAAAGCTCTGTTCATTATTCCTTGGAATCTAGTTGCAACTGTATTTCACTGGTGGACCCTTCCCAGAAAGCCCTGAGAAGCACCTCATTGCCAGGGACCTTTTAGCTCCAGCTGCTATCAATTTTGGCTTATTTATCAGGAAAGGCCTTGTTCCTTCCTCCAGTATCATTGTTGGCAATTTAGCATTCCATCTGTAAATTCTTTCCTTTAAGACTACCCTAGTCTGAACTTTCTCAAAAAAGATACACAGAACCACAATTGTCAGGGTAAAAATCATTTGCATGCTAAGAGGAACAAACTCAATTGGATCCAAAAGTATTCAGGCATTATGAATTCCTCCATTTTTAATCTAGGCTGTTAATTCTGCTCTCAAATTCTGTTTAGAAGGCTGCCAGTTTTTTAGTACATAAGGAGAGCTAAGTTTTCCACCTTTGCTGCAATGCAACAGCTTTTGTTAAGTAAGCCACACTTTTGAAATGCATTTAGGTTCAGTTCCCCACTCTTTGGCTAGGAAACTGGCTTTTACCCGGGCCTTCTCAGGCTGTAAGCATGGATTCTAATTGCCCCACGTTGGGCACTATGTTTAAAAAAATAATATGGCTAATTAAATTATTTAACCAGTATTTATATTATTGTTTGGTTCGGCAGTTGTTAATCTTTAAGCAGCCATTACAAAAGAGTACACAGAAACCACATGGATTTCTAACAAGCCTTGGCCTGAGTTGTGCATTCCAGGCCCATCTAAGCTAGCTCACAGTTCTATTACCCAAATATGACTCCATATATACATATGTCCCCTTGGACTGCCATTCTCCACGATATGCCAATGTTCCTGGCCATGTGGAATGAGGTTCCTTTTTCTAACCCATGGTGTGTGCCTCCTTCCTGCTGCTCCTGGCTGGAATAAATTAATCCTCTGTCTAAAGTGCAGGCTTCCTGCTCTAATCCCAGGAAGTCCCACCTTTCTCTGTCTTTGCCCAATCTCAGGCCTTGGCATTTATTTAACCAATCAGAGTCAAGGTAAGTAACAGACAGCAAACAGGACCAATTAACATTTAGAATGCTTAACACTACCCAACACATCCCACTCCTCTGGAGTGGAGTGTACCTACATAACAGTCCTCCGCCCCATTTCAGCAGTCTTATGAGGGCCAAGAGCCTCTTCATACACTGGGGGCCTACAAGGCAGCACCACTAGGGCAAAGTGTCTCATTGACAGGTAACAAAGTCTATGCTCATGTTCCTTTTGGTGCATTGGTTGTAGTATAGTTATCCTGGACTATATGGCTAAAATCTGACTATAAGTGAATAGATGCCATGTGCATCCTTCTGAGTCTGGGTTAGATTACTCAGGATGAGCTTCTCTAGTTTCATCTATTTGGCTGCAAATTGCATGATTTCGTTGTTTCTGATAGCTGAGTAGTATTCCATTGTGTAGATGTACCACAGTGTTTTAATTCATTCTTCGGTCGAGGGACATCTGGGTTGTTTCCAGTTTCTAGCTATTACAAATAAGGCTGCTATGAACATAGATGAGGAAACTTCCTTGTAATTTGGTGAGGAATCAATTTCAACATCTTGACTATGGTGCACTGTAGAGAAATTGTGCTCTGATCATGTCTAGCTGATGTGATAGCCTTATGACTGTGGTACACTGTGGACAAGTTTTTCTCTGATCATGTCTGGCTGAGGTTTTTAGTATCTTAACTACAGTACGCCATGGACAGGTTGATCTTTGATCATGTCTGGCTGGGATCTAGCATTTTGACAATGGTACACTGTAGACAGGTTTTAATATGATGGTGTCTGGCTCAAGTTCTAACCCTTTGGCTAGGGTACACCATGGATCTTTTTTTTCTGATCATGTCTGGCTGTTGTTCTAGTCCCTTGACCATGGCACACCATGGACAGGCTTTTTCTGATCATGTCTAACTAAGGTTCTGTTGCCTGTGCTTGGGTGAGCATTTCTTTCCTTAGATTTGGAAAATTCTCTGCTATGATATTATTTAGTATGTTTTCTATGATGTTACTTTTATTTCAACTCCTCCCTTTGCACCATGGAGTCTTAGGTTTGTTTTTTTGATCATTTCCCAGAGTGCTTGGAAATTGTGGTCACACTAGTTCATTTTTTTTCTTTTTTGATAATGAATGTACTATTTCCTTGTCCTTCATTCCCGATTTGACATCACCTGTTTATTATGGCTCAATGGTAATGCTTTCTGCTGTGTTTTAAAATTTTAATTCACTGAATTTTTTATTTTCAACTTTTTTTTTCAAATTCTCACATTCCTTGTTTATTTTCCCCCTCCCTTTTTTCTGGCATTGTATTCTGCATTGTTGGCTTTCTTTCTCAGGCTCAAGATGAATTTTCTTATTTCATTCATCCATTTTTCTGGGCCTTCTTTGAGATCATTTGCCATTTTCATAAGCAATTTGAATTTTGAATCTGACATGGTATCCACTCTGATATCTTTGAACTCAGCAGTTGAGAAGTTATGATCTCTGGAAGGAATCATATTGTCCTATTTTTCCAAGTTTCTCTGTGTTACAATTTGTGTGTCTGTTCATGTCTCTATCTTTGCTAGGATATTTTCTTAGGGAGTATCCTACTCTTCCAGACTCATTTCCCACTACCAATGAGAAAGGGGGGAAACAAAGTGTTGTAACAGCAACAACAAGGAGTTAAATAAGATATGGAAATACTTCTAAAACTGATCAAAGGTCACTTATAAAATACCAGTGACTATAGGACATAAATGGTAAAATTTTGATGTGCTATGAAGTTAAAATTATTTAGTGTAAATTTAGAAATAGTGAATGAGTGAGATCAAAGCAGGGTTAAGGAAAAGAAAAATAATGAGAATCAGGGTTAGATAAAAGAAAGGAAAAAAGATTGGCACTGTAGCACAGTGCTAGGTGTTTGTCTAGCTTGCATAAAACCCTAGATCAAGACCAACCACTTCAAAAACAAATAAACAAACAAATGGACAAATCAACAAACAAAAAGAAGAGTAGAAAGAATATTATAAGAAAAAATAAGCATAAAAAAGTAAGAAAAAAGGTTGTTCATTAATGAAAAATTTTACCAAAAAATTGTTATAGGAAGGGAGATTAATAACACTAGCTTAAAATATGATAAAGTCAAGAGATTACTGACAGTATAATAAAAAGAGAACATAAAATGTAAAGAAAAGAAAAGAAAAAACAGTGAAGCGCTGGACTACCTAATTTCTGTGTGCTTTAAGACTTGAGACTGCCTGATAGATGGAAGATGGGTAGAGAGTCATGTGAACTTTTGGCTTCTTACACTAGTGCTGAGGCTGTACTAGACAAGTATCACATGTCTGCCAGACATGCCCTTCCTTTAGTAGCTTCTCCTCCCTGTATACCAGGGTTATCTGCTGACAACACAGCTTTTCCAGTCCATTGACTAGGCAGGTTTTTCCCATGATCCTTCAGAGGAATCAAACATAATTTTTTTCATGTTTTTGCTTCTGATGTTGTTGTGATTTGTGTGTTTGTCTGTGTGGATACATCACTCAGTTTTATTAGTATGTCTTCCTAGTGAGCAGCCTACCTGAGACTTCCCAGCAGGGATAGTTTCTTCTGTTTCAGTTAGAGTGTATTTCTCTAGCATGTTTACAGTTGGGGCAGTCAACCACAGCTTTAAGATTTATGTATCCATAACTTCAGAACCTATTAAGCATTAAATGCTATGCTAGAGGGATGAGGCTGTAGATATCAAAATGTTGACTAGTCCTTGCTTTAGAGCTAGAGTCTCTATGGATGTAAACCTCACAACAGGTAAGTGGCCTCATAAGTTAATCTACTCACTGACCCAGGCTTCAAAGTTGCTCTCAGAGGATTAGTGCTGAGACTGTGGCTATCTCCTTCTGTACACTTACTACCTAAGTAGGGTCTCCTGTTTTTACCTGCCAGTATCCAGCCCTGTCTCTTTCGACATATACTTCCTGTGATGATCACACCCAGTTGCTATAGTAGGTTGAATCTAAGTTTCCTGACGGGATTGTTTTATAATCCCAGGTCCCTCTCGAAATGAAACAATGGCCACGACACTCCACGACATGGGAAATGTCACAGTAGACCTCTGATCCGCCACTGCCCTGTCTTGTCAGAGAAATTATGATCTCTCCAATACTCACAACTGGATTTGAGACTTTTAATAACTGCGAACATGTCCAGAAGGGGCACTGCAGGTCTCTTTTCACCAGGGCCATCTGGTTTACCTTTCTGATGAAGCTTCTGCAATTCCCTTTGAGGGAGCCACATTATGAAGCCTGTGTGGTGCTTGTCTCATGTCCTTTTCTAGTCTTCAGTTGTCCTACCATCAACCTTGTGAATTTATGATGTGCTTCCCCTATTTCTGTCTTTGGAATAGAGTCTAGTCTTTGTTGCTCTGACTTCTCAGCATGGAAACAGCTTTCTATCAACCATATTATTTGGAAGTTTCTCCTTCATTTCCGAAACCTAGATTCTATACAGTTTTCCTTCTCATAAAAGTTCATTGCTTACAATGCACATATCACTCCTATGTGATTAGTAATACAATCCATATCCGTAAAAGACCTTATATCTCTAGGTAATATTTTTATATCATTCAGAGTCTCCTGATTACTTGTGTTTCCTTTTTTTTTTTTCTTGAATATACTAATCATGCTTTACTTCCAGCTTTGTACTAGCTGGTTCCATTGTCTGAATTGCATATTATAAATAACTATGTGCTTTTTCCTTGCATTTGTTCTATTACTGTGAGATAGTTTGTATAATTGTAGCCCTATGCCATATCTTCTATCATTTATTACTTCATTCTACTGAGATTTCAACTGATGTCATAACATATATTTACTGTTTATTGTTTTAGACTTGTGACCATGCTGTACATCAGAGATAAATAAGTTATATGAGGTCAAGGGCTTCATCTTATTTACTATTATATTTTCAGGGCCAAGAGTAGTGCTTAGCTTATAGCATACATGTACTCAGAAGTCTTTAGTCTAAATTGTGTTCCTTTTCAAACTTTCTAAGCCCAGAAATTGACCATAGACAAATTGGGGATAGACTCTTCATATAGGTAACTAAATTAAAATTAGGGTGGGGCCATGATCCAATGTGGAATCCTAATAAGAACAGAAAGCTTGTTCACAGATGCATACAGAGGGTAGGCCACATGAAGACATGTGAGGAAGATGGTCATCTATATTAAGGAGAGAGGCCTGGGCCAGAACTTTTCTATGACATCCAGAAGAAAGAAATCCTGGTTCTTTGATGGCAGACCTCCAATCTCCAGAACTGTGGGGAACTTAATTTTTTGTTAAAATTATTTTAAATTAAATTTTGACTTAAAATTATTGAGAGAGATAGATTGTATGTGATTTTGTCAACCTTAAATTACTGTTTTATAAAGGATCCACTACGTAAGCTAAATTAGTAAATAAATACTATGTGACATTTTATAAGGATAACAGATAATGGAAACCTACTAATAAATTCTTAATGGAAAACATTAATGAAGACATGGAGATAACATATTGATTTGGTGTGAGGAATCACTGCACAGCCACTGAGAGAGTTTTAATCCAATAATTGACTTAAAGCCTTGTGTCTTGCCAATAATTTCATCTTGTGGAAGTGTAAGATTCAATGCCGTGTGACTTTGGAGTTTATGATAATGAAAACAGAGGCGACAATGAAAGGAAATCGACAATGATGAGCAGTTTAAAGAAAAGTGAAGTGACTTGTCATTGCAGAGTTTAGGGTAGTCAAGAATGCTGTTCATTGTCAGATATACCCACTAGTCATGGGAAATCAGACTGAAAACTAGGAAGAGAAAATAGATATGAATGCAAGTACCAAAAAACTCTAGCTGGGAGAGACATAGGTGGGACTGCACACCATAATCCTGACATTGTAATTACAGCTGGCTTCAAGAAGGGTGTAAAGAGAAACCCATAGGAAGGATCGCAGGCAACATATACACAAACATCGAGGGAGGTATGCACAGACAAAGTTGAATAGAAATGTGTGGCATAAATGAATAAATAACATGCTGGCAAAGCAGTAGGCAAGAATGCCCTGAAACTCTCCCAAATGCCAAGGGTCAGATAGCACATTTCAAGTTTGATTGAATATGTTGGAGAAAAAAAAACCACAAGAGCTGCATTTGACCTCCCTGGATCCTGTCTCTTCAAAGAGATTGTATAGTACTGACTGCCAACAGTAAAGAGAATGCAAAACATCTTGGTCCTATTTTGCTTGTATATTCTTTGCTCATAAAATATCAGTTTGAAGTTGGGAAGACTTAACTAGCAACATTTACCAAATCAGGATAGGGCTTTTTTGTTTGTTTGTTTTGCTTTGTTTTAGTAGCAGTTGTTTTTAAAATGGTGAGACCTCAGTCCCTGATGGGTGTCTCTGGACTGTGAGAGGCTATGCTATGTAAATGGGAAGGCAGACTGTCAGCATCCGTCTTTGGAGGAAAGTAGAAATAACAGGGTGAAGAGAGTCAAAGACACACAACATTGCATCAGCTTTCCAAAAGGCCGAAAGAGACTTCAGAAGCATTACACACTACTGCGCCAGCCATTCATATTATTATTAAACAGATTGTTAGGCAGATGGCTTACAAACACTGAGAAAATTAAGTGTTGGTCATTCATTGACATCCATTGTCACTACCCGCTGTTGTGTCCATTTTCATGACATTCACATCACTAAAAGTGATTCACACCAAACCAAGCTCATACTCTTCTTGGAAAAGTTACCAACTAGGGGATGAGGATGGCATCTGAAACATCATTCATCTTGGTTTTATTAAGGTACCTTTGCCTAATGATATCCGTTCAATTGCCTGTTGAATATTTCATTCCCCCAATATAGCATGCATGGCCCACACTGATTTTGTAAATACACCGTCTCCTCCAGAAGATTTTTATCTTTGTGGTTTAGTGAGAAGGCCTGCTTGCCAGTCTCCTAGTACAGTCTTCCTAGAAAACCTTGGTGATTTGCTTTTCTTTGCCTCCAGATTTGCTGTGAAAATGCTGTCATGATGTCTTGCCTTGCTCTCAGAGTTAGAGATCCAAGCTCTTGCCTGAGTTAGAAACTGCCCGCCTCTTTGACATTCATGTCTAGTTGAGTTGCTCTGATTGGAATTGCACAGTCTCCAATAGTCTGTTCCTGTCTCTCTCAGTAAACAGTTGCTTTTTAACACACTACACAAGCCTCTGACTTTCCTACCTTAAGCCCTTCCTTACCCGGGTTTGAACACACCATACATTTAGTTCTTTATCCTTCCAAAGGCTGTTCTTGCTTTCTGAATCCATCTCCTTTTCTGCTTATCATGTTCCTCTTCTGACTCAAATCCAAGCCAAGGTTACCTTTGAGAAGACAGATCTGGCTCCTTCAGGCAGAGCTGGCCATTCCTTTCTTTTTGTGCCCACACTGCAGTGTATTCACGCTATATTATTGTGCTTATGGATGGGTGGAGGGTGGTTGTCTGCTGTTCCTCTTCCTCTAGCCATTGAGTTTTTTCAAGAGATAATTATCAAACACATTTCTTTCTCTTCCTATGGTTCCTAAACCATCACTTATGTCCATAGCCCAATGAATGTCAAAAATTAAGACAGAAAGGAGGCATTTTTCCCCTTTGACTGATAAAGGAATTTGGATTCATAAATGAACAGTGATACCCACACAGTAAAACTTAACTGGTGACTGAAACTACTTAACCCTCCTCTCTTCTTCCCCCTCCTCTCTCACCACCAACACCTCTACCATTTTTTGTTTGTTTGTTTTTGAGACAGGGTCTAGATATATCACCCAGGATACTCTCTAATTTTAGCTCATTCTGCTTCAGGTCCCTGTGTGCTGAGATTCCAGATGTGCCCTCCACACCTACTTTCACTTTACTTCTTTTCTGGTTCAAGATTTTTATTAACCAACATCCATCCTTTCCAACATTGTTTCACTTCAGAGTAAGAGCATCTTCCTTCCATCTTACAGTCTACCCCGGTGACTTTTCTTTCATCCTGTGTCATCATATTTGATTTTGGAGGACATGTGTATATTGTTTGTGCTATGTCATATATATATATATATGTAACATACATATTATATGTGATACATGTATAACACACACACACACACACACACACACACACACACACACACACACACA
>CAJQZJ010031998.1:4726876-4752401 GCA_907164525.1 Lophiomys imhausi | reverse complement strand
ACACACACACACACACACACACACACACACACACACACACACACACACACACACACTTCTCCATTGTGAGGTATTAGGGCTTTGCATATTCTAGGCAAGTGGTCTATCACTGAACTGTATCCTTTGGTAAAACATCAAGAAGTACCATCCCTGCAGGTACTTCTTGATCTTGTACCAAGCTAGAATGCTGAAATCCTGGGACATGCCTGAGTGGAGACCATGGAAGGACAGTGCTTCCTGATTTTTTTTTCTAAACAAAAGGAAGCAAAGATACTTGATGCCAAGACAGTACAGTCATGATAGGAAACTGCCCAAATAGTGACAGGATCAGAGGAAAGACAAGAAGACAAAATGAATAAAAAGGAGAATGTCCAGTTGGCCCTTTCTCCAAAGATCTCTCCTAATCTCACCACTCTATCCTCATTAGATTCTCACCATCTATCTTGCAGTCTGTCCTCTTGAATTACAAGGCTGGTGAACTCAACGCAGGGCTTCCAACAGGATAAACATCATCTTCAAACTCAGTCCCCATGTTGCTGATACTAGGAATGGAGCCCTTTGAATAGTGTAGAGGTTACCTGGGCTTTTCCCTCATGAATAGTTTAGAGTCTTAAGGCTTTTTCTCTTGTTCTTACTCTAGTGTGTGAGGACACAGTAGCAAGATGCCATCTTTGAAGCAGCCAGCAATCTTCACCACATATACAACCTGTAGGTACCTCATCTTGAACTCCTTAGCCTTCCATGTTCTGAGAAATAAATTTCTATTGTTTGTGTGTCACCCAGTGTCAGGTATTTAGTAACAGTCACACAAACAGACTAACACTAGCACAGCAAATCACTTTGAGGAAGGAAGAATTTAATTCGATTTACAGTTGCTGGGCACAGTCCATCCTGGAAGGGAAGTCACAGCTGCAGGTGCTTGGGGCAGCTGGTTGCATTGAGTGAGTAGTCCAAAAACAGAGAGAGATTAATGCCATTTTAGCCAGATTTCTCCTTTATATTCAGCCTGTGACTCAATCAAGCCCACGGAATGGTGTCTCCCACATTTAGAGTTCATCCCACTTTAATCTTATCAAGCTAATCCCTCACAGGCATGCCTAGAAGTCAGCCCAACCTAGATAATATCTCACAAGTATTTCCAGAAGCTGGTCTCATAAGTGATTCTAGATCAGTCAATTAGATGATTAACACTGACTATTATCACTAACACTAGGGGCCCTGGCTCATCTGGATTAAGCTTTTGAGAAAACCCACTTGGATTACTCTTATGTATAATATGACCCTCAAAGTGATAGGCAAAGTCATAGTTTTAGTCCTTATGTTTATTTAGTGTGTGTGACTGCACACGTGTGTGCAGTCACACACACATGCTCAAGCACACACACAAACACATACACGAGCGTGCATGTGCATGCACACATATTTTGGAGGGAGGATTTTTTATTTGTAATGTAGCTCAAGCTGGTCTTGAATTCACAATTCTCTTGCCTCAGATGCTGAGTGCTGGGGTTATGAGCATGCACGACCATACCCAGTAGACATGTTTTATACTCTACAATGATTAAGACATGTGCTTTGTCAGCTCTACCCACCATTCAGTCTTAATAAATGGAAGCATTTGGACTTAATGGTTCATGTCTGAAGGAGTGAGGAACTTGAAGCTCTTGGTGGGTCAGAATGTTAGGGGTTGAAGTGTTAATTTAAAATTTTTGTATGGGTAATTATGTAATAGGATTTTAGGAGCATCTTTCTGTGTAACTTAAATATGCTTAGTATCAGCAGAACACAAGTGAGGCAGGTCACGTGAGAGGGCTCTCTACTACAATCCATTTTTCTAAGGGTCAAATTTGTTTCTAAGGGTCCATTTGAGCTTGGATTGGCCAGGAACACAGAGAATTATTTAAGCTTTAAAAAGTCAGAGAATAGGAGTCAGAGAGTTGGGTGGGACTCCTAGCAACCTCTATAGTTTCGAGCCTGGTACCTTGATTTCATAAATGTGCCAGTGACTTATGTGTAATGTACCAGTTTTTGATGCCTAAGGGTGTTTGCTGTACTAAGGAGAGTCAGAGGGGGAAGTGAGTGTAGGGAAACAGGCTTCAGAGGGTGGGACCAGACACAGAAGGGTGCTTTTGCTGTAATGTGGCTGATTTTGGATAGATCTATTTTCAGTTTTGTTGAGGAAACCAAGTCTGATACATGGTGCAGTCTTGTCCTGTATTTTGTATGAGGTTTACTGTGGTAATTATATTATCATTGAATCTACCACTTTTTAAGTTTTTCCATAGGACAGTCTGGCGCACATTTATTAGAGGGCAAGGTACTCAACTGTAACTTTTGTATGCAGAAAAAACTGACTCAGGGAAAGTAGAATTTTGCCAATGAGACAGCTTGGTTCTGTCCAATCGGACATCATTTCTTTTGAATAAGTTTGTGATTTTCCAACAAGGTGTCTTTGAGAGTTAGAGAGGTACTCAGGAGTGCCGTTTTCCTTTGGTTAAATTCTTAAAATAATCAAGAAGTGTTAATTTGTTAGTCAAGAAAACCAAAAGTCTGTTAGATATCAGAGGATCAAAACCCCAAGTTACTGGTGAGGTCAGGTACTCTGGTCATTATTTCAAAGTCTTGAATGAGTAAAGTTTGGGCCTTCAAGCTTGATTTTGGAAGTATTGATGACATGAAGAGGCACATATTTCAAAGTGTAGATCAGGGACAATTTTTCTAACTACATAGCTAAAGGGCAGGAGTTACTATTTACCTAGTTAATATTTACTATTTAGTGTGTGTTATGGGATATGTTAATATAAAGTCAGTTGCACAAGTCAGTTATATAGGGTCTATGGGATGTAGTTTATTCATCTATGGGATGTAGTCAGCCAGGGAAAAGTAGAGCCACCCGACTCCAAAACATATCATAGCACAAGAGCACAAGCAGTAGAACTCTCCTGTAACCCTTTTGCAGTCTCCTAGCCATTTCTGTTTCTTATCCTAAGAAGATGCAATATTAAAAGAGACAGAGAGAGAGAGGGGAAGGTGCTAATTTATTGTTAGAGAAACACAGAGCAAAAGGAACAGGGAAGGCAATTCAGATCAAGAGGTTGTGGACAGAGTACATCTTTCTGGGCCATCTGACAGCTCCCCTTGAATTTGGAAGAGGAAGTTCTGTTGGTTCTCTTGCTGTCTTGGCTTTTAGATTTCTTTTTTCTCTGCCTTGACTTGGGCATCTGTTGAAACTGAGAATTCACAATGAAAATTAAATACAAGGGCATGGCAGCAGATGTTCCTTTTTGCCTTGAAGGGAGATAAACATGTAGTTTAATAGACCAAAACCTATGTATTAGATCCTTCAGAGAAGAGCATGTGGATGCTCCAGACGCCTGCCAGATAGATCCTGTCTGTCTAAAGCCTTGTTTGTGTTTTTTAATTGCTGATGTCAGGCTCTGCTTTCCTTCTGTACTGAGTGGCTCTTTAACCTGCAGTTTCTGGGATCAGCTCTCATCATGGTAGGTGGGAACGGATGTGGTTTTGCTGCAGGAATCTCATTATCATCGTCTATGCCTCTAGTTTCTTTCTTTTTTTTTTTTTTTTTAACTCTGGCCAAGTATGTGGCCTGTTTCAGTGTCTTGACTAGAGCTGGACACTCCCTAGTCCCAGAGGGTCTGGACCTGCCTGCTGTTCTTTAACATGCATGTGTTGACTTCCTCTAAAATCTAAAAGACTATTACCTACCACATCAGATGGAGTTTGATGAGTGGAATGATTCTGAGGCCCATGATTTGGACTGCCCTCCATCTTTGCTTCCGCTGGAGAACTGTGCCATTTGTTTCCTCTTCATTTGTGTGCTTGTCTTCCCTCTTTCTTTTATATTCATTGTCTGTCTCTGGTCTGTCCTCCAAATAAACACTGATTTCAAACATCAGTCATTTATTTATTCATTAGCTATTTTTTTATAGAAGTACTTTATTTTTTTTTCTTCAAGTTACATCTCAGTCACAAACCCTTCCCTATTCCCCCTTCCTGTCCCACCCTTCCACCCTCTTCCCCCCCCAACAGCTTCTCTTTCCAATCCAACAAATGGTTCTTTCTCTTATAACAGTAAATTCTATACAAAACAGCAGAATTAAATATGCCACATTTATGAGAGTTAAATGGCCCAGTATACCTTCCCAATGTCCAGTTCATACATATTTGGCCTCTGACTTTAACCTTCTACTTTCTAACCATCTCCATGAGTTTAAAGTTCTATAACTGACTTAGCTTTCATACTAACTTGCATCACTATTATAACCATCTTCTTAGATCTAGAACGCCCTCTTGATTCCTAAACAACTCAAAATTTAGCTATGAGACTCAAGCTGTCTATTCTTCAACCACCTCAGAGAGCTGAGAAGGATAAATATATCTGATTATATAGGAAGTGCAGGGCTTGCAGCTTCCAATACTAAGATCATTAGCTATTTTTTGAGAACTCCACTGTCCATGTGTTAGGGTGTATGCTAGATCCTGATGGGTCAATTATTAGCGAGTCAGAACTTCTCAGGAGTAACTCTGTCTGAAAGAGCAGTTAGAATCTGAAATAGTTAATTGAGATATAATCTATTCAAAACAAGGGTAGACATATGTGTGAATTGGAGATTAACCAGTGAGGTGGGATACTTAATTCAGTCACCCATGTGACACAAGAGAAACTTTTGGGTGTGAAAAGATGGGACAGACACCATCTAAAGACAGACAGAGAGAAAATGTGTGTGTTTTATATGTAAGAGACTACTTGCATTCTGCATTTCTTCTAGGGAATGAAGATGAGCCAGGAATTAATGATGAATGAATTTGGAAGAGTGGTGGTGCCTTATCAAGAGGAAGGTGGCAAGAAGGTTTGCATTTTCCCCCTAAATGCAAACATTTTTAAGAAATGAAAGGAGTCTCACTAGTTAGAGCTGAGGAAAACAAAGAAAAATCCTCATCATCTGAGAGAGGCGATGATTGAGCTTTGTCATGGGCAACAGAGATTTACTGAAGAGTTCTGCACCAGTGGCTGCTTAGCATAATATTCCTGCTGGAACCTGGTGGTGGAGGTCCTCTCAATTAGGGGTAGATTCCATCCAATGCAATCAGACAAGTCAGGAATAGACATATAAGCCGGGCTATCTGAGTGGATCCTTTATCCTGGGAACTTTTAATCCTGAGAGTAGAAAGGGAGAGTTCAGTAGTGGTAGTGCCTGTAGTGGAGCCCTAAGCAGACCATTCCTGGGTCTGTGTTCTGTCTTCCTTAGCGTATGTTTGAGTTCTGGACATAGTTCTCCAGGTGGTAAGCTACCTCTCTAACCTCTCTGTGATTCTTCCAATGTGTTCCTTATTCCTTCTCTTGTTGGTGTTTGCTTCTGTCCTGTGTAGTTGACAGCTTCTGTTTGTGAAGTTACAGCACTATTTAGGTTGGTATTTGGAAGCCATGCCAAGAATGAAAATCAGGGGTGTGAGGATGGTAGCATCCTGGGATGGAAACCTCTCATCATATTCTGAGAGGAGCTGCTAGGAATATTTTCAATCAACTTCCCTGTTGAGCGGAGCAAGAAGAGAGCAATATCCTCTGCTAACGTCCATATCAGAAGTCACAAAGGATGACCGTGTGCTGGAGGTGATTCCAGCTGGACCTGCATGGCTGCTGTTATGTATGATGATGGTATAGGTCAGGGAGTCTGGCAGAGGACTGTGGAGGCATTTGTTTTGATCTTCTCAAAGCCCCTCAAAGGGCTGTGGCTGTAAAGAGAAACCACAACAGTCCTATCATCTCTGAGCTAGTCCTGCAGTCTCTGGGATATCTTAAAGTCTCCGGGATAGTCCTCATGTGAGCACTAAATTTTCTTCAAGAAGAATAGCTGGAGCTTTAGATAAAGAACTTAGTCAAAAGAAAAAAAAAAGTCCGTGTATGCTTTAACTTCCTTTAAGTAGAAGAGTCATCAAAGTAGGGCTTCCTATAGTGTTCTTTGCAGTTTGTGCGTTCCCTTTGTAATCCATTAAATTTTATGGTATTAGTGGGGATTTGCAGCCCCAGAATGAATCAATAGTCATTTCTTCTGCATCAGCTCTTTCTCACAGTGCCCTGTATATTAAGCAGTATTTTAGCATACTGCCTGACCTTTCCCTCTTAGACTGCACTTCCAAATTGTAACATCTCCTGTTTTGCTATTATATATATGTAAGGTCAAAGGCTATAAATGGTGCTTGTGAATTTTTCCCAAAGGATTTTTAAAAAATTTACTGATGTATGGAAATCAGGATTGTCCACGTGTTTCTGGCTGGATGTCTGGGATGCTCCATTGCCTTAAAAAACGTTTTTGAACTGTCCAATCATCCCAAACATTTAATATTGTGGGTCACCTCTGGATGCGTTCTCAGGTTTGGATGTGCTAAGTCATCAAGAGCTGAGGACAATCATTGGATTTCTCTGAATGCCCATGTTCTCCACTGCAAAGCTCTGCTGGTAATCCACACTCTGTCTCACTGATAAACTGTCATCCAGTAAACTCGAGGAACCCACTTCCTGTTTTCTTTCCCAGCAAAGCGGCTGCTTTCGGTGCACACAGGACTGTTAGCTTTTCAAGTGGTCAACCTTGTGCTGTCGGTCAGTAGATCTGTGTCTGCCAACATGTTTGTCCCTAAGGCCTCTGTTGCCTCTCTGAGTCCCACTGGAAAGGTGCTCTAGGCTAACAGACTTGGTAGATGACAGGACTTCTTTATTTCTAGAGCAGCATTTCAGTAGACTCACATCTGGGAATTTGACAGGCCACCTTACTCTCAATGGTGAGGTAAGAATTTTGCTTTCAGCGTGCCTCAGGTCCCTGCTAAGTCAGGTTGTGAATGGCAGTAATAGCCTCTGCGATTGCATCTCTGTCGTTCTCTCTCTCCCTCATCTGACCTTGGGTTCCCTCTCACTTCCACATTCTGAACCTTTCCCCATTACACTTCTTAGGTAGAGTCACTATGTAAGGCCTGACTCTCCCCAGCATTCCTCTGCTTCTGGACTTTAATGCTGTTCATATTATTAGGATCTAAACCTAGAGGTTGGCCTCCGGAGAGGAAAGCCACTTACTTCATTGGTTAGTTCTACTTGTGTCACATCTTGCCATGCTGGTTCCAACCCTGCAGGTGGTTTTTGTCTCAGAAATGTACTCTTGCTCACCCCCCTGAGACTTCCCACTGGCTTAGCATCAGGGCGCTTGCTATGCACAAACAGCATCGGGAAGTTAGTGGGAGAAGATCAGCCATGCAATTATGAGCAAGTTCTTAAATATCCTGAAGGCTAGAAATATTTACTCGAAAATAGCCATAACATGATTATGATATTAAGCTTTAGTGAAATAATGTGTGTAAAACTTTACCGATATATGGAAGGATCTGATATGGAAGGATCTGTGTGAGATTTGACTCCACATGTAAGCTGGTATGTTTCATGGATGCTGGCAAAAGACACAACTTTCCTTTATGAGAGATGAAGACTCATTATAGCCAGAGAATCACAATCATGCTGAAAGCCCTTTTTCACAATGCAAATCTGAGGGCCAAGTGATCCCAATGCAATGGGTTGCTTTGCACACTCCCCCAAACACACACACACACACACACACACACACACACGCACACGCACACGCACACGCACACGCACACGCACACGCACACGCACACGCACACACACACACACACACACAGAGAGAGAGACAGAGAGAGAGAGAGAGAGAGGAAAATAAACTTCCAAAATGATGGAAAATAAGAGAACATACTCTGTTCTGGAAGAATACTATCCTTCAAGACTACTGACTATGCAAACATCATCAAAGAAAATTCCAGAAACGCAAGTGACCTATTTGATAATATCACAGAGATTTGGCTGTTTCTGCCTCTGTAGTGACTAAAGCACTTCACAAAGAACCTGAAGTATAATAAGCAACCAGGAAGATGTTCATTATTAAAAATTGAACCTCCACTTAATCATCATGGAATTAATTTTTGGCCAATTTCATTAACATCTAGAATCTGTTTCAGAATTGGATTCCATAACAGACATCTTGCATGTCTTACTGAAGAAACAAGTAATTTATGATTTCTAAAGCACAGCATCCAATATAAAAGGTGAGTATAAGATTTTGAACCATGCACCCTTTTTGTCTTTTGTCCTTCAGTTGTGTATATTTTGACAGAATGCTTGAATATTCGAAGGTCTTATAAAAAAAAACATCTGCTGATTGCTATACCCATAAATCAGCGCCTTGCTGAAGTTCAACCCTCATCAGAGAAACACCTTCTTAGAATAGATGGGAATTAACACAGACCCATAAACTGGACAATGTGAAGAGAGTGAGAAATTTTGGAGCACTCAGTCCTAAGAGGGATGGCTTTATCAAACCCTTGCTCTCAAGGCTCAGGGAGGAAGAGGGGCTTGAAAGATCGTAAGGGCCAGAGTTGATAGATGACTCAGTAAATCGTGTTTTTCAGAAACAGCAGGGCTCATGGACAGAGGAACTCACAGGGACTGTGGCTGTATACACAAGACTTGACAGGTTCAAGCCTGATGGGTCCTAGCACTGTGAGGGAGGAAGTGAACACTGGATCCCACCAAGAAGCTATTTGCAATTGATACCTGCTAGTAAAGGGAAAATCAGTTTTTCTACCAATGAAATGTCACAGGGTATATCAACCACATTCCAAGACAAGTCTCATGCCCAGGGGTAGTTGGCCAATAAAAACAAACTCCATGGGTGTTGTGTGACAAAACTTTTCCTGGGGAGATGCAACACATATGTCTACTCACCAAAGATAGGGAACCCGTGGCAGACCAAAGTACAGATGCCACCAAAGTCCAACTTGGTGAGCAGATGAGTTTGTTGGTGTTACTTACAGGAGGTTGGCTGAGGGGTTACTTACAGGAGCAGAAATGACTCACAGATGGCTACATCACCAAATCCCACTCTGGCATGGGTGATGCTCACAATGCTGGGATCCTGGAGAAAACTGTATAGCCTGCAGGAAGCTCAGCTGGTTGGAGAGTGTCCTTTCCAGGTGCCTCAGTTGGCTCAAACCTCTTCCAGGCAGCTGGACTAGCCTCAGTCCTTTTTTTTTTTTTTTTTTTTTAAGCAGGGAGGAGCCCAGTGAATCTGGCCAGTTTCAGGGATTTCTTAAAGCTCTTTTGAGCTGTTTGCTTTCCTGCTTAAGGAGTTTCCCTGCAAGGTGGAATATTTCAATCACAGAGGAAGATCTTTCACAACTATGTTCTTTTTTTCTTTCTTGTAAGCTTTTTGTTTTGTTTTGACTTTTTTCCTTGCTGTTTTTTCCTTTTTGTTCATTTTGATTTTTGAGCAATAGAGGGAGAGAGAATATGTAGTTGGGTGGGTAGGGGGGTGGGGAGATGTGGGAGGAGTTTTGGGGAATGGAAAACAGGATAAACATATACTGTAGGAAAAAATGCCTAATAGAAGATGAACCAAATAAAACACATAGAAAATTGTCAATTTTTTAAACTATAACACTGATTTATACTCTTTCCCACTGTATATGGTATCTTAGTCAGGGTTCCTGTTGTAATATATAAAAATGCAGGAGGGTACACAGGTCTGGTATAGAGGAGGTGTATTAAGGGGAAGAGAAGGAGGTTGGAGCTTGGGGGAGAGGTAGAGGCCAATGATCAGACATGTAGGCAGATGGATGAGCAGAGCCATGAAGGCAGAGAAGGACAGAAAGAGAGAGAAGGACAGAAAGAGAGAGAAAACAGGGAGCTGGAACACACACAAAGAAAGAGAGAAAAAGGGGAGAGAAGAGGAAGGGAGGGAGGGAGAGAGAGAGAGGGAGAGGGAGAGGGAGAGGGAGGTGGGTGGGGCCTTTTATTCTGCACACACCTGGCACATCTGGGTAGCAGCAGATGATAAAGTAAGCAATTACTAGGATCCTGAAGGTCCCTGAAGTCAGGCTAGTGGGAATGCTTGTAGACTAACAGATATTACTTCTGTGCTGAAACGAAAACATTAAAACAAATTTTTTTGGGGGGGTGTTTTTTGGCTTATTCTTCCACATCACAGTTCATCATCAAAGAAAGTCAGGACAGGAACTCAAACAGGGGAGGAAACTGGAGGCAGGTACTGATGCAACGGGCATGGGGAAGTGCTGGTTACTGGCTTGTTCCTCATGATTTGCTCAGTATGCTTTCTTATAGAACCAGGACCATCAGCCCAGGGGTGATCCATCCTCAAATGGGCTGGGTCCTCTTCCATCAATCACTAATTAAGAAAATGCCCCACAAACCCAATTAAAGCACAGTTTTATGCATGTATGTTCTTAGTTGAGGTTCCCCCTGTAAATGTTATAGCTCTGAGGGGAAAGGTTTCCCCATTGGGAAGTGTTGCAGCTCTGAAGTGAAGGTATCCTGGCAGTCAGGAGCCAAGGAATACCACCAAGTCACACTGTACAACAAACCTCACACAAGAGATTTATTGGGAAAGATGGTGGCTGCCTTCGTGCTAGTGAGAAACAGCAAAGAACTGAGTGGGAGGCAGGTTTTATACAGGGTTTCTTCGGGTGATGGAGCTTTCCAGGGTGACCTAGGTTTGATCTGTAGCCTGATCTTGGGGCAAGATCATGTATTGGTGGGGTTTTGTGGTCTGATCTTGGGCTTTTTTTCTCTGTCTGGTGGAGCTTGGCTCCTTGTGTCTTGAGTCTGGGTGTCCTCTATGGGCTTACACCCTCCTCTCAGATGACTTTAGTTTGTGTAAATTGACATAAAACTAGCCAGTACTACTGACTCTTTGTCAACTTAGCACATAAACACATTACTTTTCAATTAGAACCTTTCCTTTCTCATTTATCCCCAAGATGGCACGTTAATGTTAAAAACACAATTTAAAATATAACTAACTTTAAAAGTTCCACAGTCTTTACAAATTCAAACACATTAAAAGTCTAGTCTCAGACTGGAGAGATGGCTCAGTGGTTAAGAGCAGTGGCTGCTCTTCCAGAGGTCCTGAGTTCAATTCCCAGCAACCACATGGTGGCTCACAACCATCCACAATGTGATCTGATACCCTCTTCTGGCTGCTGGCGTACTTGCAGATAGAAGACTCATAAATAAAATAAATAAATAAATAATAAATCTTAAAAAAAAAAAAAAACTAAAAAAACCTAAAAAGTCTAGTCTCTTTAAAAAACCCCACATTTCTTTTAGAAGTTCAAAGTCTCTTAACTGTGGGGCCCTCCTATAAAATAAAAACTAAGTTAAATACTTTCTTACTTTAAGAGAGAAGAACCAGGACACATTCACAATCCAATCAAAGGAAACAAAACTCCAACTGTAAGTATCTCAGTGTCAAATGTCTGGGATCCACTCACAATCTTCTGGGCTCCTTCAAAGGACTTAGGCCACTTCTCAGGCTCTGTTCTCTGTAGCACATGCAGTGTGTTTTCTAAGCGCAGGCTGGCTCTATTCCACAGCTACCACAGTTCTTGGTGATCTTACCACGGTACGGGGATCTCCAAAATGCTGGAGTCGTTAGCTGCAAGTGGGCTGCACTTTCATCAGGAGCCTTTCCTGGGTTCTCTTCATGGTGCAGAGCATCAACTTTCTCTAAGACCCCTTCAATTTTGGGGCTTCCACTGCTACTCTGACTTCACCTTCACCAGTGCCAAGCTTCAATTGTCCTCCATGATCCCTTCATGCTTTCAAAACCAGTATAACCAGGGAGACTCTTATACATGACCAAGTTTGGCTGCCAGCACAAGGCACAACTTTGGTCACCTATGAATAGAGCTTTCATGCACTGACTTTGAGAAAACACTTCCCAGATGATGTCATCTCAATGATGCTGTTTTGTTTTGTTTGTTTTTTTTAACTTTTGTTTCTTTGTGAATTTCACATCATGCAATCTAATTCCCCCTCATCTCCCTGTCCTTCCATATCTACCCTTTGTCCTCGCAACCTCCTTCCAAAAGAAAACAAACAAATAAACAAACAACCTTGCCATGGAAGTTGCTGTGTGTCACAACATATACCCTCTTGCCCAAACAGCTTTACTTGCAAATGTTCATTGCAGAGAGTCATTGGTTTGGTTTGAGGTCCCTGGCTTCTGCTACATTATCAATATAGGATCCTCATGGGAATACCTCTTCGATGTCCTGTTGTTGCCCTTTGTCATGGAGAATCTGCATCTTTGGTTCTGAGTGCTCCAGCAGTTCATTGATGGGGGAGATGTTGGGATGGGTCAACTTAAAGTCCTAGATCTGGGCCTGAGTGGTAACTGAGTTACTTGCTCCACCAGCACCACAAGGGCCAGCTCTCTTGCTTTGTCCGTCAAAGAGTGGGGCCGGTTCACTTGAGTGCCACAGCTGGTGAGGGACAGGGCCATCTCTTCCACTCCCATGCCCATAACACCAGGGCCAGTTCTACTGTACTTCCCAGATGAGGTGATGGGCCACTCTCCCAAGCTCTGTAGCTGGCAACATGGAGGGGGGATTTCTCCCCCAACCATGGCTTGGCAAGGGTGGGGTCAGCTCTCCCAAGTGCCACAGTCAGTGAACAAAAGGGCCAGCTTTACCTGGCCCTCGGACATCAACATGGCCCCAGGCAGGCTACAGTACAGACCACCGCCATCTGCATAGCTTTTGGTAGTAATATGGACCATGGACATCAACACGACCCCTGCTGCTGCCGGGCCAAGGACCCAGATTTGGCCTTTGGTGGCATCATTGAGCAGGATATCACTATGGGTTCAGATGGCAGCACAGCATGCTGTTCCTGTCTACCCTCATGTCTCCAGTTCCCCCTCCTTTCATAGTATACAAACTGTTCTGCTTCTCTTTCTCTCCCATCTCTCCACCACACACTTGCTCATCATGGTGGAGGGTGGGCCTCTCACCGTTTTTTCCTAACCACCACTAATTTTTCAGCTGCAGCTGTCCCTCATTTTTTTATCCCAGCAAGTCAAAGGCTTCACCTTAATGGCTCTGGTTACTTATTAACCACAGCCAGTTTGTCAGCCCCAGCAAACCAGAGCCACATATTCTTAATTTAAAATGGGCAATGGCCAGATAGAGTCTTTGGGTGACTTTCAAAGTTCCCTCTGGAACTTGATGAGCTGGGCCTCATCTTCATTTTTCTTAACATTTTTATCTTTCAAACTCCCAAGGAGCAGCTGACTAAGCTCTCCAAGACTCAGTGGCTTTTCTAGCCAGAAGTTCCAAAGTCTTTACACAGTCCTCCCCAAAACAACACGCTCATGTCTGTCATAGAAATATCCCACTCTTTGTACCAATTTCGGTCAAAGTTAGGGTGTTGCTGTAGTGAAACACCACGACCAAAGCAACCTGGGGAGGAAAAGGGTTTATTTGGCTTCCACATCACTGTTCATCATCAAAGGAAGTCAGGACAGGAACTCAAATAGGAAATTAAGACAAAACCTCAAACTTGGAGGCAGGAGCTGATGCAGAGGCCATGGAACAATGCTTCTTCTCTTCTTTCTTTCTTTTCTCTCTCTCTTTCTCTATGTTTATTTATTACTTCAAGTTACTTCTCCACCACAGTGCCCTCTTTCTACCCCTCCCCCTTTTCCCACCTATCTTACTCCTCCGGAGTGGAGTGCCCCTACATATTAGCCCCCACCCCCAGTTCAGCAGTCATATGAGGGCCAAGAGCCTCCTCATGTACTGGGGGCCTACATGTCTGCACCACTTGGGCAAAGTGTCCCACTAACAGGTAAAAAAGTCTATGTTCCTGTTCCTTTTGGTGTGTTCGTTGTAGGATAGTTATCCTGCACTACATGGCTAAAATCCAATTATAAGTGAATAGATGCTCTGTGGATCCTTCTGAGTCTGGGTTAGCTCACTCAAGATGAGCTTTTCTAGTTCTATCCAATTTGGCTGCAAATTGCATGATTTCCTTCTTCCTGATAGCTGAGTAGTATTCCATTGTGTAAATGTACCACAGTTTTTTTTTTTAATTTTTAAATTTTTATTTTTTTATCCATTCTTTGGTTGAGGGATATCTGGTTTGTTTCCAGTTTCTAGCTATTACAAATAAGGCTTCTATGAACATAGATGAGGAGATGTCCTTGTGGTTTGGTGAGGAATCATTTGGAGGTATACCCAGAAGTGGTATGGCTGGGTCTTGAGGTAGAACTATTTCAAGTTTTCTAAGATATGACCAGACTGATTTCCATAGTGGTTGTATAAGTTTGCACTCCCACCAGCAACGGAGGAGTGTTCCCCTTTCTCTACAACCTTGCCAGCATGTGCTATCATTTGAGTTTTTGTCTTGGCCATTCTTACAGGTGTGAGATGGAATCTCAGATTTGTCTTGAGTTTCATTTCTCTGATGATTAAGGATATTGAGCATTTCTTCAAGTGTCTTTTGGCCATTAGAGATTGGAGGAATGCTTAGTGACTTGCTTCTCATGGTTTGCTCAGTCTGTTTTCTTATAGAATCAAGATCACCAGCCCAGGGGATGGCACCACCTGCAATGGGCAGGGCTCTCCCCCATCAATGACTAAAACTTGAGGAGCCAGGACTCATCTGCATTTTTCTTAACATTTTTGTCTTTCAGTCTTCCATGGAAGAGCTCACTAAGCTCCCCAAGCCTCAGCGGCTTTTCTAACCCTACAAGCTTGCCGACACCTCATTTGATGAAGGCATTTACTTAACGGAAGCTTTCCTTTTCTCAGTTGACATAAAACTAGCCATCACATGTGTCATTGAGCTGATGTAAAGAAGGAGTTAATTGTAATTTCTGTGCATCTTCTAAGAACAGAGATGTATTTCTCTGTGTACTCTTGTGGATGTTCTGAGAACATAAAATGGCCAAGTAGGTAATGAGCAAAAGAGAGGAGAATTAAAAATATAAATAATGCCTAAACTGGATAAATGGCTCTGAAATAAATTGAAAGTTGATAGAAGCTCAGAAACAGAACTTTTATTTTTCCTGTGGCCATTTCCCAAAATTCATGTGCATTTCACAATGAAAAATGCCCACCAATCACTTCTTCATAAATCTTCTTAAGCCCCAAAATTAAAATCTCCAAGGAAAATTCAGCAGTCACATTAAAACATGGCTCAAGCTGGGCCAATAGTTTCCCATGCCTGTGTAAGAACAGGGATCTAGGAGGAGTCAGGATTGGTAGTGGTGTGAGGAAGTCACACTGGGGTTGTTTCTCACCCTGTGCCTTTTTTTTTGTATTCTGGGGAGTATTTTCTTGTTGTTGTTCTCAGCTTCTACAGATTTTATTATGTGCAAACCTGGACCCAGTCTATGCTTTCAAGAACATGGTAATGGCTGTGGTGAGCAAAGCCCAGAGGGCCTGGTGGTATTATGGAACAGATTTGGTATTCATAAGGTCACAGCATTGGGCAGCCTGGTCAGATTTTGGGGGACCTCTAAGGCAAGCAAAGAATGGAAAGCAATAATGTGTTATATGCTTCCTGCTCTTATGTAAGCTACAGTCAAGTTTCGCCTGATAATTTCTTTCCCATTAATCCTTTTTTTTAGTGTGTGTGAGGAAATCTTTGGAAAATTGCTGAGTTGGCAGCTGAAAGTATTTTCTTGGCAAGCCCTTTGAAATTGTAATTGTATTAAAAAGAGCCCGTTTCTTATCTTTGCCTCTGAATAGCTTTCTTTTTCTTCTTCTCTGTCCCCTGTTGGAGAGAAGAATGAAGTAAATGGTGTGTCTTTCTCCTCAGCACATCATTATTTCAGAGCCTTCAGAGGCTGGTGAAAGTCTCCATTGTGAGTAATTTTAGACCAAAATCAGTAACAGGTTGGGAGGTATTAGCTGGGCACAGCAAAGCATAGCTTGCATATGTGGGTGGGTCTGGTATCTCAGCTGGTCATAGGATATAAATGAGCTGCAAGCAAGTCACTCTTCAGAACTCAGAGTCCTTAATTGCTGCTGCTCCAGCCTCATGAATTTAGGCTCCTGGAATGTGAATACAAAATGCCAATTATAGTAAAGCTGTCTGACGCTAGCTTATGAAGCAATACAAAACTGTGTGTTCAATATTTTGTGGAGCCACCTTTTCAAAATTGATTTTCAGGCAATGTTTTCTTGTGCTTCTTCTTGTCTCCACTGGGAATTTTGGGTTACGAAGAGCAGTATATTTCTTCTGGTGTCTCTGTGGGATAAATAAAGAGAAGATACAAGGCCATTTTCTCGTTGGCCTCAGGGTCTCTGTAATGCATCCTGAATGATTTTTCCCTGTTCCTCCAGGGTTTACACTTGGCCTGGAGACCACGAAATGAGAAAGCAACAAATAGCCTGCCTTCATTTCTAAGTCGCCTTTGATTCAAGGCAAGGAGTTTCTGCTGTGATGGGGCCATGGGAATGATTCTAGGGCACTTGGCCAGAAGAAAGCTCAGCATTCCTCAGAGAAGTGATTATTTTTGTTTGTTTGTTTTGATTTTGTTGTTGTTGTTCTGCAGAGAGTGAGTGCTGGAGACCTTACTTAGAGTTGTTACCAGGTTGCTAAATACTAAGTAAGGTTTCTTGTATTTCTTCCTCTCTGAGCATAATGCACAGCTTAGATTTAAGGATTTGAAATGAGGGTGCAGACTGCGACTGCCTCAAAGGCACACCACATAAGAGAGTGGTAGGAGTTTTTCATTTCCTTGTTAACTTAGTTATAAATATACTTGGGAAGGATCTGAATTCAGGTCTGCACACATCAGTTAAATATTCCTGAGCAAGTTGTTTAACTCTCCTTGCTTAGTTTCTTCATCTACGAAAACAGTCCTTTAAGGGGCCATTTAAAGATAAAAATGAATGCTATATAATGGTTTCTGGGGACTGCTGTCTTAATGGCCAATCACATTAATCATGCTAGACGGGCCCTCCAGAAGACTGCTGTGCACCCCACTTAGAATGGACCCCCAAAATAGTTTCTCTGGACTTCACATGAAAAGTTAGCCAGTTTATCTGCCAAATGGTCAACTTCCTGGAAGTATGTGGGAGGAAGTTGGCTTTGGGAAAAGGCAAGTTACTTTAGTGTTGGTGGAAGGGAATTTAAACCTTGAAAAGCACACAAGGATACATGTAACAGAAGACCCACTCAAGATAAATGAACAATATTTTTTAATGGCCGAAGTAGAGCAAGAAAAGAACTTAGGGGAACAACTGAGAAGGAGAAGACTTATGTTTTCTGTATGGAGGTTACTCTGGTCTTTATTGTCCTAACAAAATATCTGAAGTTGAACACTTTTTATTACAAAAAGATGGTTTATTTAGCTCAGAGTCTGGGAGGCTGAAAGTCCAAGATTGAGCATTTCCATCAATGTGGACCCTAGTGAGACCCATTTCTTCTTGAGTGGATCTTATCACATCAGATAAACCTATATTAAAGGAGAAAATCACATGGTTAGACAGTAGGTCACATGGGAGAGGGAGAAATCACAGGATAACACCAGAGGCCAAAGAGTGCAGAGGTGTCAGGCTTGTTATTTGTAGCAGCTCACTGGGATTCCCTGAGAAGAAGGTCTATTTAATCTTACCAAGGATATCTCTATGAATCAATCGCCTCCCACTAGGCTTCACTCTAAAAGGTGCCAACATCCTCCAAAACCATACTAGGTGACTCTTGGGGACAGACCTCATTCAGATCATTGCATTCTGCATTGTGACCTTATCAGCTTGTAAATTGTTGTGGATTCTGGGTTTATTGAACTCCTCTCTGACTGCCACCTCCCACAAATACCAAGACTAGAAATTAAGAAGGAGTTGCAGACTGGAGTTTGGAAAGAGCGTGGGAGGCATAGATTCTGTATATAATTTTAATATGTTTGCACTCTGCACTTAGTGTTCAGAATCATAAATACACATGTGATTGTCTAGTTGTTGTAGAATCCATGATTCTTCTGGTATTTGTTCTGCTATAACAAACCCAATGGCTTAAAATGAGACAAATATGTGTCCCAACACTTCCCATAGCCAGAAGCTCTAACCAGGAGTTAGACTAAAAGCAAACCATTAACAGATCTGTGCTCCTTTGGAGGTTCCATCTTCAAAGATTATTACTCTCATCTTCCCTTCATTTTTTTCTCTTCCAGACAGGCTTTCCATAAGTAGTTTGAGCCACACTTGAATCCATGATACGTCCTGATTAGTTTCCAATGTGCTGGGCATACAGGTGTGAGCCACCAGACCTAGCCTCCCATTCTTTCTCTCTTGCTCTTACACAGACATGTTGTCTGGACTCACCCACATAATCCAGGATGCTCTCCTCATTTTATTATCCTTACCTCAAACATCCCCTCTCCCCCGACAAAGTCCTCTATATTGAGGAGAACAGTGCATTTCTGCAGGATAGGCTATTGTATCGTTGTTAGAACTTACAACACATATGTCACTGAGCCATCTTGAACACCTTCCAAGAGTCAGTTCTCTTAATTTAAGCATTATTTGACTCTCTTTTTTCAGTTTAATGAGAAAATTAGTGAGTAGAAAAAGCCAGTTAAGCAAAGAAATGAGTAATGAAGTCATACCTCCTTTTTTTCCTTCTACACTGGTAAAGTGGAAGAGGCCAACAAGAAGCCACTGAAGAATAGGCTAGGGTGGAATGTCATCATATTGGAATAATATTAGATATTATCTTGAGCATTTTTTGAGGGGACATTGTTTCTGCATCCAGGCTGGCTTGGCTCACAATCCTCCTGCATCAGCTCTCTAACAATGGGATTACAGATGTATGATTCCATTGACAGATAATAACTTAAATCTTTCATTTGGTTTTGTTATATAGCTCTCACTATGTAGCGACAGCTTACCTGGAACTCATTGTGAAGACCAAACTGACCTTGAACTCAACAGAGATCCAATTGCTTCTGTCTTTCAGGTACTGTGATTAAAAGTGCACCCCCACTCTTGCACCACAATACCTTGTATCTGGGGAGTCGGGGCTCTATAAAAACAGTAGCTTGGTGAGCCCTTCACCAGGAGAGCCATATAGGCCCACAACTATATGGACATATCAATATCACTAAGGGAGAAATTCTCGGTAATTATTTTGCTTCCAATTTTCTATTTTTTCTTTTAGTTTTGAGACAAGATCTTACTCTGCATTCCTTGCTGGTCTCAGAATCTTGGAAGTCCCTCTGTCTCAGTTTCTCCAGTATTAGGATTGCAGACATGAGTCACTGTGTCTGGTCTGACTAATTTGAATGGATGTCCCACTGGGTAGCTTATATAGAAATTCTTATGTTGTCAGTACAAGGTAGAACATCAACATTGCCTTGAGTCAATACAAATAAATACCAGGAAGAAGTAATTTATTTCTGTATTTACTTACTGCCGAGTCAGTTGGGTGCTTTTTTCAACCCAAGGCTGTCCATTTTCCAAAGGGTAGTAATGTTGCAGTAGGTAGAGAATCCCCATGACTATGATAAGATCGGGTTCTTTTTTTGTTTGTTTGTTTGTTTGTTTTTGTTTATGTTTTGTTTTTCAATGTGGAACCAGGACTATTTAAGCCATTCTAGAAAGCTCTTTCTGGTTGACAACATCTCTAGGTGGCATTCTCATTATGTTCAAACAGTTCAGTGTATAAGGCATAAAATTGTCCCATGTACAGTGTACTTTTTTCCCAAATGTGTAGTATTGACTTTCTCATTAACTTCTCTTAGCAATTTAGATTAGCATTTTTTCCCAAATGTTAAACAAAGTAGAATACTCATGCCATTTGCTCCATCAATAGAGTCACGGTGCATATATGGTGCCCTTGGAAGGCAGAAGAAGGCCCCAAATCTCCTAGAGCTGGAGGTACAGGCATTTGGAACCACCATCAGGTTCCTAGGAAATAAACCTGGATCGTCTGCAAGAACAGCAAGTGTCCTTAACCATTGAGACATTTTCTAGCTCCTGTAACTCATTCTTTGAGGTATTTTTCTCCTAGAGATAGTGAACTTCTGGGTACACAGAAGTATACATATTAAATAAATAAATAAGCCTAAAATATCAGTATACTCATTATTATAAGTAAATGAATACATATGTTACTGTAACATTCATCACAGCTAAGACAAAAGATACTTCTATTCCTGCAAATAAATATCCTCTTCATCTTCTGCAGCCAATTCTCCATCAGCCTGCAGCTTGAGCCACTCTCCCTGACTTTCTGTCATTGTGGGTTTGTTCTTTTCTGGAATCTTTTAAATTAGAGTCATGCATTATATATGTGTTCATGACTGAATCTTAAAAATTGGCATACCATCTTTTGAAATTCACCCATGCTAATGGGTATATTGTAGATCATTTCTTTTTGTTGCTGAGAAATACTTAACAGTACAGATATACCACATTTAGTGTCCTCTCAGCCCATGATGGATATTTTGGAGTATTTCTAGTCTGGTGCTCTTACGAGTGAAGTGACTGAATATTTGTTTCCATGACTATGCAGGCATGGTCTTACCTAATTTCTTTATTTGTGGTTTGCAGTGCTAGGGATTAAAGCCTTGCTATTGCACATACTAGGGAAGTGCTGTACCACTGGGCTATATTATCAGTTCCCAATCCTTTCACCTTTCAAAATAAATAATTTATACAATAAGTAAATAATAAAGTAAGATTTCTAGGTTTCAGGTAAGCATGCATTTAAATTTATACTAAATCAACAAACTTGTTTTCCATGGCTGTACCACTTCACTTTTCTATAAGCAGCATCTAAGTGTCATATTTGTTCTATTACGTACCAGTAATTGGTATTTTTTTGTTTTGTTTTGTTTTTTTGAGACAGGGTTTCTCTGTGTAGCCCTGGCTGTCCTGGACTCACTTTGTAGACCAAGCTGGCCTCGAACTCTCAAGGATCCACCTGCCTCTGCCTCCCAAATGCTGGGATTAAAGGCGTGCACCACTACTGCCTGGCTCAGTAATTGGTATTAATATATTTTTTTCTTGAGACAGTCTGTCAGGTAGCCCAGGTTGTCCTCATTCTGAAGATAATCTTTAACTTCTGATTCTCCCACCTCTGGCTTTTCAGTGCTAGAATTACAGATGTGGGCTACTATACTCAGGGTATGTAGGGCTGGGGATTGAACCCAGGGTTTCGTATACACTAAGCAAATATATCCTCATCCTTAGTTTTTCACTGTTCTGGTTATTGAATCCAGGGAATGCTAGGAAAATGGTCTACCACTGAGTTCTACCCCAACCTCTTTGGAATTTGAACTACTCCAACGGCTGTGCTGTAAGATCCTGTTAGACTTTTAAAAACATTTTTTCATTAATTTATTTATTTGCCCATTTCACATCCCAATCACAGCACCTCCCTCCACCCACATTGTACCAACTGACCCTAGCACATCAAGTTGCATTAGGACTAACTGCCTCCTCTTCCACTGAGGCCGGAGAAGGCAGCCCTGCTTGGGGAAAAGGATCCAAAAATCTGTTGCCTGCCTTTGGATCCTGTGGGACTTTTAATTGTTTTGTTATGGACACACAAGGATCTTGTCTTGTAAAACATAGATTACTATTTCCAGCTCAGTTTTGATATTTATTATACTGAGCTGTATGATTTGTCTGTGTTTTGTAGGCATGTTTTTTTTTTTAAAGTAGATATCCAAATTTAAGTATTTTATCAAGTCTGTAGCTTGATTTATTATATTTTTAACTTTGATTTTGATGATGCATAATTTGTTATTTTGGTTCTTTTTGCGTGTGCGTGTGTGTGTGTGTTTGCGTAAGTGTGTGCATGCGTGCGTGTGTGTGTGTGTGTGTGTGTGTGTGTGTGTGTGTGTGGTTTTTTGAGAGAAGGTTTCTCTGTGTGCCTTTGGCTGTCCTGGACTCACTCTGTAGACCAGGCTAGCCTTGAACTCATGAAGATCCACCTGCCTCTGCCTCCCGAGTGCTGGGATTAAAGCCATGTGCCACCACGGGCCTCATTTTGGTTCTCATTGCTATTGTAATCACTTAACACATATTTTTTTAATAATTTATTTTTTATTTCTTCAAGTTACATCTCAATCACAATCCCCTCCCTACTCCCTGCTCCAGTCCCACCCTTCCACCCTCCTCCCTCTCAAACCCCCATCCTCTTCCCTTTTGTTTTGTTTTTTTTTCCCCCCAACAGCTCTTCCTTTCAGTCCAACAAATGGTTCCTTCTCTTATAACTATAAATACAATACAAAACAACAGAAATAAATAGGCCACAATTATGAGAGTTATATGGCTTAGCATAAATTCCCAATGTCCAGTCCATATGTATTTGGTACCTGACTTTAACATTCTACTATCTAACCATCTCCATGAGTTTAAAGTTCTATATCTAACTCAGCTTTCATGCTAACTTGCCTCACAATTTTAAAAATATCATCTTAGATCCAGAACACCCTCTTGATTCCTAAACAACTCAAAATTTAACTATGAGACTCTAGCTATCTATTCTTCAACCACCTCAGAGACCTGAGAGGGATAAATATATCTGATTATATAGGAAGTACAGGGCCTGCAGCTTCCAAAACTAAGAAATGACATACCAGTGGCTACCTGGACAGTTCCCATTTTCTCTCCATACATTACAGCATCAATCTTCAGCCGTTTGGCCCCGTTTCTCTGACAGACATTGATTGTAGAGCAGGAATTACAAAGGACTTACCTACCCTGTCTTGGCAGAGCTAGGCTGTCGACTTACCTGCTTCCAAGTTTTGTCCTTTTTGGACAGCAGTCTGTCTACAGTTGAAGCAGGGGGTTTTTCTTGCCAAGAGAAAGGCTTACCACCAATTCAACCATCTCCCACTGCAGATTCTTCGATGCTCATCTTCTACTTGGAGTAGAATAGGGGGTGCTGTCAGGAGCTGACATGTCTGGATATCAAAAAAAAATCTTAAGAAAACATCTTTGAATGCCATATTCTGCAGATCTCTTGAGGTTTTTGAAGATGCCCTATCTATCTCTTATATTTAGATAAGCAAATATTGCTTGTCTCTTAGCAACTTGATTTCTGAGTAGCTTGGAAAATAACTGTGATAGACTGTCATAGTAACTAACAAAATGACATGTTTTCATGACTATTAGTTTCCATTTCTTAATTATCCTAAACAGTTTATGATGTTTGGTAGCAAGAGGCCAAAACTTTACATTTCATTTTTAAGCATTACTAGGAAAAATACCTTTAAGAAGCGTTACTCTTAATTTTGTATCAATATACAAAGATCAATACCAATGTGGCCAAATATAATCTTAATTTTGTATCAATATACAAAGACCAATACTGATATAGCCCAATACAATCTTAATTTTGCATAAATATACAATGATCAATACCAATTTAGCCAAATATAATATTAATTTTGTATCAGTATACAAAGGTATAAGGCCATATTCAATAATCTGTCCTTTTTTCTTGATCTTTCCTATATTATGTCTAAGTCCCATTTTTCTCAAGTCTGTTCATTCCTACATAGGGGAGAAAGAAGGATACAGAAAAGAAAAAGAGAGAAGTCCCTGGGTCTAACCTCCAAAACCAATTTAACAAGACCATTTAACAGCTTGTAGTCTTTTCCCCTAAATAACAAAAATGTCCATTATCCATCAAATAACCAAAGAGGGTGGGACACCCTCCCCACCTTCTGGGGATGGGACGTTGTTCTCTTAAAATGACTTCCTGCTGATTTGGGATGTAGTAAACCTATTTGGGGCCCAAATAAGAATGGAAAAATGGTTAAAAATGTTGATAGACTCATTTGATGTTCAGTCCTTTTGTGCTCAGCTATTTAGATGTCCTAAGAAGTTCATAGACAGAAGCTGATCTTCAGAGCTTTACTGAAGTTCTGGCTGGAGAGTAGTCTTTGGAGCTGAATGATCTTAGCGATTTTGAGTTGTTGTGGTTGTAGACTTTTGAGGAAACTGCTATTGAGGAAGTCTGCAAGGCTGGATCGTCTGGGCCACTCATCTTCTTTGGTGTCTGATCTGTTTTCTGCTGAGGTTTCCGTTATCCAGTTGTCCCTGGATTCCTTGAATGGATGCTTTAAATCTCCTGGAAAGATAAGGACAGAGCCCTGCCCTAATCCTAACTCTGGGACAATTACCTTTTTTTTGGGTGGGGGGTCAGGTAATATTTTTCCTGGAGCAAATTTTGTTTTTTTTGACAATATATAAAGTATTACTTTTCTTTTTTTTTGTTTTTTTTAATAATTTATTTTTTATTTCTTCAAGTTACATCTCAATCACAATCCCCTCCCTACTCGCCCCTCCAGTCCCACCCTTCCACCCTCCTCCCCCTCAACCCCCCCATCCTCTTCTCTTCTTTTTTTTTTTTAGATTAAGGTATTTCTTTTTTCCCCCCAACAGCTCTCCCTTTCAGTCCAAAAAATGGTTCTTTTTCTTATAACTATAAATACAATACAAAACAACAGAAACAAATAGGCCACAATTATAAGAGTTATATGGCTTAGCATACATTCCCAATGTCCAGTCCATATGTATTTGGCACCTGACTTTAACATTCTACTATCTAACCATCTCCATGAGTTTAAAGTTCTATATCTAACTCAGCTTTCATACTAACTTGCCTCATAATTTTAAAAATATCTTCTTAGATCCAGAATACCCTCTTGATTCCTAAACAACTCAAAATTTAACTATGAGACTCTAGCTATCTATTCTTCAACCACCTCAGAGACTTTTCAATCCGGATTAAAGAAGAAATTATTTTGATATTTTGGAGTTAAACAAACCTCTAGCGTATATATTTTGAGATCTCAAAGGACAATTTGTTTGAATTGCAGCCTGCCTTTTGTAAGTAGCTTTAAAGTTAAATCCTTCCAAATCCTATGTGCCTGTCTCTGCATTCTAAGTTTTAGGATCAAAGGCATGTGGTTCCCAACTGATGGGATTAAGGATGTGTGCCTCCATGCCTGGATCAAAGTTTTTCTCTGTTTAGAGCTTGTTTTGTATCAGGCTGACCTTGAGCTCTGAGATCAGCCTGTTTCTATATCTAGTGTGTTGGGATTAAGTGTGTATTCTTCTCCAATGATGGGACTAAGGGTATACACCATCACCACCCTGTTTCTTGTAACTCTAGAATTTATAAGACAACTAACTTTATAGTGATCCTCCTGTCTCTGCTGGAGGTAAAGGCATGGGCTAACACCACACATTATTTTACCTTAGCTCTAAGTTTTTTCAACTCTTGGAGGTTTGTGAAACCAGTTTGAACATTTATCACCTTTAATTTATTTACAGTGTTTTAAACCTGTTACCTGCTATTTAATGCTAAACCGTGGCAATATCCTATACCTCTACAAAAAAAAGAACTTTTTTTTAATAATCTATTTTTTATTTCTTCAAGTTACATCTCAATCACAATCCCCTCCCTACTCCCCCCTCCAGTCCCACCCTTCCACCCTCCTCCCCCTCAACCCCCCCATCCTCTTCCCTTTTTTTTTTAGTTTAAGGTATTTCTTTTTTCCCCCCAACAGCTCTCCCTTTCAGTCCAAAAAATGGTTCTTTTTCTTATAACTATAAATACAATACAAAACAACAGAAATAAATAGGCCACAATTATAAGAGTTATATGGCTTAG